>CM021104.1:619074485-619674485 GCA_007115665.2 Sequoiadendron giganteum
ATCGTTAGAACCATAGAGGAAAACAACTACAATAATTCTATTTGGTTGAGTGACACCAAAAATTTTAGTTATGCAATTTCTCGGATCAATGATGTGAAGAGGAAGATGAAGATGGAGGCTATGTACAATTACCTACCAACCATCTCACCAAAAAACTATGAGTCATTATCACTTTACAAGGATATGCCTTGAAAAGAAAGTGTTAGTCTCGTAGTCATCTTTAAGGATCCTAGGGTTCTACCATGGGATGAAGTAATAGTGATTTCTTTGAGTAAAGAGTTTGAGGGATATGTACCAAGGACACTACCAGATGAGAAATGGTCTCATGAACAAATGTCTGTGAAAAGTGTAGACTACATTGTTGATGAACACCATATTGACATTGTTTCTTGTAACCATGTATGAGATGATAAATCCAAAGGTTATTATCCTTTTTGGGATAGATACAAATAGATGAGAGATGAACAAAAAGATAGGGAACAACAATTTTCTTAGTTTGTAGGTTATACACCTTTAATTTATGTGTAAGCGAGTGAATCCGAAGGATATTCTCCACTTGACTATCTGAATAGTCATTCCATGTAATCAAAAGGATATTGAAATCCTCATGAAATGAATACAATTATGTTTTTATCAAAAGAAGCATGTGCTTAATCTTATATGGAATTCTTGTGTACATGTGAATGTTTAATTTTATGTTTTTCATAAGATAATTGATAGTTCATAATTTAGGCTAAAATGGATAAACCATTTAGGTAAAAACCAATCACATAAGCATGGTGAAGACATATGTGAGTGCAAAAACTAATCCTGATGGAATTCAAGAGGTTGGACAAGGAAACACTGGAGTAGAGGCTAGGCTTGACCAAATCTTGGCAAGGTTGGCTAACCTTGAACAAGAAAGAGTCAAGGATAGGGTAGAAAAGGAAGTACCCGTTAATAATCATGAGGGAGAAAATACTTCCCATGAGAATGGTGAAAACTATAATCATGAGAATGAAAAATCACCTTCACCATCTATTGAAAGGAATAAAAAGATTGCATCTTCCGAAAATTTGAGGGACATGAAGAAGATAATTCCACCCAAGTTTGACAATAGTGTTGGAGGTGATGAGGCTGAAGTATGGCTTGTTCAAATGGAAAAGTATTTTGAAATAAAAAACTATGATGAGGTTACTAAAGTCACATGGGGTGCGTATCAGTTAGTGGGAGAATCCTCTAACTGGTGGATGAAAAAGAAGTTGGAAATTAACATTAACTCATGGAAATTTACTTGGGAATAATTTTTTGAGATTTTCCAAAAAAAATGGTTACCAAAAATTTCGTATGACCAAAAACTATCATATTTTTAGGGGTTAATACAAGGTAACATGAATTTCAACGAATACTGGGAGAATTTTACTCGAATTCTACGCTATTTTTCCATATATCATAAGGATGAGTGTTTCTGTATTAGGAAATTCATAATGGGACTAAACAACCATATTGGAGGGGAAGTGGATATGCATGGTCCAACAAAAATGGATCTTTTATATGAAAAAACAATTAAGCAAGAACAAAAGCTTAAAGCTAATACCACTCGACAAGAAATAAAAGAGAAAAAGAAGGATGTGGAAGTTCCTAACAAGATAGTTCCAAAGAAGAAGGAATCTGTGCAAAATGTTTCAAGGTAAAAAGGGAAAATATTCCACAATAATGGAAAAGAGTTTAGGAGAGATCAAAAAATAAATGATTCTAGCATGGGTAATACCAACAAGGCTAATGAAAATACCAACAAGTCTGGTGAAACCATAGGGAAAAGAGGACCAAATTCAAGATGTTTTATATGCAGAGAGGATCACTATGTAAGTGAATGTCCCAATAAAACCTCTGGTTCATGACCATATGGTAATTAATTACCCACCAGTAGGCCATGTTTCAACAAAGGATACATGCAATTGTAGACGATCGACAGACAAATTACCAAGTAACTCCAGTCAAAACACTAAGAATTGTTTTTGTCTTACCTGTTTATTTCTTATTGATATTGGTGCAACTGAGAATTTCATTTCACCTAGAATAACTAAAAAGTTATCTAGGAAGGCGGGACACATGGAAATGTCTTGGGATGTAGATTATGCAAACTAGACAAGAGCAAAGGTGGATCAATGTCTATTCGAGGCTAGAATATAACTACCTAGTTTTACTATAGAAGTTAACCTTTATGCCACATTTCTAGGATCATATAATGTTATCCTAAGAAAGAATTGGTTGTGGACACATAAGGCTATAGTAGATTTCCATGCAAAGACTATAGAATTCCTAGATGATTTTGGAAATCAAGTTAAATTCCAAGGAATACCTAGGGAGGTTAGGATTCGACAAATGACATCAATGCACTTATAAGAGCTAAGAAGAAAGGCTGTAAAATCTTTGTCGTAAAGATTGAAGAACTTGGGAAGGATTGTGATAATTCAAAGTACTAGAGTTTGCAAGAACTAGAAGATGGAGAAATAGATGAAACTAGAATATCAAATATGGAGAAGTATCCATTTTTGAGGAAATTTTCAGATGTGTTTCCAGATGAGTTACTAGGATTAGCTCCGAAAAGAGTATTTGATTTCTCTATTGATATAATTCTAGGGTCAAAACCTATTTCTAAGGTACCCTATAGGATGAAAACCATTGAACTTATGAAACTTAAGACATAATTGGATGAATTGTTGTCGAAAGGACTGATAAGACCAAGTGTTTCACCTTGGGGAGCACCAATCATTTTTGTTAAGAAGAAGGATGGTACCTTGCATTTTTGCATCGACTATCATATTATTAACAAAGCTACAGTTAACAAAAAGTATCTGTTGCCACAAATTGATAATCTTTTTGATCAAATGAGGGGTTCCTTTGTATTCTCTAAAATAGATATGAGATTTGGATATCACCAATTAAGGGTTAAAGATGAAGATATCTTTAAATTTCATTCAAAACCTGATATGGGCACTATGAGTTCACTGTTTTACCTTTTGGTTTAACAAATGCACTGGCATCATTCATGAACCTAATGATCAGTGTGATTAGGGATTACCTTGAAAATTTTGTACTAGTTTTTCTAGGTGATATTTTGATTTATTCTAGAAATGAGGAAGAACATTGCAATCATTTAGAAATGGTCCTACAATGTTTAAGAGAGCATAGGTTGTATGGTAAACTTTCTAAGTGTACATTCTTCGAAAAGAGGGTACATTATCCAGGTCATGTGATTTTGACAAAAGGAATTTTTGTAGATCCAATGAAGATAAAATCAATAATTGAGTGGCCTATACCCAAAAATGTGTCGAAAGTAAGAAGTTTCATGGGTTTGGCATAATATTATAGGAAGTTTGTTGCAAAATTTTCTAAGATTGCTTTTCCAATTACTTCTTTACAAAAGAAAGGAAAGAGATTTGAATGGAATGAGAAGTGTCAAGAAGCTTTTGACCTACTCAAAGAAAATTTAACCACCACATCGATCTTAAAAGTACTAGATCCCGAAGGTATCTTACGGTTATCACAAATGCATGCAGAGAAGGGTTAGGAGGCATACTGATGCAAGATGGGAAATTAATTGCCAATGAATCTAGAAATTTGAAACCATACGAGATGAATTATGAATTGCATTATTTAGGGTTAGCAGCCATAGTTCATGCATTGCAAATGTGGAGGCACTATTTGCTTGGAAAACCCTTTGAGTTGAAAACCGACCATAATGGATTAAAGTACCTTTTTATTCAACCTAATCAGAATGTTAGACAAAGAAGATAGTTAGAGTTAATAAATGACTATAATTTTAAAATCAATTATATTAAGGGTTAAGAAAATCGGGTTTCCGATGCATTAAGTCGAAGATGACACATTGCTTCCTTAGTAGCAATTCAAACCAATTTCAAAGGTAAAGTACTCCAAAAGTGTGAGGATGAGTATTACTTGCAAGTTATGCAAGCACTAACAAAAAATCCTCAAGATTCTAGGTATGAAGGTTTTCAATTTGAACCTAATGGATTACTTAGGTACAAGGGTAGAATGTATGTACCTGATGTAAAGGAATTGATAAATTTGGTATGGAAGGAAATACACAAAGCACCATATTCTGAACATCCTGGAGTGACGAAAATGATGGCTGATGTAAAACCATTATAGTTCTGGAAGGGAATGAAAGGAGATACCACTAATTTTGTAGCTAGGTGTCTTGAGTGTCAAAGGGTGAAAGCTTAGCATCATCATCCTACAGGCTTGTTATACCCACATGATATAACAAAAAGGAAATGGTAAGTCATAAGTATGGACTTTGTGCAAGGATTACCTATGTCAAGGAATAAGCACAATTCCATACTAGTGGTAGTAGATAAGCTTACGAAAGTGACACATTTTATACTAAGGAACCTAACTAATGGAGCACATGTCATAGCAATAAAATTTGTGTAGGAAGTGTTAGGATTGCATGGAATTCTTGAAAATATTATTTCAGATAGGGATGTAAGAGTCACTTCTATGTTTTGGAAATACTTTTTTTCTACACTAGGGACTCAGTTAAATATAAGCTCATCATATCATCCAGAAATAGATGGGAAAATGGAAAGGGTAAACCAAGTATTGGAAGAACTAATTAGGATGTATTGCATGGATCAACAGTACAAGTGGGAAGAGTAATTACGCTTAGTTGAAGTACAAGTGAGAAGATTACTTACCCTTAGTTGAACTTGCTTACAATAACTCGTATCATTCTGTAATTAAGATGACTCCTTTCAAAGCTTTGTATGGCCGAAATTATTGAACTCCTATAAGTTGGGATAAAATTGAGGATCAAGTGAGTCTTGGGCCAGAAATGTTGGCTGAAATGGATGAGCACTTGTTAAGATTATTAAGCAAAGGTTAGCAGAAGCTAACAATCGACATAAAAGTTACGCTGATGCTAAGAGAGTGTCCCGTAATTTTGCCTTAGGTGACAAACAATTGTTGAGAGTGAAACCTCACAAGAGCTCCATTAAATTTGGAAATTCTTCTAAGTTATGCTTGTGTTATGTTGGACCTTTTGAGATTCTAGAAGAAGTGAATCCAATAGACTATCAGATTGCGTTGCCACCAACTCTTGCCATAATTCATAATGTTTTCCATGTGTCCTACCTTAGAAATGTATATACCAGGGGATAATCATGTAATTGATTGGACTGATTTACAGGTAAGGGACCCCAGAGTAGTAACTCTCAATCCCATCAAGGTGCTAGGAACATGTAAGCCAAACTTGCGTAACAAAGAGGTCTTGCAGTGTAAATTCCAGTGGGACCAGGACGCAAAAGACTCAACTACTTGGGAGGAATATGCGAAAATTCAACAAAAGTTTCCTCATATTCTTGATGCTTATGAGAATGTTGAATAATGTAATGTTAGTTGTTATGTTTTGAATAATACCTTAGGTCATCGGGGAAGATGATTCATAAGGGGGGAGTATGTTACACCCCAATTATATAGTTACTATTTACTATTACTGCATAGGGTAAAAATGGATGTAATGTGAATTTTGAAGATGAATAAAATATGCTTGTACCTTTTTATCAATATGAATGTTATCGCATTTGATGATTGTCTCATTTGATGTTACTTCGGTTGATGTTATTCATGGTGAAATACTGTATTTATGCGAATGAAAGGTTATTGAATTATAGTAATTCTAACTTTGGAGATGTTTATGTATACTGCATATTTATGAACAATTGACTGACGTGAGCATGTGTTAGTGGACACAGGTATGTGTTACATTCCTCTAGGTGGAGGGGAAGTATCACTCAAGAGAATAACTATCTTAGCATACACACACCACATTAGAATGATTGAATTGAATCTGTTTTTGGGTAATAGGTAAGTCATCCTTAACTAGTATGTTTGCATTAGGAGTCTTGTTTAATTTTGCATGCATTTGCAGGTGATATTCATCTATTTGGGCTTTTGAGATCTTTCTTGTACTATTTATATTGTATTGACAAGTGGGATGTGCGTAGAGTATATGTATATATATGCACATGCATGTAAATAGGATCCAATGACATGTATATGCACATGTATAGATATACTACACGTAAACACTTATCAATATGGTAGTAATTATGATTGGCTTTATGTGAATAAGATGTGAACATATATATATATATATATGTGTATATATATACACATATCCATATGTATATGCATATCGATACAAGCATACATTGGCAAATGAACATGTTCGCATAGATGCATTGATATGATATACCTTTTTATATGTGTACATAGAGACATATACATTTATACATATATATGCATACATACTGTATAATGTGTTTATTATATACTATTTTTCTTGTACTCTTATAAATACACACACACACATATATATTGGATGTATAGTGATACCATTGGCTTACGATATATATACCTATATATTATATGTAAATATATTAAACGATTATATATATATATTTAGATATATATACATACATATATATATTAATACGTCAAGGTATTTAAATATATATATGTATAAAATTTATACTATATATATAATTAATATATATTTAACATAATATTTATGTTATTAGAATTCGACTAATTCTTATTCAATAAGAAGTTGATTTATAAAGATCGTGTTAGATGTTAAATGATCATGGCAATAAAGGTTGATTATAGTCATCAACGACTATAAAATTGGAAGATGATTTGGAAATACTTTCGACTATGTAAGTGAAGTTGCATATCACTCGCCATGTCATGTATGATAGAAAAGCACGAGTTCCTTTTATTTGTTAAACCTTGACTTGGTTGACGTAATGAATATGAGTAACATGGACTTAGTCCAACATCTTAAATTGGCTAAATCGACTCATCCTATATTTTAGTCGATATATGCTAAGTGTTGCTGAATTATTATTGACTATGTCACTCCTAAAACCGTGCCAACTTGATAGTAGAAGAGAGGCTTTAGCACTACCTTTTGAAGCATTTTGATGTAGATGTCTTTGTTGGAGAAGAATTCAAATTCTCCATGTTCTTTTTGAATTGGTCTTTGAATTGCTGTCAAATATATAAGTTGATTTGTAGGAGATTTTGTTGAGTCTGAGCTTATTTCATCGCCACCTTATTGCTGAGTTTCTTTGCTAGAAGCTTGGTGTCATTTTACATGCCTAAACTGTAGGATTTCTGATTGCTTGGTTTCTCTATAAATAGTTGTACCATTTCACTTGTGAGAGACACATTTCTTACCCAAGAGATATACATCCTTTGTTGTTCATTACTTTTGAGATATTACCAGTCTTATTTATCTTGTTTTATGAGTGAGAAACAAAGTGATCTTTTGTAAGTAAGAGATATCATTATTTTTTGAGAGAAGTGAACTATCAACAAGCTAGAAAGAGTTGTACTGTGAACCTGATTTCAATCTAATTATTTTTGGAGAAGGCTGCACTATTGCCTTTAATTGGGATAAGCAATAACAAGCATGTGGATATCTTCTTCTTAAAAATTACTTGGAATTATTGTTTTTTCTATGTTTTCTTGAAATGTCTTTACTGTTTGTGCAATATAAGTAATTATGAGTGTCTTTAAAAAAGGGAATTGAAATTTTAGGTTGTTTTTATATTGTTTTCATGAAATAATATGTTGGAAAGACAACACATTGTAATGTCGCAAAATTGCACCTAGGGGCAATTCCACATTTTAGCACTTTGTCTAGAATTTATGATGCCCAAACGCATTAATAACAACAATCCCATGGGTCATAATTTCACAATTCTAGCTCCATTCAAACCAATGGCGAAGCAACAATAGCCCAATGACATGTTTCCTAAAAACTTATGCTTTAGATGCCTACACGGTGCATGGACCTCTGCACGACGCACTAGCATCCTAGAGGTTTTTCAAGTTTGAAATGAGGAATCTTGAATCTTGACTCTTGACACGTGTCCCAACAATCATATTTTTGGGTGTAACGACTTTTTGCCACCCTTTCATGAAACAAAACCCCTCATTTTCTCTCATTTTGGGGGTTCATTCATTCACTCAAGCTTCTCTCTTCAAATTCACTCTTGAATCTCTTCCATTCTTGACAGCAACACTTCTACAAGCGAAGCTCTACCGAACTGAGGTCCCTCTAACTTCTAAAGCTCTCTAGAAAGAATTCAATGGTGCATATATGTGTTAAAGAGGGGGGTGAGGCGTGTTGGTAATGCTCTCTCACTCTTTTCTATTTTTTAATAGATTAGATCTCTTTGTTCATTTACTACTCGGTGGTGCAGGTTCTACTCTTGAAGTGGGTTTTGCTTTCACCACTACCTTTGTCCATTTTGATTACACTCTCTTTCTATTTGGTTGTCCGTGGAGGGGGGAAACCAAAGTGAGGGTCTAATTGCAGAAAGCCCCTATACAACCCCACCATTTTACCCTCGTTAATCTTGTGTGTAGATTGCAAAGTAGGGCTTGAAGTGAAGACTCGGACATCCGATTGAGGGTAAGTTTTCTCCAAGTTCTCTTTGTACTCTCTCATAGGTTTTGTTCTCTATTTCATTGTTTTGTCTCGTTGACCTCAGATCTGGGTTAATAAGTGAGACTTTGTGTTGTTCACCTAAGTTCCTAAGTTTTTTGTTTCTCAAGATGGCAACGTGCCATTTGGACACCAGTGTGTCACACTGGCATCCTGAATCCATGTTGTTGTCCTTTGTCCGAGAGCTCCTCTATCAGAGGAAAAAATATAGAAGTCACATTCTCTTGAAATTTGAAGTAGTCTTCTTTGATAGTTAACCTTAATACACTTCCTTTTTAATTTCTTCATTTAGCTTATGTTGAGGTGGATAAGGGCAATTCGTTCCTTGGGAATCTCTTGACAATGAAGAGATTCGTGTGCAACGAATCCCTCTTATCTTACATTTTGGTGAACCCGACGTGAAGCATGTCGGATCTATTTTTACAATGTTTCCATGTCTATGATAATGATTTCTCTAAGGAATAATTCTACATAATGGACGATTCTCTAGATAATTTCTTAGAAGTTTCTTCCCCTATCTATAAATATTCTGAGAAAACCTCTTCTCCACAAGCTGATGAGTCGGTAAATGTTGCGGTGGTCTCTATGGCTCCTCCAAGCCCTCCAAAACCCGTCATTTACTTGACCCCATATGGTCCTTCCCCTAAGAAGGATCATTCTATCTATGGGTTTTCGTATCGTGATGATTCACCAAACTTGTATTCAAGGTTTGTAAAAGCTACGGATACTACTTCTTACAATGTTGTTGGGCACACATATAATACAAGAAGAAATAAATAGAATTTGGATAAAAAATCTTATTTTCCTACAACTCAACCTACTCAAGTTACTACTTCTTTACCACCTTCCCAACCAATTCTTCCTTCAACACCTAAACCTTTGACTAAAGCATCAGGTGATTATGATCTTATCGAGCAACTCTGTGTTACTCCTGCCAAGATCTCACTTTGGGATTTGCTTCAGATCACTCCAGTTTATTAGGAAATTCTTCAAGAAGCCTTGTAAAAGATCCTCTTGCCTATCTCCATTAGGTTGATGGATTTTAATGCATTGATGGCTCATATTTATGAAAATTCATCGAATATTACGTTCTATCCACAAGATTTCCCACCTTTGAATGTGCAAAACCAAGCAAATCCTTTAATGATTATAGTTAATGTTAATACTATTGGTATTATGCATACCCTTTTTGAAACCAATTCACCTATCAACATTTGTGGTATCGACCTACTACCTAAGATTAAAGTTGATTCATCTTCTCTAGCTACTTCTTCTTTGTACATTCGTGGGTTCGATAATGTCGACCGCCAAGCTCTAGGCACGATAATATTGCCTCTACAACAAGGCCCCGTTACCTTACCCACTTTGGTTTATGTGATGCTTGGCCCTTTATCTTACAATATTCTTTTGGGGAGACCATGGATTCATGCTATTGGAGTCGTAACTTCCACTCTACATTGTTCTCTAAAGTTTGTCACAATTAATCAAGTGGTCAAAGTCAATACTGACCCATAAGTTGTTTACCTCTGTGAGTTACCGGTTGTTGGTCAAGCTTCGGTTGTATCCACTCTTAAGAATTGTATTCCATCTTTAAATTCAAATGCTATGAATTTTTCCTCGAAGATACTCTCTGTGGAGGTTGTCCTTGAAGCGAACATCATTAAAGATGAGCCACCTAAAGTAGAAAGTCATAATTATTCCTCGTATACTTTTTATTTTGAATCAAATACTTTCCTTGGTGATGATTGGGGGTCTTTCGAGCTCTCTGAATTATTTTTTGGAGAATACAAAGTGAGTCCCACTCATCTAAAACTTTTGATAACCTTGAATGCCTTTGATGAAAAAGTGGATGATACTCTCGTTGAGGAGGGGAACTGTAATCCTGTTCAAGAAATTAGTCCTTCCCCTATTGAGGAGGATAGTTCTGCTCCTGCAAAGGAGGTTAATTTTTGTGAATCAAGAAAATGAGATATTTGTGCTCTTGTAGATGCATTTGATGTTCACTGGTGGAATGAAGCTCTCTACCTAGAACCACCGCCTTTCAAAGTTTTGCAAACTCGCTATGGTTTCAGATATAGAATCTCTTCTCAGTATGGCTATGAGAGAAAAGGTCTTGGAAATATTGAAAAAGGAATCCAAGTCCCTATCCAGTTCAAGCCTCGTAAGCGTTATCTAGGTCTGAGATTCTCTATTGAACAATCTAAGCAAAAACTTTGGTGGAGTGTTAACATGATTTCGGTTGAACCACTTACTTCGGTCCATCCTAAATTAATAGAGGATGGGGTGTAGGATGAGAAATTCCCTTTAGATGTCTTATCTTTAGATGAAGCACTTGAGGAATTCTTAGGTTCCTAATCCCCTTTTCTTCCTTTCCATCATAAAATACGATTCCCATTACGCCTAAATGAACGAGAATATTTTTGAGAATCTATCTTGAGTGTTGATGAGGAGGACCCTCTAGCTAATGTTCAAGATGGCATCCCAATATCGCATCTTGGAGATCATAGTTCCCTCCTCAAGGGAGATACTACTAAAATCTCTATGGATCCTAAGTCTTATGAAATGATGATTAAAATTGGAAAATGCCTTTCTTTGGAAGAAGCAGAGGAAAATTTTGATCTCCTACATTTTCATCTGGATATCTTTGCTTGGATGTATGAGGACATGCCCAATATAGATCAATCTATAGTGGTTAACAATATCATCTTATGTCTCGACGCCAAGCTAGTTAAGTAGAAAATATGAAAGATCAATCCCAAGGTTGCGTTGTTGGTTAAGATTGAGATAGAGAAGTTGTTGAAAGTAGAATTTATCCGTCCAATAAACTACTCCCCTTGGATCTAAAATATTGTCACCATTAGTAAACCTAATGGTTGTATCCATATATGCATTGAATTTCATGACCTTAATAAGGCTTCTCTTAAAGATGATTTTCCACTACCTAATATAGATATGATTGTGGATTCGACTACAGGCCATGCCTTGTTTAAGAAATATGTTCACTTTATATGGAATAAAGAGTGCCAAAAATATTTTGAGTCAATTAAAGCCCATTTGTTCAATCCTCTCGTACTGATGTCGGCTATGCAGGATAGACCCTTTTTTCTTTACCTCGTAGCATCACCATATGCTTTGGGAAATTTTCTTGCTCAATATGATGATGTCAGGAAAGAGAGAGTGGTCTACTACATAAGTCGTGTCCTAGTTGATTATGAAACTTGTTACTCCTCCATGGAGAAGCAATGTCTCACTCACGTCTTTCCTATGCATAAGCTAAGACATTACCTTCTTCATGTTGAAACACATGTCATTGTAAAAAGTGACCTTATAAAGCATTTATTCTCCAGTATCAACCTTGTTGGGAGGTTAGTGAAATTGGTGATGTTACTTTTTAAGTTTGACATAAAGTTTATTACTCAGAAGTAGGTAAAGGGTCAAGTGGTTGTCAATCAATTGGTAGATGATCCCTCGTCTCGCTCCTTCTCGCGCTTAGATTTGTTTCCTAATGAGAACATTCTTGTAATCAATTATGACCTCCAATGGAAAATGTACTCAATGGGTTGAGATGTCAGACTGGCTCTGGAGCAGGTGTGGTTCTAATATTGCTCGAAGGTAAGCCAGTTCCTCTCTCCTTTTGATTGGAATTTTCCTACACCAATAACATCACTGAGTATGAAGCCCTAATTGTTGGATTTCCTGCCACAATTACACTAAAAATAAGACACCTTCGTATACTAGGTGATTTCAAGCTTGTTGTGAACCAGATTACAAGAACCTACTAGGCTAAGCAAAGTAATTTTTCTTGGTATCAAGACCTTTCTTTTTCCTTGCTTAATCGATTCTCCTCTTTCACAATAGACAATATCCCTAGGAGGGAGAATAGACATGCAAATTCCATGACAAGCGTTGCTTCTTTGGTACCCTCAGATTAGGATACAAAAGAATACTACTTCATGGTTCAGGTCCTTCAATCTCTAGTTGTTTTTGATCAACCTAAATCCAATACTTTTGTGTATTCTCACGTAGACTTGGGAGAATGGTTTTCTAATATTTATAACTACTTGAAGATTGAAAACTTTCCCAATGATGTGACGAAAAATGATCACACTCGTATACAAAAGATTTCAGTCCATTATGTTGTCTTGTTTGATGTTCTCTATCATAAATCTTATAACGGCTTGCTCCTTAGATGTCTCACTAAAATGAAAATACCCCTTTCCCTTAAAGAATCCCATTTAGGCTCTAGGGGTGGAAATTTTTATGGTAAATCCATGGTGAGGAAATTGATACATATGGGGTACTAGAAAATGATGGAAAAAGATTCCTTCAACTTTGTTAAAAAGTGCTCTCAATGTCAACAACATAGCCATCTCATTCATGCACCTGCACAAGAATTAAAAAACCAAACCTCTCCTTGGCCATTTGCAAAATAGGGGTTGGATATTATTGGAAAAATATCACCTCCTTCTAAAGGACATACTTTTATTATCACTGCTACAGATTACTTTACGAAGTGGGTTGAAGCTATTCTGCTTTGATCCATGAACATTGAGGCCATTTATAGTTTTCTCTCAAACAACATTATTTCTCATTGTGGACTGTTTGCTACACTGGTCTCTGATAATGGTACGCCGTTCAAGAAAAAGGAAGTAAATAAATTTTTAGAAAAGGTTCATATTCAACATAGATTTTCTACACCATATTATCCTCAATCCAATGGCCAAGAAAAATCATCTAATAAGACTCTTGAGCTCATTCTTCATAATACAGTTAATAAGCATGGTAAATATTAGCACATTCAACTAACATACACTTTGTGGGCTTATTGCACAAGTGTTTGTACAACAACGGGAATGATGCCTTACAACCTAATGTATGGTGCCAAAGCTATCATGCCTTTAAAGTTGGATATTTCGTCTTTGCGGGTTTCCCTTAAAGGGTTAATTGATAATGAAACTTATCGAGATAATCATTTTCATTGATTAGAGATGTTCGATGAGCACTGATTACATGCACCCGATCATCTTAAAGATTATCAACAATCATTATCCAAACAATATAATCAAAGTGTACTTCCTATAGCTTTCAAGATAGGTGGCTTGGTTCTCTATGAGAATTAGAGAAATGTAAATTTTTCACCTGATCAAAGGGAAAATTTAGTCTTAATTGGTTAGGCCCTTATATTGTCATCTCTGTGTATGGTTTGGTTGCCTACGGATTATCATCTATGGATGGAACACCCTTAAAATAACTGGTTAATGCGATGCATCTTCGTTGGTACTATGTGTAGTGTCTAATTTGTCATATGTGTGGTGTTCACTCTTTAAGGGTTGTAGCACTGCATATGTTGACATTTTTTAATTAACACGTTATAAAAAAAAAAGTGTGTTATGACATTATCATGTGTGTGTGTCATACATACATGTATTCTACTATGTAGTGTATCCATGTATTACATTATATATTTTAAGGCAGTTAGATCATTATTCTATTTAATTAACATACCTCCATGTGTGTTCATTAAATTATGATAACATCTAATGTAAACATACATCCACACACATACATAACATCCATAACATCCACATACATGAAAGTAAAGAAATATACACATCAAAGTATACAATGCCATAATGTCAAAATTGGTATCTCATATATATACATATCAAATGTTATATACATGTATTGGGACACTATCATCGAAAAAATGAGTGGCTACTTAATATGTGTATCAATTTCTATACAAAAGGGATCTACAAATATATATCGTGACTACAAAACTGATGTACAAAATAGGAGCTCTCTACGACTAAGGCATGTGGCTTCCAAAACCCTCTGGCTCTGGTTGTGGTTGTGGCCTGGGAAGGGGCTATATGGTGGAGACGGATCTAGAGCAGTGTGAGCATGATCAAGACAGGGTTGCGTGCATCCCCCCGATCTCTCACTGAAGAGAGAATATTTTCATTTGCATTTGCATCAGTTCCTACTTTAGTTGTTGATCACCTGTTGGGATCATGGCTATTGTCTGTCCCATGAGGTCATTGAGACAACTCTAAAGGGAGTCACACACCTTCTCAATGGCATCAACCCTCATCATGATTGCATCTCTCTCTACGAGTGTCGTCTGCAACTCCCCCGACAACTAATCATGTTTCCCCTGCATTGTGGTGACATTAGCCATCCTTTGAACCACATCTGCTCACACCTCCTTGTATGCAATCCTTAGACGTGCCACTAGCTCAAAAAGTTGGGCATGTCATCACACTAATACTGGTCGGTAGGCATCTAGGATTGTCCCCTGGGCAGGCACAACAGAGGCCACCTCTAGTATGCACTAGGTGAAGAACCCAATCCAAACCCGAGTATCCACTACAACCACATAAGTAGAAGGTACATCAATATCATGAAGTGTATAAAATTGAAACATGATATGTATATATATGAGATAAAAGTTGGAAATATTGAAATGAAATAACATAAATAATTGTCATACCTTGATCCCCTAACTATCAGAATGGGTCAGGGGGAGGAGGTGCACTCAATCCTACACTGCCAATGTCAAGAGCCACCCTCGATGTGGAAAGGGTTGGTGGGGTTGATGAAACGGGAGTAGCTGGTGGAGGGGATGACATCCTTCGCCGGATTTTGAATCTCGACGGTGTCATCCTAGCCTCCTTAGCCTACTCCTGCTCCTCCTGCTACTACTCCTCCTTGCCATTGTTTCCTTTGCACCTTCATATCTGTCCAGGTGGTTGTGTTGACACATCCCTCTGGGGGCATCTATTGGAAAAACTAGGGTGGGATGGTGTACCGCCCACCATGCCAAAAAGGCTTAGTCCACACTGACGGTGTCTAGTGTGCCCATCAACAATAGGTTAGTGTCATTGGCATCAGTGTCAGAGAGGTCCACATCCACCAAGGTAGGGTGTGGATGGTCCTCAGGCCTCGCCGCACTTTGCACAACTCGAGTATATGTCGGCACAAGAGGGGGAATGGTTTGAACCCATTTGTGTTGCCGCATGACCCAAATTCAATAGTATGAAGTGATGATGTAATATGTGCACACAAGGATGAATTGGTCGCACTATAGGTTCTGGAGGAACCTGCAATCATCCACCCACCGGAAGTATCGGTAGGGTCTCCATCTAATCCTATTTGGCATCAATGTATCAAACTGTATCCACCATAACTACAGGTCATCGTGCCTCCACTGTCGAGTGAGCTCATACTAGTAGGCCATTATGAAAACATATTTCCACATCTATGAATATCCCTCTAGCCTCATGCACATGATGTGGGTGAAATCCCACACCTAAAGAAGTGTGCACATAGTCAAGCTATGGTACTTATAGTGGATGTACCAACCAAGATCCTCGTAGAGGTGTCCAAGCATTTTTCACCTCCATGGGAATATGGTATGTCACTCCACCATCACCTGAATGGTGTGGACAAGGCCCCCATGTAGGTGAGAGACCCACACATTAATGGTGATCCTCATGGTGACAATAACCACCATAATGTGACATAGCAAAGGGGCAGAGGTCCAAGCTTGGTCAAACCATTAGGTGTAAATGTGCCCGGTCTCATCCCCATCATCTGTTTGGCCGGAGTAGTATAGGACCCCATCTAATCACTCCTATGGTGAGCAAGAATCATCAATCACCACCCGATGACCATGGATGGGAAGCCCAAGGATGTCATAGACATCCTCTAGTGTAGTGTTCATCTCTTGAGTTGGTAACTGGAAGATGGAGGTAATGTCATCCCATCACTCCATCAATGCCATCAACATGCAGTCATGGTACATCTTTGGCATGTTATATATCTGCCAAAGCTCGACCCACTGTAGGTGGGTGACCTCATCATCTATCAACCGATCCCTTTGATCTAACAGGAGGCGAAGCACCCGTCCTTTGGGATGCTCCCAGATATTTGGATAGTCTTGTGAAAGAAGAAGAAAATGCATGTCAATACACAACAAATTACGAAAAAATATAAGTAAAAAATAACCTAAGGACGCATGCGTGTCACACAAACGTCTATGTGCGGTGCAAGCATCTCAATTTGCTATCAATGGTGTAGGGATGACATCACGCCCCTTGGATTCCATATTTTTTCCTAGATGTCAACATGTGTCAAAGATGTGTGCACGCACCTAGGACACTTGGGCACCAAAAATTCCAAAAACATACAAAAAATCACTAAAAACAACTAACAAAGTAGTTTCGGGACCTACTTGGTCGACCTCGACGCCCTTGGAAATGTTTGCACATAGTTGGTCTAGCCTTAGATCCTCATAACCACGTCTTCTCAGAATTTTGATAACTTTTCTCTCACAAAAGTCAGCAAAATCCTTGCAATGAATAGTGAAAATGACCCTTCTCGAGGCCCACCTAGGTATATATAGGCCCGCTGGGGCCCATTTTTCTTGGAGTTTGCGGCTCCTTGGTTTCTCCTAATTTTACCCCACCTAGCTAGGGAAAAAATCAAGAGAGGGCATATAGTCACCTCTTCACCATATTTTTCATTTGAATCATCATTTTTTTCTTGACCACTCTTTTCACTGTTGTAGCTTCCTCCAATTTTTGAAACTGACTTAAAATTGAGTTTTGTAGAGAAAATTTTCATGCAATTTTCACTACCAGTCTTACACTTATTGTTGAGCTCAGTTGCTAGGGGGCACCTTCAGTACTAGCTAGCTCAACCTCAGTGACCTTTGAGGCACCTTCTTTTGGCACGCAAATTTGTAAAACTTAATGTTTGGGTGAACACTTTTCTTTTCTACTTTAGTGTGGCTGATTTTTCCCAAAATTGAGCCCACTAAAGTGGGGGAGAAATGTAATGTCACATAATTGCACCTAGGGGCAATTCCACATTTTAGCACTTTGCCTAGTATTTATGACACCCAAACACATTAATGACAAAAATCCCATGGGTTGTAATTTCACAATTCTAGCTCCATGCAGACCAATGGCGAAGCAACAACAACCCGATGACACGTTTCCTAAAATTTTATGATTTGGACACCTACATGGCGTGTGGACGTCTACGCAACGTACTAGAATACTGGCGGTTTTTTGAGTTTGAAATGAGGAATCTCGAATCCTGGCTCTTGAAACATGTCCCAACAATCAGATTTTTGGGTGTAACAGCTCTTTGTCGCCCTTGCATGCAACAAAAGCCCTCATTTTCTCTCATTTTGGGGGTTCATTCATTCACTCAATCTTCTCTCTTCAACTTCACTATTGAATCCATTCAATTCTTGACAGCAACACTTCTACAAGCGAAGCTCTACCAGACCGAGGTCCCTCCAACAACTAAAGCTCTGTAGAAAGCATTCAATGGTGCATCTATGTGTTCAAGAGGGGGCCAAGGCCTGTTGGAAATGCTCTTTCACTCTTTTCTATTTGTGATTAGATTAGATCTGTTTGTTCATTTACTATGCGGTGGTGTAGGTTTTACTCTTGAAGCGAGTTTTGCTTTCACCACTGCCTTTTTCCATTTCGGTTACACTCTCGTTCTATTTGGTTGTTCATGGAGGTGGGAACACCAAAGTGAGGGTCTAAGTGTGGCAGACCCCTATACAACCCCAATATTTTCCCCTCATTCATCTTGTGTGTAGATTGCAAAGTAGGGCTTAAAGTGAATACTCAAACATCTAGTTGAGGGTAAGTTTTCTCTAATTTCTCTTTGTACTTTCTCATAGTTTCTATTCTTTGTTTCATCATTTTATCTAGTAGACCTCAGGTCTGGGTTAAGAGGTGAGACTTTATGTTGTCTGCCTGAGTTCCTAAGTTCTTTGTTTCTCAAGACACTAGCACGACATTTGGACACCAATGCATCATGTTGGCATCCTGAATTTGCACTGTCGTCTTTTGGCCGAGAGGTCCTCTATCGGAGGTAGAAATCTAGAAGTCTCATTCTCTCAAATTCTGAAGTAGTCTTCTATGATAGTTAACCTGCATACACTTCCTTTGTAATTTCTTCATTCGGCTTATGTTGAGGTGGATAAGGGAAAGTTCGTTCCCTAGGAATCTCTTGAGAATGAAGAGATTTGTGTGCAACAAATCCCTCTTATCTCTCACACACTAAAGCAATGAAAAATATGTGTCTTCATGATCAACAATTGAAGTACTGAGAAATAAGGCATCACTTTTTGTCACCACCATTAATTTATTGAATGAAAACTTTGGGTGAGACCACTCCCACAACCCAAGGTTTCCTACCCTCTAATATGAGATCTATAAGAGTTTCATCGTTTGATCTCCACATATCCATGGGTTTTCATCCTTAGATTTTGAGGCCTAAACAACATGTTCTCACTATGATTTTTGATAGGTTTATCTATATTTTTTCATCATGGTCCTTATGTATCCTTTCAACCCATCACAAAATTGTAAAGGGCATAAAAATCTTTAACAATGGCCTCCATCCCAAGACTAGTGTATGGTCAAGGCTACCCATACTAATCGAGCATCATTTACATTTAAATCACACCTAGAATGGTCCTTGCACATGTAGGATTTTTTTTTGGAAGCATGGATAATTGTCCCTAGTGATATGTAACTATCATTTGCAATAATGTTGAGATTCCATTAGTTTTGAAACCCTATCTACCTTATTAATTGTAGCCAAAATTATCTTATTTATTTGCATAGCTAGGTGTACACATGGAGCCAAAGTTAAATGATATTTTTGTGGCCATGTAACTCTTTTTAGAAGAAGTGTCACCACAATATACATTAATGGTTATTTTGTCATGCAAGGAGGTACACGAGACAAGCACTAAGAAATGGTGGGAGTGTTAGAGTTAGGTATCATAGATACCTTATTTCGTGTACCTTCAGTTAGGGATTGGGGTTCAAAAGGGGGCATACTAGAGAGAGGAAGTCATAATATCCAACAAAGGATTGTGATAGAGCAAGGTTTGGAAAAGAGGTGTGACATGATGGAAAAATATTAAATCCCAACCAATTAAGGGAATGAATGGTAGGATTGATTGTGAATTATGCTTGAATGTGAAAGTTTGAAATCTCAATAGAAGTATTTATGAAAGTGCTCTTGAGAGAAAATTAATGCCGAAAAGTAAACTTCACAAATATGATGACTTAAATTGAGTTTTGAAAATTGACCATGCCTCTAGACTTGATTTGTTTTGGAATCTTAAGAAAATGCATGGGGGATAAAGGAGAAGAAGTCACACAAAAATTTGGACCATCTGGAACACTAGTGATAGGAAATAGGGATTTTGGACCACAACATAGAATAAGGAAAAATGGGAAAGGGTAAAAGTACAAAGCTGTGTCACACTTTATAAAGGAAACAACCAACACCGATCCAACTTTTAAACTTGAACCACTAAAAAGTGGTTATATGTTTTGAATTTTGAAATGATGTAAACTAGTACAATGTATATTTTGTGTTTGTATTTTATTTTATTTTATTTTTTATTTGTTTTTAATAAATTAAAAGTATAATTTAGTTGTCCATAAAATGATGAAAAATGAAGTTACATGAGACGTCAAACTTTTTATAGTAATTTTTTTTTCTTTCAAATTGTTTGTGTGTATTTATAACTAGAAACTTTTGTGCATGAATATTATTTTTTCCAATTCTGATAAATATATATATATATATATATATAAATGTGTGGGTATAAAAAAATATTTGTTTATATTCAACGTCAACTTTCATATTAAATATTTAACTAAAATGGGAAAAAAATATACTATCTTGATATAGTTTCTTATATCTAGTGCATCATATATTTTTACATATTTTTTAATAAGTTCTAGTATTTTTCCTTGGCATGGTAATCAACCTAATGTTTTGTGTTGATAACCTACTTTTAGTAAAATATAAATAATATTTAAACTATTAAAATGAATATATTTTTGAAAACTACGCTTATGGATCTACAAAAGGGTATTTTTTATATTTAAAAAAAAAAATTATTTACATGAGTAGGAGTTATTGAAACTTCAAGTTTTTTAAATAATTTTATTTTTTTGGTAAATTGGCCTCAAAGTGGTGCTCCATATATTTTTAGCCAACAATTTTAGTTGAAAAAGTTGTGGAAGTATCTAACTTAGCTAGAATGAATCTTACTAGATCATATGTTTGACCAAAATTTATTTTTAATAAGAAATACTTAAATTCAGTTGTGCTAGTAAGTTGGCCAAAAGTGTGACAAAACTTTTTGCTTTTACCCAAAATGATAATTTTTCCTTGCTCAAACTTTCTTGCCCTCAAGCCACACTAAGTTTAAGTCTCCATCTACTCTAATATAAAATTCTCTACAAATATTATTATTTATTTATTCTTCTAAAGTACCCTCCTCCATATGTCAGTTTATCTAATGATATAGCTAATTTATGATGCCTCCCTATGCCAAGTTTCTCCACCTTTGAATCAGGTCAAACAATGGAAGTAATCAATCTTTCATACATCTCCTTTTGACTAGATGAATGAAAATATACATAAACTCCCACAAGATTCAATGTTGCCACATGTGTTTACCTCCACATTTTTGTTGGTGACCTTTTCATAAGTATCTAATTTGGGAGTTTATTTACTATGCTCATGTTTCACTACTCTAGTATTTATTTGAAGTCTTTCTTGAGATCTCCTTGTGGAGCTCATAACTACTTCAATAGGGTGGTTGTGTTCAAAATAATTTCTCCTTAAATTTGGATGGTATCCTTTATTCAATATCACAATGGATAACACATGTGGCTATATATGATTTAAGATAGTGTCTAGGAATAATGATTATAACAATTCTAAAGCTAGACATTATGTTGGCAACAATATTGGTCTCGTTCCTTGTGCAACCTAGCTCCAAAATGTGATAATCACTTTTATCTATTTTTTCTAGATTGTACCCTTTGTAGATGAATATGAATTTTAGCTGATTCCATTAAGCTCATTAACATCCTTGAATTTTCTTTATGTTGTTCCAAAAACTTCCTTAATATGTAGGGTATGGTTAAAGGTTAAAATCACAAACTTGTGTCACACTTTATAAAGGAATCAACCAACAACAAATTTTTTTTTGAACTTCGACCATATAATAGTGGTGTTTATGTTTTGAATTTCAAAATGGTGTAAACTAATGAAATGTAGAGATTTTTATGAAGTATATTTGAGTAATTTTTAAAATAAAAATAAAAATGTTTTCATTATGTTTTTTCAATTTAAGGACAAATTTTGGAATGCTGAAAATTTCATAAAAGGGTGACTTCACGGGCCATCAAGAAACAAATTGAAAAAAACTTCATTTCTCCCTAATTTTTTTTTCTCCAAATAGGTAACTTCAATATCTACTGCATGGAAAAAAAATTCAAATTTTGATGAATATTTTTCTCGTAATAACGTTTTAAAGTCAAACATGTCAGAATTTGATAGTTTTCACGAGCCATCAACTATTTTCAATTTTTTTAATCATTTTCAAAAAACAAATTATACCCTTTTGAAAAAGACTCTCTCCTCTACTGTCCCATATAATTTTTAAAAAAATAAAATTTGTTTTACTAACTTTTTTTAAATTTCTAATCAACCTCTTTTTTAATTTTAACAACCTACTTGCATTATTTTAAAAATAACATATATTAAAACTAATCAAAATATTAAAATATATATATTTGGATTCCCCCCTCCGAGCTCTACAAAAGGATATTTTTATTTTTTGCAAAAAAATCATTGTGACTGGAGAAATACTTAGTTAAAGTTAAAAGTTTCAAAAAATTCTGAAAAATGTTGAGTTAGCTACCAACTAGAATGTCAACTAGACAGTTTCAGTCGAAAGGGTTTCTATCAGAAGGGTTTCAACCAAAACCCTTCTGATAGAAACCCCACACATATAATAAGCCAAATTGAAAGCTGGTTTGAAAGTTGAAAGGCAAAAAATTTTTTTTTTTGGTTTCGGCCGAAACCTATTCGGCTGAAACCATGTGTGCCACATATACGCCACATGGTTTCAACCGAAACATAATCGGCCGAAACATTTTCGGTCGAAATTAGTTCGCTCAGAACTATTTATTTGGCTGAAAGTGTGACACAGGTTTGTGCTTTTACCCTAAACCCTATCTTCTTTCCCTTGGAATGCTAAAAAATATGTTTATCTCCCTTATACGGTTTTCATAAAAAAATCCTTGCATTACATAGCTTCTTACCAAGACACCACAAGTTGTACCCTCAAAAAATTGGTGTGGATTAGATTTATTATGGGCTAGACCATGGCTATAGTAAGTACAAGTTGATTGAAATTTCTACCAAAATAACAATGTGTAGCCTAGAATACTTACACTTAGTGAACACAATAGGTGAGATCTTCCAAATGCAACATTGAGAAATTAATTCTTCCTCAAACCAAAAGACTTATAGCTACTCATGAAAGATAAAACTAATCCAAAGCATGAGTTTGTAAAAATTATTCATAGGAAAAAAGTAGCTTGAATGCAATAGTTAGTTCCTTTATTCAAAGAAAATAAAATAAAGGATTAAATTCTCCATATACTAGCTAATAACATTTCAACCATTGTAATGGCCTAAAAAATCCTCTTGCGATTATAAAAATCTCATGGATGAAGCCAAAAATATAGACAAAAAATTGATGGTTGGAAAGCACCTTCATTTTGGTCCTTGGATAATGTTTATGGCAACCAACCATTATGCTTAACATGTACATTTTGTGACTTCCATAAGATGTTGCAAGGTAATTTTCCCATTTCTTTCTCTTAGAACCTAAGACCTAGAAGAAAGATTCATTTATTTCTACTCCCATGGGTCTAACAACTTCATTTTTGGATACTCTCCCTTTCTTGTTAGCTACTTCAGGTAGCATAAGGTTTTCATTTTGATGCATAAAATGTATCACAATGCTTGGTCCTTACATAGATTTAGCCCAAAATTCCAACATTTTATATTATCTATGTTCCCTAACTTGCAATTGCTCCTCCAAGGTATGTATTTGCATCTCAAAACCTTGTTGTTGTTGCCCAAGTCTCACAAGATCTATCAAGAGTAGACCTAATTCTTCTTTATATTTAGAATTTATTCTTCTTTCTCATATATTGCAGCTTGCTTACCACACATGGATGTAAGAAATCTAAAATAGAAAAGATGATATATAGGTTGATTAGCCTCATAGGGCTATTTAAAGTTTCTTGTATTTTATCCATTTGTGTATGAAATCCATTATTTGTCATGGTGGTTAATGGAACTCTTATACATGAAATCCATTCAAAAAACCTTCTATCATGGTTATATAAGCTCAAGGATCTTCTCAATAGAATTATTTCAAGATGAGAACCCCAACCTAGAATAATTTGAATTCTCTTCCACATTACTTGCATGTCTTGAATAATAAGAGCATGAACCACATATCACATTTGTATATTCAAACCCAAATTTAAATTATTTTACAAATGAAGCTTGCTACCCAAGAAATCTAACAAAAAATCTTAGATACTTCATGTGATCGTTGCATGATTTATACAAATAACAGTTTCATAAATATATATCAAAAAAATCTAAATTGACCATTGAATATTTGGTTCTTTTTGAATTTGAAGGTAGTTAGAGGAGTAGTCAAATTGGCTAACAAAATTGAGGACTTGATGTGACCCAAGAGTAATTTGAAAGCTACTTTGTGCATATGTTCCTTGAAAACATAGATCTAATAGTGGCTTCTTCACAAATAAGTCTTTGAGAAATTAGGAGTGATAAAGATTTTCTTGAAACCAATTTATAGCTCTATGGCTTGTGGGAATATTTTATTTTATAATTATCCTTGGAACATATTGTTGAGCACCACACTATGATAATTTTTTAGAATATTAATACTTTAATGTTACCATTGAACACACATATCCATATCAACTTTCTTAATATGAAATTAAGCACGTACTTTATTGTTTTGCATGGTTACACTAATTGATTGACCATTTTTGTATTATATCCTTTAATTATTCATTTCTCCTCACTCTCATGCAGTTCTAATTGTTCTTTCTTTGGTTCATTCTCCATGATTTCTTCTTTTGAATAGGGATATGATGCATGACAAAGCATAATACTGAAATTTCTATCTTTCAAGATTGATTGAGGATGAAGAGGATTGGAAAGTATTTAGTTCTTGACTCTAAAAATTCTTGCATTATGGATTTCTCTATGCTACCATTTAGGCACACTTATATTAGCAGTCACATATTTATTCTACTTAATTGTATTAGGCCTCAAAAAAGATCAAATAAAATCGGTCTAATCCAACTCATCCACTACCATGTTCTTTAGTTTTTTGGTTACATACTCATAATAAATATTGGGAAATGAATACATATTCTTGATTTTCATTACTGACAATGAGTATGGAAACATAGTGATGCACCCTCTACTAGGATGAATCATAATAATTACCTAAATACCTAGATTCCACTCCCTAGGTCCTAGCCAATTTTATATTTGAGCATAAGGATCTATGTGCCATTTAGTACAATTGGTATTCTTAACCTTTCCTCCATGCTTAGAGTACCTCCATTATTGAAAAATGTAATGAAATAAAATAGTGTAAAGTGATTCCATGCAAGGATTGTATCCTTAAAGTTTTAAATTTATCTCATAGGAATAATTAGGGGGCATACATTTTTCTTCCTTAATGATTTCAATTAGATAAATCATTTATGTTTCTTGATGGATAAAAATATCAATTGCTCCAACTTGCAAGACCAAGGCTTTGTGCTTTGTGCTAGCAACATGAGTATCTACATACTTGTGCTTATATGATTTAGATGTTGAAAATTTCTCAGCAATTTCTACTTCGTATAATATATTTATATAGTCCTTTCTATCTGTCTAAACTTTAATGTCCATTCCTTCTTTATCTTCCCTATTTCATACATAGTTCTCTACATTCATAATTAATTTAGGTTGATTTGAGTTTGAGTGTGTATCCAACACTATCCTAGTGTTGTTAATTTTTTTCCTAATAGGGATCTTATGATTTTGATTCCATAACTCCTTACAAGAAAATAGAGTCACTTCCTCCCAAAGTGATTCCTTGTGTCTTTATTTACCTTTTTGTCTCAGACTCCCTTTGGTTTTCTATAATATGATGTCTTAGGAAATTTTTGATATTTTGATCATGGTTGTGGATTTGGGTGTAGATTATCTCCATTTTACAAGGAAATTTTATCTTTTCCTTTCTTAGTGATCTCCTCTTTAACCCCCTTTGAATTTCCCTCACCTGGGGATATTTCAATTGGAACTAGAGTTTGCTTACCATTTTGTGGCTATATTTTTTTTGTGGGGGTTTCTTCACTATATATTAATTCCTTTGTCCCATTGTATATCTAACTCCCTTTATTATAATGAAATACATGAAAGGGAATTATTCTTTGTCTCTACTAGGAGTTATTTCTATTTTGTATAACTGGCCATAATATCTTCCTTAACTAAAGTTTGAATCATTTCTATAGGAACATCTTTTTCTAATTACAAGAGGTGGGTTGGGGAGATCTATTAACAAAACAACCCATTTTTCTTTGTTTTTCTTCAGCATCACATTTATTCTTAGTATAGTTGGCTCATGAAGGGCTTGTTCCACTCAATATTAGAAAATTTAGCAATCCTATGATTCATAGGTTGGTAGGAAAATAGCTCTAGTTAACAATAGAAATGAAGTTTGCAAGGACCAAAATGGGGATTTTCCAAATTCCATTATAATAATGTGCTAGGGATATAATCCACGTGTTATAACAACACACCAAAAAAATGTAAAACAAATAGCTCCTTATGCTTGACAACTATAAGTGTTGAGTAACAGAGTATCACTTTCTATCGACATTAGATTAATGTTTGAACATGAACTCTAGAATTGATTTATCATTTAGCCAAAGGGTTTCTATCTTTTGATGGGATAACTACAAGGGTTTCACCCTTTCATCTCCACACATACATGGTTTTCATCCTTATATATGAACTCTTGAACAACACATGCTCACTTTGATTTCTATTGTTTTGTCTAGGGTTTTTCATCATGGTCCTTACCTTTCCTTTTTGTCCATTATACGCCTAGAAATGGTTTCAAAACTTATAAAAATGACCTCTATCCCAATACCATTATGTAGTCAGGGATGTTTATGATGATCAAGTGCCATTTACCTTTGAATCATGCTTGAACTGGCCTTTACATGTGTATAAATGTTTGTGGAAGGCATGGAGAAATTCCCCTTGTGATATGTAATTGTCCTTGGTAATAATGGAAAGGATCCCTTAAGGTTTGAAACCCTATCTACCTTGCTAATAGAAATTGAATTTATCTTCTTTATTTACACAAATAGGTGTACATGTTGATCCACATTATTAGTAGTAAATGATAGTTTTGTTCCTATGGAAATCCTCTTAGAAGGTCATCACCATGCACATTAATGGTTGTTTGGTCATATAGAGAAGTAGGTGTGATGAGTAGTGATAAATTGTGGGAGTGTCAAAATTGAGGTGTTGAGGATACCCTACATCTCATACCACAATTCAAGGGTTGAAGAGAAGAAGGGAGTGATGTTGTTTAGAGGAATTTTGACTCTCTAATAGAGGCTTGTGATGGAGTAGGGTTTGATAGAGAGGTATAAATGGATGCACAAGTTTGCAAAACCTATTCATGAAGGGAATGAATTTTTTGAGTGGTTGTGAGGTGTGCTTGAATGTGGAATTCTAAAACCCTATTGAAATCATAGAATAAAACAAACTTGGGAATAAATTCATTCCAAAATTAGAAACTTTGCAACTCTATAGCTTACATTGACTTAGAAAATTGACTATGCCTCCATACTCAAAAGTTTGGGGGATCTTAAGGAAATGCATGGGAGATGAATTGGAAGAAATCATACATAAACCATAGGATAAATTAGTAATAGGAAATGGGAATTTGGAACCACAACATAGAATGTGGAAAAAGAGGACATGACAAGCATTGAATAAATCAATTCCTTCCAAGTAGAGGGAACTATTGTATGTAAAGGTTTTGAGAATTTTGTCAAGGGAATTAGGAGTAGGGCCATTAAAAAATTATTTCTTAGTGGGTATGCCACTACATCCAAGGATAACAACTTTTCTAATGTCATATATAGGATAGTAGGAGGGAGGGGAGGATAACAACAATTGTGTGTGATAATATATAGGGACGAGGATGGAGCTTTTGATGAGGCCATGTATATGGTAGATTGGGATTCAAAATTTCATTTTGATGTCTTTGAAATGTTTTGATGTGATGTTTATTATTATAATTTGATTTAAATTGAATGGTTCTACCTATATATATGTGTTTTAATTATGATGCTTCATGATGGTTTTTGTGATAATGTTTTTTAGTATGCTTTGTTGTTTCCACAATGACAAATGACTTGTGGATAGAATATGAATGTGACATGTAAATAGAATAGAAATTAATATATGTGGTAGAATAGAAATAGATAAATATTTTAAAATAGAAAATGATGAATGTGGTATAATAGAAAAAATATGAATGTGATACAATAGAAATAGATAAATGTGATAGAATAAGTAGAATATGGTGATAAAATGATGTTTATGGTGATAATTACATGTTTTAAAGATAATATCCATGTAAAGAGAAACCTAGTATTTATTGTATCACTAGTCTTATGCATCATTATATAATAGATCATGATGATAATGTGTTAGGCACATGAAGGACCAATATAAACACATATGCTGCAACTAGTGTAATGTCCCAATAAACACATTGGTAGGCCACACCATGAAATAAGAAATGATGGTAACTAAGATGGTGTGTTTAATGGAATAGTAGAACTATAAGAAACAAATGAAAATTGTGTAGAATAAAATAGACATGAAAGAAACACATGATATAGTAATGGTGTAGGAGTGTCTGAGGGTACCAATAATCAATGTCAACCAAAAAGAAAGTATTTTAATTTTTATTGTTTCTTGAGGTTTGGTAATTATGTAGTTGGAGAATAAATTGCAATCACTATTGTATTTGACTCCAATTTCTGATGAAGGTTTGTTGAAATTTTGACATACTATTTTCGGAATACTGACAAAACACTCAAATAATTTTCATCACCACGTTTTCATCGCATTTTCGGCGAGCTTTAAAATGTCGAAACTACAACCTTATTTTGTTGGTCATCGCCATGAAAAAGTGATCTTTTGTTCGTCAGAATCTCGATGAAAACATCATCAATTTAGCGATGCAAAGTAACTAGAAAACCATTGGCACGCCCCTCCTAAATCATCGAAACAACACTGGAGGTTCGTTGAACTTTCGATGAAAGTAACCGATGAACCACCAAGAATGTCTGACATATTTTCTATATTTGCGACGAAAGTTTCGTCAAATGTTTTTGTTGTTCGTCGGTTATGTTCATCCAAAGTCCGATGAAACAATGCAATTTTTATTTTTTTTAAAGAGTATTTGTTGAAATGTTGCAAGCGTGCTCATTTGAGGCCACATAGTCATTGGTATAGTGTCTGATGTGCTTGTGGACAATACTTGTTTCCATTTCTAGATGAGAGTATTGAACCCTTAATGGATTATTTTGATGAAGAATATACATTCCTATATGATAAGTGGATAGCATGAGAGGAGCTAGCAAGGATAAAAGATGAAGAGTAAATCTTTCTCTAAAGGAAAAAAATTGACTTGGCTTTGTTTTTGCCTTTTGTTTCTTAGATTCCACCTTGAAAGCAAGTTGAAAATATTGCTACAAGAAACTAATGGTGTAGAGCTATTAGTCCTGCCAAAGATAGGAAAAAAAATACAAGACAAATTTGAGGCAAAGAACATCACAATGTCCCTGTATCTTCAGCTTGATAGATAGGAAATTCAATTGTTGTATGTATTGTTGGAATAATTGGCCAAATTTTTTCCAAAGATAAATCCATCATGACAATAGTTATGCTTTGTAACTAACAGGGTAAGAACACACTCAAACAATCACTTTGAAATCTATCCAAATATCAATTTATGTTTGCCCTATCACCTCCAGAAGCTCGATATGAGACTGCCACCAAGGGAGGGCTTGATCTATCTTATGAATATCAACCATCATGAATTATTGTGGCTCTCTAAGATGTGACTAAATCTTGGACTATACGTCGAGATTGTGAATCCAAGAATCTAACTTGTCTCTATCAAATTTTCCATCAAAATGAGGACATAATAGATTGGTCTTCAACTTGAAAGTAGGTTGCATAAATCAGGTTGATCAAAGGAATGTAACTATTAGTTTGTTGTTATCCCATGAGCTATGGGAACATGTTCACAATCTACTAAAAAGGTTATATTTGAAATGCAATTTCAAATCTAACAAGCAGACTTGGCAACAATACTTAAGCATGAAATATATTATAACCTAACTTTAACCAGCTAGTTGAACTTTTAACATTTTTGAGCTGATAAAATATCCCAAAACACAATAGCTCAAAATTTTGTACAAAAATTATTTGAATTTAGTATTAGATTAAAATTATTGATAATTTATGACATTGATGAAATATTAAAATTATAGTATTTAAATGACCCATATAGCACCATACTTATCTTAGGTGTAAATAGGGTTCCCCATTGGGCATAGGATCCCCTATATTCCCTTGTCGTAACCATGGGTACTTCACAATTTTTTTGACATATTTGTGGTTGTAGGGTATGCTACACTATGAGTAGGTTTACTTAAAATTATTAGTGTTATTATCTTATGTGGTAGATCTTATTTTATAGTCCTCATGATATAACCCCATGTAGTCATAATATTTAGTGCCTAACACATAAGAACTTAATATTTTTTGAACAACACTTGGGACTACCACCAACATTGGAAATCCTTAGTCTTCTCTACTCTACTAGGTATCTCAACCATTTTTTCACTCCACTAGTGACCAAGGCCACCTAAAAGCATCATCCAACTTATATACCATAGGGGCCCTTTTGAATCCCTTTGAGGCTATTTCTTTAAAAATCACACAAATTTTTCCTATGATGTCATATTTTATACTTCTTATTAAAAAGATATTTTTGAGCTCTAAACTATGATCCACATATTTTTACTACTTTTATCAATCTAGGTAATAGTAATTTCTATTTGAACCATCTTATTAATTTTTTTTTGTGATTCTCATAACCTTCATCCATGAGTCAAAATTGGCTAACTTCTTTAAATTGATTAGAAAATACAATGAATCTACTTGTAACCTCCATTTTTGTTTGACAAACCTATTTTACTATAAATTATAAAAAATGTTGTGTTGTTAATGGTTGATTTTTTATTTTCCATTGTTAAAATTTACCATGTGTATTAATTCGTTTGAGGGGCTAAAAGGAAAAATCTAAGTGCCCATTGCCCTTTTCTCTCTCTTGGTATTTGTTGTCCTAATAGATGAATCTAGGGCTATTGAGATGGTATCCCTACATAGATACCACACAAAAATCAAATATTGAAAAAATCCTAACGTTCTATGGTAAATGTTAGCTATCGAACAACTTATATGTATTAACGAGTTTAAAAAATATATTTACAAAAAAAATGGTGAAGCCATGGGTTTGATTGGATTACATGATTTAGGTAACTTTTTTTTATATTGTGGAGTGCACAACACCTCAAAAGGTAAATGATGATTTTCATGATCTATCTGGTAGCATTAATGAGTGTTATGCATTACAATTAGAAGAAAAATTGATATATATTTCTCATGATGTTCATTGCTTGATTGGGATTTATTTAAAAATTTCAAGTTATTGTTATTAAATTGAAGGGTGGTTTAAAAGAAAAAATAAATAAGGAATGTATCTTCTTGAATTTTTCTAAGGTAAAGGTCACTTTTAAGGTGTTCTCCTCTACCTTTGACTCACCACGAATGAAACATGAACTAACTTTAAGATACCCGCCCTAGATATTTTCTATGAGAATGGTGCAGGAGCACCTATGGGTCCAATGGGCCTAGTATGTTTTTTTTTTGGCTTTGCGATGAAATAAGGTCCTAAGGACCATTTCAAATGTATGTAATAGGTTTCTTAGGTTTGTTTCAATGGTTTCAATGTACTACAAGGTTTCCATCCTCACTTTATAAGCTTGGTGCACCTTGGAAAATTAAGGAATAAGAATGCCATGATGCAACAAGGAATCTAAGGGGGGTTACCATGATAATTGGAAGACTTTCTAGATTCCTTTGACACATCTTGAAGTCTCTTTGTGGTCGAGTTTTTGAAATTTGCATAAATTGCCTTAACTAGGGAATTAGAGGTCAAAATATGAGTTAGTTGGTTTCCAACGTCGTTTTCAAAATGCAATTAGTGAATGATGGAGAGAGGTTGTGAGACCTTAAAAATTCCTCTCTTGGTCTAGGCAAGGTTGTTGATGAAGAAAGTAAGAATTTTTCAATAAAGAGATTGTTCTTTTCCTGAGTTTTTGTGAAAAAATTGTTGATCTCGTACTTGGTACGTCCTGTAGATTCAATTTCACACTTCAAGGCTATACTTGTTTGAAATAGGGTTGAATTATATTTTTTTTGGAATTGGAGTGGAGAGTTTTCATCAAGGGACAAGGGAGATATCTGCATTTTCCTATTGGGTGGTCTGAAAACCATCAAAACGAGGGTTTTGAGTGAAAAATGGTCATTTCTTCCATTCCCACGTTGTAATATTGCCCATTCTTGGTGGGATGGAATATATTGGTTTTTATTTTAATGATTTTAGGGTCTTGGAGAATGGAAGGCTATGTGGAGGAAGTTTTTCAATATTCTAGGCCTAGCATCCTCATGTGACAGGGCTAGATTGTGAAGCAAAAAGTGGAGTTTTACTTAAGTAGGGTGATTTTGGTAGTGATTACACTTAGGAATGATGTAAATACATGTTACTAACCTGTAGGAGTCTTATTTAAGGCTTTGGGGTGAAGGGGAGAGCTTAGATAGTCAACTATCTTGGTGTAGCCAACCAATTAGGCCTCTTGGAGCAATGTTGTTTTGGGCCATTATACCTTTTCCACTCACTATCATAAAGGGATACTTTGGGTCCTTTTAGGGGTATATCATACCTATCTATGTTAAATTTTTTGGGTCTGGCATAAATACATATGTGGTTTTTATTGTGACTATCATCTCGGGCAGGGCTACAAGCTTTATAGGGGTAAAGAGGCCTAGTGGCTAAAGTGATGAGTAATTGGAGTTTCCTAAGTGCTAACTAGGATGTTATGTATTGGTTAGAATTTTTTTGACATGTACACAGGGGTTGCAAACCCTCTTGGTTGTTGGATTCCAAGAACCCTAGGTGTGTGGGGTCTTTTCCTTGAAGGAATAGTGGAGTTGATGACTCCTCATAAGAGTATTTGAGAGAAGCATTGTAAGAAGTGTCTTTGCCATTTGTGGTTGGTTATTTTCCTTCGCTACCACTCTAAATCATATAACCTTAATGGGAAGCATTCCAAACTTAGATAATTTGGTGCTCTTCCTAGTTGTAATTCAAGCATTAATAGATCAATATTCCAATAGAAAAGGTAAAAATAGATAAAATATTTTTTAAAAACTACTTTATGTTGTAACTCTCCATCCAAAAATATATGTAATTTAAAATAAATAATCCACACCTCCCACTTTTAAGACTAGTGAGTATTTATCCAATACAAGGAAGAATTCAAGTGACATGTGAAATTATTGTGGAAAACTTAGGCATGTTAAATCTAGGTGTTGGAAGAGGGTAGAGAAATTAGAGTAAGCCATGTAGTAGAAAAATATTTCTATCTCCAAACCTTCTTCCACTTATAAAGGGTATTCCATTTCTACTTGGGATTTACATAAACCATTTTCTAGCTAGATACTTTATTTATGTGCTTCACATAATATGAATCATCTTATTTCTCCACTTTCTAATAGTAACACTTCTTAGTAAATATTTGAAAAATCTCCACAAGTTTTAGTTTTAGGATCAAGAAATATATAGTTGGTAGATGGTTTCATCAATGATGTTCTTTTTGTTCCTAAGATTTATACTAACCTTATTTATATTTATTATATTTTTCGTTTTAGTGATGGGAATATTGTAGATTTTTCTCCAAATGATGGGAATATTTAAGTGATTGCTAGTTAAGTTTGATTTGTATGTTTTATTTTAGAACTAGAATGGTAGAGATAGAATAGAATAATATAACCATTGGTTGAAAAGTCATTGTAAGAACCTTAAATTCATACCTTAAACATACAATATAAACCTTATGACACAAATAAATGCAAGATGATATCATTGGATGAGTATTAGTTGGCTAGTATATTATTACTAGATCAATCAAGAGAAAATTGATAGCTAAGTACTTGAATTTTATCTTATTGACATTTGAAGATTATAGAGGTATTATGTTTCTCAATTGAATTAAATAAAGTGGTTGACATGGAAGTAAAATATTTTAGAAAATCTTAAATGATACATATATAGATATATCTTCTTTATATTATCCTTGTAATTAGTTATGTATCTTCAAATATAAAAAATTAAAAGGAATCCAATGTGTATCATCTAATAATAACTTATATAAAATATCAAAAAGATCAATAATTAAAAAATATATATTAACTAAGAAGCCATGCAAGCATACAATAGTATATGTTGGTAAAACTATAATATATACAAGAAAGCAATATATGCATACATTGTCACATGTACATCATGAATTAATGATGTAATGGCATAAAAATTAAAAACATTATGAATGAATTGTGTAACCATATAAGTCAAATATAATTCTATCAAGAAATCAATATCAAATAGATAATATAATCACATAGCTCATACATTTCAATGTCATTTATTTTCTTCTTCATCCAAATCTTTATTTGTATCATCTGATCTAGATTCGACATTGTAAGGATTGGTCATATCATCATCATCATTGATATCAGTTTCGATAATTTCATCATCCATATGGATATCATCTTCATGAACATTAACTCCTACATCATCATGATCTAGTTCCTCTTCTTCGACATCTTCATCGGGCACATCATCAACTAACTTTTGATCTTGATCATCATCTACATCATCTTCTAGTTCTTTGGTATCTTCTTCTTCCACCACATTATACTTTACCGGCCTTCCTCTTGGATCATGTCTAACAATAAATGACCAACCTGGTTTACCTGGAACCTCTGAGTAAAATACTTGCTCACATTGGCTTGGAAGAACATAGGGCTCATTTCCAACTGGCTCGATCGACCTTGTATTAATCATGGTAAATCCATTACCATGTTCAATAACAGCTCTCTCGGGATCATTTTCATTCAATCATAGCCTGTACCATTGGACGACGAACATAATTGATTTGAAGGACTTAAAGTCACACTCAAGTACATCATCCAAAATCCCATAGTATCAATTTCATGAGACTTCTGGATGTATGTCGCTTCTAGATGAAACATTAGTCACCTAAAAGACTACAGTTATCCCAGAATCAAAAATTTTCTTCGTGTCATCCAAATTTTTGATTCAAAATTTACGACCACTGCACAACATAGCCTTGTGGTTTTTCACCTGCAATATGTCAAACATGTAAAAATTATTGTATCATCAGTTGATAAACATATTTATTCTTGGTCGAATGTATGCAAAGAAAAAAAATTGAACATATATATACATCAATATAATTGAAAATAATTAAATAATATGGGTCATTAATATATTTATAGGTACTTGTTTATCTCTTAAACCATATGCTAAATCAATTTCCCTTGGTGTAACATTGGAATCTCCATTACGATGAGCTTCTTTAACCAATGAAGCCACACCTTCCCATGTTAATGTGCGACTAGATTGTTGACATTGTTCAAGCAATATCGTCATCCAATCAAGATTTTTTACAACATACAAATGTAGTGCATCCCACTCTTGACCAACTATATCAAAAAAAATTGAAATTCACAAACGACGTATAATTAGTTAATTACCACGGTATACGACCTTAATTTATAATTGATGTATATTGAAAATTTTTCCATGACCATCTTGTAATTACCTCTCACTTTCCTCAATCTACCTTTCCCCATCAGGTACTCCCCTTTGAATTTTTTAATGGATTTGGGATCCCAAATGCGATCTACATGGATCTTTACTACAAACTTAGGAAGATATTCAGTAATATACACCATGGTCTGGTATACCATATATCCCTCCACCATAGAACCCTCAGGATGTGCTCTTTGTCTAACCAAAGCCTTCAAAAATTTCAAGTGTCTCTCAACCATCCACATTGACCTTGTGTGTACAAGTCCACACAATTCAATCTCCTCAACCTGGTGTATGAGGTAGTGTTCTTGTGCATTGAAAATGGTAGAAGGTAGACACTTTTGCATTTCACACATTAGATGAGGAATTTTTATCTTCCAATATTTTATATCTTCTTTATGGATTTATTTAGATGACAACCATCTACAAGTGATTCAAGGCGCAAATATATTAACAAGATTTAACAAAAATATACAATACATTACATAACAAGAAAAAAAATGGAACATATAAGATCTATACAACAAATTGAACAAATATTGCTACTTACCTCATGTATTATCCAAGATCATATATAACTTGCTTAACATTGTTGTCAAAGTTGTGTTAGAGAGATAGAGGTAGAACGTACTGCAACAATTATAAAATGATATTTTCATTATTTTTCCAAAAGTAGTAAACATTATACACTGAAAAGTGCATGCAATATACATATATATATATATATATATATATATATATATATATATATATATATATATATATATATATATATATATATATATATATATATATAATATATACCAGAATAATTACCTTAATGAAGGTATGCCAATCATGCGTTTTCATCCCTGACCTAAATTCACCTTTCTTTGTTATGATATTGTTTATGTTCGTAGCAAATCCTATAGGAAATCAAAAAAATTGTATGACTTATTTTATGGCATTAATTTGTTGCTTCATTAATAGCCAAGGAAGGGCGCTTATATAAATTTGGTCTCCATCGATATTTAATTGAATGAAATTTTTCATTGCATGATTGGCTTCCTGAATGTCACTACAAATTTTGACAAATTTTTCTTTGTCATGCCTTCCATCCAATATTTTCCATAACGTTTCTTTTATATTCTTTCCAGTATGCATTGTATCAAACGAATGCACAATTTGTAGCTGCTCATAGTAGGGCAACCTAGTAAATTGTCTGGAATAAATTCTAAATCCCTGTGGAAGTCGACCATTAATGTCTTGACGACCTTCATGAAGCATATAAGTTAAAAAAATTAACAATGAAAATCATTGTCAATTACAACATGAGTAAACAAAGCACAAATAAAAATATAAATCCCAAACATATCATATATGATAGATAAGCAATTTTATCCAATGTATAACCTTGAGGATTAATTCTATTATATTTTAACTTCCATAGGCAAGGTGTCATTCTTTGTGGTTTTGATGTAATCTCTTCTTTCCCATTGAAAATATGTTTTTTAATAGTTCGATACTTATGATTTTGTGGAGGAAGTGACTATACTCATCAAAACTTGCTTTCCTAAACTTGTTGCATGATGAGATTTCATCTTTGGACCACAAATTGGACATGCAAATTTTCCCTTTGATTGAAGATTTGCAAGATCACATATAATTGGATTAAATATGTCAATTTTTATAATCATATATAATGAATAGATTATTTAAAATTCATGCATGATATCTACTTCATAAAATTAAATATCATTAAAGTGCGGTCGAACGTTATAACATACCACAAAAATGTGTTAGCCCTAGAGCATCATGAATTGTCCATACAAGCATTGCATGAAATTGAAATTGTCTTTGTCCTATTGGTTTAGAGACGTCATACATAGTGACACCATTCCATAACTTTAATAACTCATCAATAAGAGGCTCGATATATACATTGATATCTTTAACTTGGTACTTACCTAGTTGAATGATCATAAACATTACATAATTATTATAACCATTTTACTGCAATATATATAAATTAATGTACATGACTATTAAATGAAAAATATATGTCATTATGCAAAAAATACGACAAATGATATGCTACTACGTTAAAGAAAATTTGATATAAACAAATACCTGGAACAATCATTGCCAACATTATGTGCTCCCTCATTATTGACATCCATGGAAGAATGTTATTGTTGATAAAAAAAATAGGCCATACCGAGTAAATAGATCTTAGCTCTCCAAATGGATTGACACCATCCACTTCCAATGAAAGTCTGAGATTACGAGGTTCTTCTTTAAAGTGTGGCCATTTTTCCTCCATGTCCCTAAATGCAGAACCATCCATAGGCATTTGACGAATTTCATCTCCACTTCTATTTCATGCATGCTAATCCATGAATTGTGCTAAGCTTTTGCACCAAAATAATTGTTGCATGTGTGGAATAATGGGAATATATCAAAGAACCTTGTGAGGCACCTTTTTTTTTAGTTGATTTGTTTGATATCTACTGATATGACATTCCGGGAATTCTATTGCAAATTCATATTTTTTATGATATATAATATGATCATTGGGACATGCATCTATTGTTTGATACTCCATTCCAATATCTTTCATAATGGTAGATAAATCTCAGTATGAGCAAGGTAAAATATTTGATGGTGGTAACAAAAATTCACCTATCAATCTACAACAAAAAAATAGTTTGTTAATTGTGATCCTTTTAAAATGTCAAGTCCTAATGTGAGATGCTAAAATGATGCAATAAGAAGAACTAACATAAGAAAATGGCACCTCAATGATTAGCCTAAGAAATAGTAAACATGAAAACAAGATAAAATAAATTGATTGTTGATTATACCTTCATGCTGCTCCTTCCTTGGTTGTCCCTTGATCTTTGGATGTCTTGTGTGGTCCTTGGATGGCAATGGAGTGAAGTGGATGCAAGATGTAAGATGGATTTGATGAGAAATACTATGGAAAAGCTAAAATATTGCAAATGACAATTTGGCAAGAGTTTGGTAGCAAAAGACTTGATCCCCCCCAAAATGAGAGAAATGAGGGAGTATATATAGGATAATTGGAATTCTCTAAAGAATTCAACGGTTGAGATTGAGCCAACAAAGCCAAGATGAAGGGCTATGGTGAGTTGAGGACTCACAAGCCCTCACATATTGACATGTGGAATGTGAGATGGCATAGGGTGAAATGATGTGGAAATGAAGTGGAAGAGAAGTACATGATGTGGAGGAAGGACAAGTCCCTTGTAGGTACTTTGGGGGATGAGAAGATTCTTTAGAGGAATAAAAGTGAATTAAAAATTCACAATGATTGGAAGAATCTAGTGGATAAGAGAGGGTTTCCAAAAAGATGGAGATTTTTCACATGTGAGAGATGTGACAAGTCCAAGGTTCTAGAAGCTTTGGGCACATGTAAAATGACAAGTCACATTTGCATGGGGATAGGGTAAACCTTGGAAGAATAAAATGTAGATTAAAAATTCACATGGGGAAGAGAGGAGCCTTGGGTAAATAAAAAGGAATTAAAAATTCCTTGGGGGATGGGGAGAGTTGACCAAGGTACCAATTAGGCTAATGACCTTGATTAAGGTTGTGCAAACATAGGATTAAGATAATTAATGAGAGATTAGAAGCAAGTGGGAGATTATGGAGGATGTGACATTAACCTTGATTAAGTGGTGCAAATCTTAATCACAAATTGATTAATTTAATCCATATTAAAAGAGGATTATGGAGAATGTGACAAGGAGAGAGAAAATGAGGAATTAAAAATTGATATTTAACCAAAAAGGTTAAGTGACTAAATTAAATAAATTTTCCTATTTATTTAATTTAGAGAAGAAATTGTTTAAGGTAAAGTATTTAATTATTCAATTACATACTTTAGGAACCTTATGTAGAAAATGAAATAATGATTAAATAAATTATTTAATCACTATTAATGACATAGATGGATAGAATAGATGATTTTGATCATATGAAAGTGATCAAATTTAGATGTTTACATTTTTCCCCTCTTTGAAGTACCATTAGAATAACCATGCTTCGAAGAAAAATAAAATGCAGATGACTCTATAGAGGAAGTAACCAGAAGATGATGCCCCAGTGTGGGGAGGAGGAATTGAGCGGCCCAATTATGAGAGAATGGTTGAAGATGCCCCAATACTGCAAATGAATGACTATAACAGGGAAAATGGATAAATGGGAAGGGTATGCCCCCTCGAGAGGGCGGCGGGGGAAAAGAGAGGGGTCCCGGGTGACCTCTTGATAGGAAGAAATGGAGGATATGGTTGGAAAAAATGTGAAAAATTAGGCAATTTTTTCTTTTGAACAAAATCAAACAGACAAATGGTTTGCAAATGGCGGCCAGGAGAAGGGAAGGGATTAGTTCGAGGAAAAAAAGGTAAATAAGAAGTAAAAATATACCCCTTAAAAAGAGAGGGAAAAGAGAGGGGTCCCAGATGAATTATCAATATGAAGAAATGAAAGGTATGGTTGTAAAGAGCTCAAAAAAATAAGCAAGTTTGTCTTTTGAACGAAGTCAATTCGACGCACGGTTTGCAAATGGCAGCCCCGAGAAGGAAAACAAAAATGGCTTATTTTTTTGCAGAGGGGCAGATTTTCCCCATTGCAAAAGGGTTGGTCCACCCTAGAAAAAAGGTGGGTCCACCCCACCATGAGGGTAGGTCCACCCCACTGTAGGGGCAGGTCCACCCCAACCCGAAAAAAAGGGGGGGGAGAGTGATGAAGGAGAAAGAGATGGTTGAAAGGATGAGAGATGGGATGATGAAATGGGATCTGAAAATGATGATATAAAGTGATGAACAATTTTTTTTTGATAAGCGATGAGAGATAAAGGTGAGAAAAAATGGATTCAAGGACAAATATGATGTTGCCCTAGTCAAGCTACAAGCCAAGTTGGGTGGATGGTTGATGGAGTGTTGTTGATGAGGACATGATACATCCCAAAATAGCACAAGGATAGGGAAGGATACATCCTGATGAGGATGAGGATGAGTGTTGTTGTTGAGGGAATGATACATCCCAAACCAACACAAGGATAGAGGAGGATGCATCCGGATGAGGATGAGGATGTGTTTTGTTGATAAGGGAATGAGAATTCCCAAAACAACACAAGGATAGGGGAGGATACATATGGATGAGGATGAGTGTTGTTGATGAGGGAATGATACTTCCCAAAATAACACAAGGATAGGGGAAGATACATCTGGATGAGGATGAGGATGAGGATGAGTGTTGTTGATGAGGGAATGCTACATTCCAAAACAACACAAGGATAGGGAAGGATGCATCATGATGAGAGTGTTGTTGATGAGGAAAGGATACATCCCAAAACAACACAAGGATAGGGAAGGATACATCCCACAAATAAGGATGATGATGAGGATGAGGATGATTGGATCAAGGCTTGTAGCAAGGCTAAGACCAAGGGTGTGAGTAGATTATTTGAATGGATGAGGATGGGGGAGATATGCAAGATGATGGAATGGAAAATGAAATGCAATCCTAATGCAATTTGCCATCCTTAGAGCACTGATTTTTTCTATAGCATAAGACACCGGGCGTCAGGGTATGTAAACCAAGATGGGTTAGTGTCTAATGCATAAAACAAAAACAACAAACAAGAAGGCTATCCCAACACCCCAAATTCATGATGACTTTGGTTGGGCTAGGTATTGGGATAACCAAAAGCACACAAGGATTCCCCAGCGTAACACAAGACCACAAGAGTCTTGGTGGGTACTATGTGGAACAACCAAGAAGACAACAAACAAAAGAAATATAAAGATACACCCCTATGTTTACTAGTCAAAGCACACGATGATATGATGGATCAAGGAGACCATGACAAGTGATGATAGGGAGCTCAAATGATAAACAAAAGTAAAAAGTATCAAAATATCACAGTCAATTTCACATGTCCTTTGCCATAGGATCAAGAGGATGGATGGGGTTGATGAGGTCTATTCGGAAGGATGCATCCTGTTGAGACTGATGATGGAGGATAGATTGGTTGATCGACATGATGTGGGATATCTAAAATTGATTGAACCACATGATACTAATGACCTTTTTTTGTAAGCACCAGCTAGAGTAGGGACATACTTGACGACATGACAAGATGATGAGACAAAAGGTAACAAGATGACAAAATGACGAGGCAACAAAATAGACACACCCAAAGACCTAGGGGCTCGAGGGTTGATCAAAGAGAAACCTTGCCTACGTGAAATCATAGAGCCCTCGTAGTTCGATAAAAGACCAAGGATAAAAGTGGAAAGAGGACAATGAAGACCTCGATGGATGAAAAAGACTAGACGGACAAATGCCCAGGGGGCAGATCAAATGATTGATCTTGCCTATGTGAAAGCATAGGGGCAATGTAGTTTGACACAAGGCCAAACACAGATGATGGAGGATGACAAGACAAACAAAAGACAGAGCCCCGAGGGTGGATCAAATGATCGACCTTGCCTACGTGAAAGCCTAGGGGCAACGTAGTACGATAAGAGATCGATGACAGACAATGGATAAGGGATGATGAGGTGAAAAAGATAAATGGATGGAGCGGATATGATGAGACATGATAGGCCATGCAGATGGGATGGTTAATATGTTGGATGTGGGTTATGCGAAGCTCAGGGATGGGATAGTGATCTATATTATTAGAAGATGAATTGGGAGGATGAGAGGATGTATAGATGAATGATGAAGAGTGATAATATATCAGAAAGATATAGGAAATAGATAGGAGGGATGAATTAAGATGTGAATGGCATTGGAGTGCATGAGGGTAGCCTAGAGCTAGATACCAATGACGAGGGATGATGAGATAGGAGGATAGAGGGATAAGGAATTGGAAGGATGGAATTGATTAGTGGATGGATAAATGGATGGGAAGATAAGGATGAAAAGATGGAAAATGACTAGTGGATGAGAGTATAGGAAGATAAGGATTGGGAGATGGCAGGGATTACTGGATGGATAAATGAATGGGGGGTAAGGATGGGGAGGATGGGGAGATGGAGAGGATTCCCTGGAGGAATGGATGTACTATGTCTCAAGGAATCAATCATAAATAAGGAGATGCCCCCACTCTAGATGTGTTATGCATTACGAGGCAAGAGGGATAGGAGGATGGGTGGATAAGGGAGTGAGATGGGAAATGGAAGATAGATAGAGGTAGATAGGATGCATGGACAATGGAAGATCGATAGAGGTGGGTACGATGCATGGAAAATGAAAGATAGAGAGAGGTGGATAAGATGCATAGATAATGGAAGATAGAGAGAGGTGGATAGGATGCATGGATAATGGAAGATAGAGAGAGGTGGATAAGGAATATGATGGTGGATGGATGAAGGGAATATATGCCAAGAGGTATCCAAATAATGGTGGATGGATCCAGATTATTAGAAGATGAATTTGGAGGATGAGAGGATGTATAGATGAATGATGAAGATTAATAGGGTAGGAGGAAGATGTAGGAAATAAATAGGAGTGATTATAGTGGGATAGCATGGTAATGGATTGCATGGAGGTAGCCTATAGCTAGATACCAATGACAAGGGATTATGAGATGGAAATAAAATGGATGGATTGATAAAGATGGGGAGATAGAAAGATGCTAGGATAGATGGATAGAAGAATAAGGATTGGGAAAGATGACATGGATTATTGGGTAAATAAATGGATGAGGAGATACAGATGAAAATATGGAAAAGGACTAGTGGATGGGTAGATAGGTAGATAAGGATGGGGAGATGGATGGTGTCACCCACGACTAAGACACAAAGAAGGAGATGCCCCCACTCTAGATGTGTCATGTGTGATGAGGCAAGAGGGAAGGAAGATAGAAGGATAGGGAAATAAAGGAGTGAATGGATATGGATTGTAGTAGGATGGGTGGGCAAGGAAGGTAGATGGATGTGGATAGGATACATGGATCAGAAAAGTAGATGGGGGGATAAGGAAAATGATAGTGGATGAGGGGAAAATATGCCAAGATATTTCCAAATAATGTATATATATGTGCCCCTATCATTATAAAGATCACAAGGAAGATGTAGGGACTGGGATATGAATGGGAGATGATGGGTAAGGTGTGGAAGATAGGCAAATGTAGGAGATGGAGGAAAGGAATGCGTAAGTGGATGTTGCCCCCAATCGTCGAAGGAGACTAGATGGTGAATTTACGCATGATGCCTTTTTTCCAGGTTTTCATCATGGTACTTATCCAAGGTTCTTTTTTACCAAGTTTTCACCATTGGACGAATGATTTTCTCTTTACTATTTTTTTTTTTTTCTCATTTTTTGATTTTTTTTGGTAGTTTTTGGACTAGGATGTGGATGAAGATGGATAAAGATAGGGATATGGATATGAAAATTTGGAGGATAGTTGATAAGGAGATGGATGGACTCAAGCATCAAGTTACCTATGAGGTAATAAGAGCCCATATTTGAAGCAACTATTCGAATGTTGGTACAACCTTATTAGCAGGGATGGATTATGCAAGAGGATGGATTAAAGGGATTTGATGGGGTAGATAGGGGGGATAATGGATGGGGTGTTGAAAAGTGTATGGATGGAATGATGGAGTGGATGTGTGATAGGGGAAGGTGTTCAGGACCAACATTGGCACATGTGGTGGATGTGAAAAGATAGGTGGAGGAACAGATGGAGAGGGTGGCAATAATGGAGTTGGGATAGTGATTTTTGGGATGGAGGAGGGGAATGATTTTGTGGGGGAATATCAACTGTGGATGTCGTTATTGATTTTTCATTTGAAGGTATGGCACCTTTTTTCTTTGGGATCCACATGGTTTTTATTTTTGCTTTGGTGGGCCTTTGTGGCCTTTTGGATTGATTTGGATTTTGGACTTGATTTTTATTTTCTTCAACATGTCTTTTGAAGGGGACATGAGGAGCTTTAGATTCATGTGGACATTTGGATTTATACATTTTTTGGCATCCAAAGTGATTTTAGTAGCAAGGGGATAGATGTGAGGAGATGGATGATGTGGAGCGATGGAGGTAGGGTTATATGGATTATGTGTAGATGGAGAATGTGTAGGTATGTGCCTTTTTTGATCCTGATTAGGAGTTATGAAGGTAGGATTTTTATGTTGTGTACGAGGGAGAGGGGGTGGATGAATGAAAGGATGAATAGGATAAGATGGAAGGGGATGATATTTGGAAGGGATGTAGGATTAGGTAGAGTGATGGGAATGGATGGAGGATCAGGGATGGATGGAAGATTAGGATTAGACGTGGGGATGGGATTGGATGGAGGACTAGGAGGAGATGGAGGATTATGATTAGATGAGGGGATGGAAATGGATGGAGGACTAGGAGGAGATGGAGGATTGGGATTAGGAATGGGTGGGTTAGGGTTAGATGAGGGGATGGAAATGGATGAAGGACTAGGAGGAGATGGAGGATTATGATTAGATGAGTGGATGGGACTAGATGGAGGACTAGGAGGAGATGGAAGATTAGGGTTAGGGATTGGAGGATTATATGAGTGGATGTGTGGATGAGGATTAGATGTAGAACTAGGAGAAGATGGAGGATTGGATGGAGGACTAGGAGTGGTTGGAGGAGATGGAGGATTAAGATATAATGTGGGAAAAGGGAGAGTGACGTAGGAGGATGTGGATGTTGGATTAGATTGGGAAGATGGGGATGGTGAGTGATAGTAGGAAGATGTAGATGAATGATTAGAATGGGCAGATGTGGAATTAATGTAAGAATATTGGGATGGGGGATTGTGATAGGAATGTGTGGATGTTGGATTAGGATGGGAAGATTAAGGTGGTGGACCACCATAGGAAGACATGTATGGTGAGTTGGCATAGGAGGATATGGATGGTAGATTATGATGAGAGGATTGAGATAGCGGATTAAGATAGGAGGAATATTGGGATGGGGGATTGTGATAGGAAGGTGTGGGTGTTGGATTAGGATAGGAAGATTGGGATGTGGGATTAAGGTAGAGGTATTGGGATTGTTGATGATGATAAGGAGAGAAGGATATGGAGGTTGGATAGGATAGAGGTTGAAAAGGAGGACATGATGAATATGTCGATGGTGAGGATGTTCGATATCCCTTGTCAAGGGTAGCATAAGAACCATTATTAGATGTGGATGAAGGCATGGTGGGATAGTTCAAAGAAGTAGTGGGATTTTGGGAGGCGATTGGAGAGAGCTTGCTAGCAATGATAGCATCAAGGGGATCTATATAAAAATCTTCATGATCAACAAGATTTTCGTTATCGTCATCAACGGAGTTAGGATTCGCCTTGACTACTATTATTGGTCGTGTGAGAGGGGGATAAAGATTCATGATGGATATAGATTAGTAGGACAAAATAGATGATGGATAGAGAACTAGGATGTATTGGAAGCTCATATGGGGATTGGGTGAAAGCTCAGATTGGGATTGGATGATGGATCAATTGATGATGTATCAATTAATTTGATGATTGGATAAGGATTGGTTGATGGATGATTTTGATTGGATGATGGGATTTTGATAGATTTGGATAGATTGGATTAGATTGTTTGGATAAGTTGATTAATCAATCGATGATGTATCAATTTGATGATTTTGGATGAGGATTGGATTTGATGGAGAGGGTCCTAAACCCAATTCGGGAACCACCCTAGGTGACTTAATACGATGGTTGATTGGATTAAACTGGTTAATCAATGATCATAGCACCGAATACGCCTTGATATAGAAGGGGATTGATTTGGGCCAATGATGTTGACTTACAACACAAATCCACCTCAAGATAGAAGCAGATTGATTGGGTTGAAGACAATGATTGATATGTAGGATAACGATCAAACTTAACGCCTTGGTCAATTTGGGAGATAACTCCTAAAACAAGGTTTAAGGGAAATTTGTGATGAGAGATGATGATGAATGTAAATGGAAGATGTGTTGTTGAAGTGATATTTTGGAAAGTGCAAATGTTTAGGTCACACGGTAAAATGGGTATCCCAAATGGTGGAACGATCAATGAGAATGTGATAAATGGATGTTTAGAAAGGTTGAATGGAGGTTTGGAATGGTCAAATGGATGTTTGAATTGGTTAAATGAGTGTTTATGATGATCAAACGGTCAAGTGGAGACTTGGAGTGGTTAAACGAATGTTTGGAATGGTCAAATGGATGAAACTATCCGTTCAAGAGGGCGTATCCGCATTTTTGTAGTCAAACAGTGGATTAGGAGGGCGTATCTGCACTTCTGCAGTGAAAAATGCTGAAACAGGGGGGCATATCTACACTTTTGCAATAGGGGGGCGTATCTGCACTTTTGCAGTGGAAAATGCTGAAATAGGGGGGCATATCCATACTTCTACAGTGAGAAATACTGAAACAAGGGGGAAAATCTACACTTTTGCAGTGAGAAATGCTTAAACAGGGGGGCGTATCCGCCCCTCTACAGTGGAAAGTGATTTGGTTTGGATGATGGGATTATGGAAAGGACTTGAAATGATTCAATGAGGCTGACTTATCAAAATTTACTAGTTTTTCTCACAGAAAGACACTTTGAACAAGCACAATCCTATGATTAGTGTTCAGGGGTATGGCCAACAAAGGTCTTACTCTAGAATGAACAAGGTTTCTAGGGAGTCCTCGATATATGCTTGGTACGTGAGACACAACTATGAACACCAGTCTATCACAAGCATGAGTTGGGAACCCCAACGAGATACTGAAAGGCTCAGACCAACTCTTCACATCTATCTAGGTAACCTTAGCTTCGACGCTTCGCCAATTACGACGCAACTGGATTGGGGTACAACTTTGGCTCTCCCCCCTTTGTATACCCCGCCGGTACACATGGTTGGGATCATCCCTTGGGGTGATGAAATCCCCAAGAAAGTACCGCTAAGAAGAAGACACTAATCATTTCTAACTACCCCCCCAGATCCGCACAAATTGCAAGGGGAAGATGAAAAGAAACCAATGCCCCCTTAGGGTAACATAATGAAAAAAAAGACACAACAAACAACAAGTATTACTTCCTCCTAATTATGCTAAGTGAATAGATAAAACAACAAGGAAAAATTTAAAATTTGAATGAAATAAAGGCCTTGCAAGAAAATGTTAGCTATGAAAAATGTTGGAACAGGAGGGCGTATCCGCCCTCTGCAGAAAACTGTCAAAAATGTCAGAACACGGGGGCGTATCCTCACTTTTGTAGAAAATAGTTGGCAAAAACGTCCGAACACGGGGGAATATCCACACTTTTGTAGAAAAACAGTTAGCAAAAATGTCAGAACGCGGGGGCGTATCCGCACTTCTGCAATAAAAACTATCAAAAACGTCGGATCATGGGGGCGTATCCGCACTTCTGCAATAAAAACTGTTAGAAACGTTGGAACAGGAGGGCGTATCCACCCTTCTGCAGCGCCCGAGAGGGCAAGTCTGCCCCTCTGCAGGGAAAATACGCCCCTCTACAACCTGAACCTACAAATAACTTAAACAACAACAAACGTGAAGTGAAGGGACCCGTTTGTGGGTCCCACTGGGCATACCATAAATTTGATCCCTTTAAAATGCTACTCCTAATGTGAGATGCTAAAATGATGCAATAAGAAGAACTAACATAAGAAAAGGGCACCTCAATGATTAGCCTAAGAAATAGTAAACATGAAAGCAAGATAAGATAAATTGATTGTTGATTATACCTTCATGCTACTCCTTCCTTGGTTGGCCCTTGATCTTTGGATGTTTTGTTTTCTCCTTGGATGGCAATGGAGTGAAGTGGATGCAAGATGCAAGATGGATTTGATGATAAATATTATGGAAAAACTAAAATGCTACAAATGACAATTTGGCAAGAGTTTGGTAGCACAAGACTTGATTCCCCTAAAATGAGAGAAATGAGGGGGTATTTATAGGATAATTGGAATTCTCTAGAGAATTCAATGGTTGAGATTGAGCAAACAAAGCCAAGATGAAGGGCTATGGTGAGTTGAGGACTCACAAGCCCTCACATCTTGACATGTGGAATGTGAGATGGCCTATGGTGAAATGATGTGGAAATGAAGTGGAAGAGAAGTACATGATGTGGAGGAAGGACAAGTCCCTTGTAGGTACCTTGGGGGATGAGAGGATTCCTTGGAGGAATAAAAGTGAATTAAAAATTCACAATGATTGGAAGAATCTAGTGGATAAGAGAGGGTTTCCAAAAAAGTGGGGATTTTCCACATGTGAGAGATGTGACAAGTCCAAGGTTCTAAAAGCCTTGGGCACATGTAAAATGACAAGTCACATTTGCATGGGGATAGGGTAAACCTTGGAAGAATAAAATGTGGATTAAAAATTCACATGGAGAAGAGAGGAGCCTTGGGTAAATAAAAAGGAATTAAGAAATCCTTGGGGGATGGGGAGCGTTGACCAAGGTACCAATTAGGCTAATGACCTTGATTAAGGTTGTGCAAACACAAGATTAAGATAATTAATGAGAAATTAGAAGCAAGTGCGAGATTATGGAGGATGTGACATTAACCTTGATTAAGTGGTGCACATCCTAATCACAAATTAATTAATTTAATCCGGATTAAAAGAGGATTATGGAGAATGTGACAAGGAGAGAGAAAATGAGGAATTAAAAAATGATTTTTAACCAAAAAGGTTAAGTGACTAAATTAAATAAATTGTCCTATTTATTTAATTTAGAGAAGAAGTTGTATAAGGTAAAGTATTTAATCACTCAATTACATACTTTAGGAACCTTAGGCAGAAAATAAAATAATGATTAAATAAATTATTTAATCACTATTAATGACATAGATGGATAGAGTAGATGATTTTGATCATATGGAAGTGATCAAATTTAGATGTCTACTTTAATATAAATAATATTAATGGTACATATTTCATCCTTTATTTACTAGTGATGAACTAACAACAATTAAAATAGATGAAAAAAGATGACATACCTTAACATCCGTGAAATTTCTATGTTGGATAAACCATTCATAACCTTCAAGTTCACCAGCAACAATACAACAAAGAGAAGAGTTGTTTGGGAGCCTTCATAAAGGGGCTCGTATGCCTTCTCAAGTACAAGTAAATCATGAACATCATCAAATTCATCTCCATCATCATGATCAACTGCGCCACTAAATATGTCATGGATAATTGTATTTGTACCATCATCTTCAACTGTGTTTTTTGGTGCATGATCATATTCTTCCATAGGATCATTAACTTCATCTTCTATATTCACAACTCCATGTTTCTCCACTTGCAAAGCCACCTTCTCTAGGCCGTGATAATCCATATCATGTGCCCTAGGGCACCCTACCTTTATAAAAATGATTGACACAAATAAACCATTATCATGATCAAGTGATTTTTTTTTTATATATAAAAAATTAAAATGATATAAACATTTATAAATTCAATCAATATAAATACATATAATGAACAACTTACCAACGGACGATAATCATGCCCCCCTTCAGAGTGACCATGTTGCCTGCAATGTTTCTCAACTATTGTGATTAAAATTCTTCTTGTCTTTAAGCCCTTGCAATTATTGCAAGGACAATAAAATTTCCCATCACCCTTTCTTTTAAATCTAGCCCACATTTCATTTTGTTATGCACTAATATTATCTGACATTTTCTTTAAGTCTTCAAAAAATATCAAACTCACACTCTAATAATTTTTAATCATAGACAAGTAAAAAAATCTAATAATATTTTGCACCAAATTAAAAAAAATTGGCATATAACCTCCACAAACTGTCACTCACAAGTATCGCAAATTCGCAAGTAGGGAAAATTCGCAAACACTATCGCAAGTATAAATAAAATACGAACTAAAATTTTATTTATTAAAATTTGTGCTCGACGTTCGTCAAAATTTCGATGAACCCTTTGTTAAACTCACTATTCGTCGAAATTTTGACGAAACTCACTGTTCGTCGAAATTTTGACGAACGTCGAGCACAATTTTTTTTAAATATTAAAACGTACACATGTACCCGACGATTCATCTAATTGAACAAATTTCGTCAAAAAATTTTGTTGTATTTTACAGTCAAATGAGATAGTGAATATTAGGCCTAAATAAAATGTTAAATAATTGGCCTTATTATATTGTTACAAAATTGTGGTGTTTTTTTTATTAAGCAAAAATAGGTTTTGAAGGGGCCTCGAAACCCTTTACAATGAGAACAGGCTACAAAAGAAGAAATAATGATAGCAAGAAGCCAACTAAAAAATGAAACTTAGCCATAAAAGGATAAACAAAAACAAAACAACTAACCCATCAGCAAAACATCAGCCAAAAAAACCACTAACAATAGAGACTACTGAAGTTGATCTAAAATCTTAGCATCTTCCAAATTACTGGAGATGACATCCTCATGCATCTCCACCACATCATCTAGCTCCTGAAACGAGATGGAAATCCTCTTCTTGGTCTTGCTTTTGGTTCTCACCCATGACCCCTCATCCTTGTTCTTCTCCAAAATATCTTTCTAACCCTCAACAATAAACTCCTGTGCATTCACACCAATATCAAGTTGTTTACCAATCCACTTGTGTGATTTTCTGTTCAAAATTTGTGAGCCCCTCGACACTAGAATGGAGGGATTAACTGCTCACTTGCACAACCTTACTCATATCTTCACATATTTTATTCACTTTCTCCTCAAGGGAGATCAAACTATCCTCATGATCCCTACTCATTTTAGCAGTATCAGATGCCACCTTATCAAGGACAGTGTTCATTAATTTAACCTTGGTGTGCACATTCCACTCCTTTTTATTGCTATCAACCAAAGTAACATAGATATTGTGCAAGGTAGTCATTTTGACATTGCATTATTTGACCTTCAAGAGGATCCATTTAAACATCGAAAGGAGATTACATGCACCATCCTCAGCCAATCTAACCACAACATCCATGTTAATATTTTCCCAATTGATAGGCTCTTCCATCACCGAATTCTCCGGTTGGTCCTTCGATGCCCTGACTTTACCCTTTGAAACATCACTATTAGGATAGTCATCCAGTCTGGCTGCTTCAACCTCAATCTCCACCTTTTTTGAGTTAGAAATGGTGTCAACCAACAAATCCAGCTAACCCTTCCCTTCTTCAGCAACACCCTACACATTACCCTAGTAGTCAAGAGTAGAAAACGCTAATAGATTAGGGGAATTGTCCCCTTCCCCAAACAAGTTTTTTCCTTTCCCACAAACCAACTTCCCCTCCTTTTGAATCACTTTCTTTCCCTTAGCCACACTCGTAGAACCAAGTGAATCAACCTCCTTCATGTCCACATCCTCGTTGTACCCATCCGACCATGAATGAGACACCTCTGACTTAGGGTTCTTCATATTCTTACAATTTTCTTTCTTTGGGGCATAAATCTCCTCTGAAGACCCCTCTTCATCATCCCCTTCCCACTCTTCAACAGAATCCCCTATTCATAGCCAAGGAGGACATCCTTGCCTTTATGCCCACTAAAAATCTTAGAAATTTTAGGTACATACTTAGCTTTCACAAATTCCATAACTAGGAGCATGAGCCCCTCATGAAGAATGGCTTTGTTAGGATTTCTTCTATTCTCCTCAATGCCATTTTCCAATGATAATATAAAATAGAAGGGAAAGGAAACCAGATTAGTGTACCTAAAATTAATTTAAAAGCATGATATTGTAACCATAGATGGTTGAGAATCTGACATCTAAGGTAAAATACCTCATGATAGCCAAGGTGATATCCTTACATAGGGGCTTGATGGAGAAGTGATCATACCCACCACAACCCATACTCCTGAGCTTCATCCTCTCTTTTCCTTTGAAAAAAATTGACAGATCACACGTCGATGCCAATTGATCCCTGTAAAACTTATTCCCCTTAGTAGGTAGCCCAGTCACTTCAGAAATAAAGCCATTTGTGATATTCACCTCCACCCCTTTAATACAAAACACATAATTTTTCCAACCCTTAACAAAATCCTCTATGATTTTTGCATCAAACCCATGCATCTTAAGAAGAAAAGGGCACACTCCCCCATTTTACAAGATTTCGTAAACCACAACATTGTATCTAAATTCATCACAAGTCATTGGTTCTTGTCTACAGAAATCACTTCCCATGGTAGCCATAGCACCCCAGACCATTGTCTTCTCCTTTGGTTCATAGAAAAAAACAAGGATAAAGATCCAAAAACGATGGAATAAGGACCCCATAATCCATGTGATTCTAAAAACACGGGGACTCCCAAAAATAATTCCCACATCCTTGAACTCATTCCCATAAGATTTACAATAATTACATGGCCAGGTGTTGAACTCCATAAGTCTTAATCCAAATAGTAAGGAAACAAGACATTAAATTTCCTTTACCTCCCAAAAGGACTCCCAACTTTGCATAATATTTGATCATGATTGATTAAGCTCTAAATATTAATGGGGATGACATCATGAGACTACCAACACTTATGAGATGAAACCCCCACATTTGTAAATCCATTGTCTAAGGAATTTTCTTCACAGAAAACATGTGACACAATACAATCATCAAAATAACTTAGAAGAGCTAAAGTATCCTCAATGATATGCAAAATAGACCATGAGGGGGATGAGTCTTCTTTGAACAATTCACTATGTTAAGTGAATCACCCTCCAAAAAAAAATTTCATAACTCCAGCCTCTTTTGCAAGGAGGCCATGATAGGCTACTGATGTACAAAATTATGGTGTTGGAGATAGTTTAAGAGGTGAATTTTGATTTGGGAAATTCAAAAAGTTAAAAAAGAAATTTTGGGCATGGATTTTTTTGGGAATTACAAGTGGGGAGAACTCTTTAAATCCCCTCAATCGCAGCATGGAATACTTGGATGCCCAAGTTGTGTAACTATTTCTTTTTTTTTGTCAATTTTGGACCTATTTGTGAGGAGTGGGGAATCCAAGTTGACCTGATTTTTGCATTCTTGGGAGTGGTTTGATTTTTTTAATTTTTGTGGAGAATTTAATATTTCTTAAAACATTTCTCCAGGTTGGGGTTAGGAGATGGAGGCCACAATAAATGGAGGTAGTGAATTCCTTATTGGAGGTTACTCGACAATCTTGAATGATTATTCTTTTCCAAAATGGAGGAGTGGTGAGGAGAGGAATGGATTTTGTTGGAGGGGAGTTAGAAGAAATTTTATTGCAGGTTTGGGAGGTGTGTTGCAGCAGCAAATGGATTATGGAATCCATGCTTGAAGAACAACAACTTTGATTGTTGAGGATTGTAGGCTGGGGGGTCAATTTCTCAATGTAGGAGGATGATTTGAAGAAGCTGCATATGTAGTTTATTTTGAATTATTTTTGTGTCATATGGAAGCTTCATATTTGTTTTTATAGTGATTTTCCTCAGCTTGTATGGCTACACAAACCTGTGTAATCAGATTTATTTGGATTTATAAAATATTGTTGCAAGTTAAATAGAGAGGATTTAATCTATTGTTCAAATTTGTTACATCTTATTATTGTTGGTGGTGTAGAAATTTTTTTTTTGATTATTGTGTGAAATTCCCTCTACATCAGTGGTATCAGAGCGAGAGTTCTTGAGTGTGCAAGTAGAAGCACCGATGTGAGGTTGTTTGCACCAAGACTTACGGGTGGAGAATATAGTCAAAATATTAGAGTGTTTAGATAGATCGTTGAGCATGAGGTAGTCTATACTTGAGAGGTTGAATATTGAGAGTGTGTGGAAAGTGTTTGAAGAAATTACAAAAAAGAAAGGAAAATAGTTTTTCATAGTTATGTATATAGGTTAACAGGAAGGAGAAAATCTTGCAGAAGTATGCTTTGAGGAAGGCATAGCGAAAGAGAGTGATAAAGAAGAGAAAATTTTAGTAGAGGTTGAGAGGAAAAAAGAAGGTGTATAAATTGAAGAGAAAAATGATGTTGCGGAAGTAGATGAGTTTCCTTTGGAGGACTTAAAAGCAATGGAAAATAAAATTGCAGCTGAGAGTGAAGGTGAAGAAGATATGGGAGCAGACAGTAGCGAGGAAAAGGTTATAGAGAAAAAGGTAATGCATACTATTTTTCATTTTTATGATGAAGATAAAAGTGGATTTTGTGTAGATGAAAATATTGTAGTAGTGGAAGAAGATGTTTGGTGCAGGGCCACCAAGTCCATTTTTGTAAATAAGGTCTTATGATAGGTTTTGGGGTGATTTGAGTATTATGTGGTGAAATAGTTTCATAATAGACCATTTGCAATTTATTTGGTCATCTAGGGGTTGGTTAGGTGAAGTTTCCAAGTTTTGTGTCAATTCTTGCAAAGTTGTCATATGCAAAATTGCAAAAATGCAAGAAATAGAAAGTTGAAGGGTCAAGTAGTTCAAAGGTTAGTTGTAGCCATTGTTTTTTGGCTAGAAAAGTTTAAAATTGGCCTCAAAAACCTTGATGAAGGGTTGGAATGTTGTTTGTGAAGTTGAATCAATAAGAAATCACTATCTTCTTTGCAATTTACTGGTAATTTTCTGTTGCAGACCTCTGTACAGGTCTATACTATGCAATAATGATCTAAAATATCTTAAAATTGATGGATACCTGAGATAAATTAATTTTGGTTGTGATTTGGTTGAATTCCATAGAGATTTAAGCATTTTACAAGCTTTTTATTGAAACTGGTCTATGAACCCTATTTTGAGGGTTTGAAGTAGAAAAATGGAAATTTAGGCCATTCCACCTAGTGAAACTTGTGATAGCTTGATGGAATGGAATAATTAGGGGTAGGCTGATGTTCTATGTGGTTTTTTTAAGAAAATGGAAGGTAGTTTGATGGAATTTGATTGCTGCCCTAGTTGAATCTACATGAACTCTGGCTTGAAATTGATGGCTACAAGTTGGAGTTTTCTTAAAATGTAATGATAAAGGTTGGGAGTTATGTTTGAGAAGAATGTGTAGACCATATAGGGTGTTTTTGATGCATTGGTAAAGTGAAATATGGCTTGCAACCTTTAGTTTCAATAAACCCTCCTTGTTTCAAGCATGAAATGGCCTAAACAAGGGTTTTGAGATTTATTGAATTTGTGATTGTTTCCACTAACAAAAATTGTGAATTCAGGCCTTTTTTAACCTATTGAGAGTATTGGAATAGATTTTGGAGGTTTGGGTGAAGAATTTTATAGAGTTTCTTTGGAAAAGTGGCCTAAGTGGCTTCAGGGGCAGTCTAGCAACAATTTTTAGGAAGGTATGTTCCAAAACAAGTGTTGGTACAAATTGGATATGTTTAAGAGGGCCTTAAAGGGTATCTGAAAATTCAATCCTTTTGTGGTTTTGTAATTTATTTGAAAATATATGCTCAAAATTCTCCAGTTGGAGTGCTACAAGGCAAGAATGGAGAAATTGTGAAAAGTTGCTAAGTTAGGGGTTTAAAGGGTTGAATAATTGTTTGAAATAGCTTGAATGTTGAATAGGGTTGAATAAGACAAAATCCACCCTTCTCTACATCAATTGGTATTATATCATAGGTTTTTGATCTTTTGAAGGAGAAATGTTGTAATTTGAAGAAGTGAAAAGTTGAAAGTTGAAGGAAAAGATGCCTCCTAAAGGTAGTGCAGTCCTTACTAGAGAGATAAGGTTGTTAAAGGATTCACAAGAAGCACTTTTAGCTAGTTTTTCAGCATTGAAGACAAAGCAAAGAAGAGGAAAGTGACCGAGAGGAAGAGGGTGAAAGTGAAAATCCTCGAGGAAGAGTCCAAGATGATGAAGAGGAATTGGACCCTGAAGAGAGAAGAATGGTAAAGATGTTGAAAGTTGTTAAGGGAGATGCTTCTGATGTGAAAATAGATTTTCTAATATATAGTGGAAAGTTAGATGTTGAAGAGGTATTGGATTGGATAGATGCACTGGACAACTACTTTGAATATAAGGAGGTTGTAGAAGAACAAAAGGTAAAGTTTTCTAAGACTAAGTTGAAAGGTCCTACTCTGACATTGTGGAATTATGTACAAGAGGAGAGAGTGAAGAAGGGGAAAGTAAAAATAAGTTCATGGGATAGGATGGTGTCAAAGATTAAGTCATTTTTGCCAAATAATCATGCAATACAAACTTTTTAGAAGTTGCAAAGCTTAAGGTAGAAGGAAAAGGATGTCATGGTCTATACTGAAGAATTTCACAAATTAAGCATTAAATTTGGTCATGTTGAAGATGAAAATGAGAAGATAGAAAGGTATATGACTGGTTTGAGATTCCAAATTTGGGATGAATTGAGTCTTGCTACTTCTAGGACGGTTGAAGAATGTTTTCAATTGGTTGCTAGGGCAAAAGATAAGTTAAAAAGAAGGAAATAAATACAAGGAAGAGGCAAAGGCAACACTTGTAGAGGAAGAGGTTCAACGCGGTCCTATGAAGACCAAGAAGATGCAAGCAAAAGCAAAGACCTAGTTGTTGATCAAAGAGGTGGTTTTAGGGATTTTAGAGGAAGATTTGGTGGACAAGGTAGAGGTTCAAGCTCATTTTCAGGGAGATATTATCATTGCAATAAGTTTGGTCATCTAGCATGGAAATGTCCAGAGAAACAAGCTTCTACTTCAAGTGGTGGTGATAAAAAAGTTCAATTGGTGCAAGAGGAAAATTGTGAGAGTGTTAACTCTCCTAATAAGCTTTCTGCTCCAGAAGTTGGAGAATCTTTGATGGTGAGAAGAAAACTACTTAAATAATCCAAGGAGAAAGAATCAACACAAAGGAGAACACTTTTCAAGACCACTTGCAAATGCAATGGAAAGGTATGTAAAGTAGTAATAGATTCAGGGAGTACTGATAACATGGTGTCTATAGAGATGGTTAATAAACTGAAGTTAGAAAAGGTACCTCATGATACACCTTATAAAGTGTCTTGGTTGAATGAAAGTCAATCCGTTTTAGTGAATGAGCAAGCTTGGGTTGAGTTTAATATTGGTGGATATAAGGACAAGATACTTTGTGATGTATTTCCTATGGATTGTTATCATTTTTTACTTGGAAGACCATGGTAGTCTGATAGGCATGCAATTTATGATGGTAGACACAATACTTATGCCATTGAGAAGGATGGAACTAATTTTACACTAACACCATTGCAGGCGGATGGTAAATGACAGGGTAAGGCAACTAAGGTTATAATGTTGGGTAAGGATTTTATAAGGCATGAGGAAGACAAACATGAAGAGTGTGCCCACTACAAAATAAGATGATGCTAAGATAGTAATTTTGAAGAATGATTTAATGATGGGAAGAAAAGATGATGATTTGGTGTTAAAACCTGATAAAGAGAAGGCCAAGGATGAATTGATTATGGAAATGCAAGATTGGCTAGAAAGGCATGATAAGATCATGGTAGGAATAATGATTTTTTATTTGGTTTCAAAAGAGGCTAATGGGAAATTAACTTCTATTAGTACAAAGGTTTATGAACCTGATCAAACATAGGTTCTTGGGATAGAGAATTTGGTGGAAGAGATGAAGAGAAAAGGTGCAGTGATTGAAGGTGTTTGGAAAGAACGTGTAGGTGATTTCAAGTGTTCAACAAGAGTAAAGCAGAGATCAGTTCAAGAAAAATTTGGTAAAGGTATATTTGTAGGTGTCCAAGCAAGTTCTACATCAGTTTCAGATGAGGGAAAGGCAACAAGGCATACAAAAATTTAGCTTACAAAGTTGGAGCAATGTTTAGGTGGTAAAAATTTCAATAGTGTAAAGAATGATGCAAATCTTCAATATCTAACTCATTGGAAAGGAGTACCATATGAAAAGGATTTTTGGAGATCAAAGAGATGGTGTGAACAATCTGCAATTCAGTTCTCAAGGGGCTTGAATTCTTTTCAGTCTGAGTGTATGGTGTAGGGGTACCTAGTCCATTTTTGTAAATAAGGTCTTATGATAGGTTTTGGGGTGATTTGAGTCTTATGTGGTGAAATAAGGTCATAATAGACCATTTTCAATGTATTGGGTCATCTAGGGGTCAGTTACATGAAGTTGCCAAGTTTTGTGTCAATTCTTGCAAAGTTGTCATATGTAAAATTGCAAAAATGCAAGAAACAGGAAGTTGAAGGGTCAAGTAGTTCAAAGGTTAGTTGTATCCATTGGTTTTTGGTTAGAAAAGTTTAAAATTGGACTCACAAACCTTGAGGTGGGGTTGGAATGTTATTTTGAAGTTGAATCAATAAGAAATCATTATCTTCTATGCAATTTACTGGTAATTTGTTGTTGCAGACCTCTATACGGGTCCATACTATGCAATAATGATCTAAAATATCTTGAATTTGATGGAGACCTGAGATAATTTTGTTTTGGTTGTGATTTGGTTGAATTCCATAGAGATTTAAGCATTTTTCAAGCTTTTTATTGAAACCGATTTGTGAACCCTGTTTTGAGGGTTTGAAGTAGAAAATTTGAAATTTAGGCCATTTCATTTGGTGAAACTTGTGATAGCTTGGTGGAATGGAATAATTAGGGGTAGTTTGATGTTCTGTGGTTTTTTTAAGAGAAGGGAAGGTGGTTTAATTGAATTTGATTGCTGCCCTAGTTGAATTTGCATGAGCTTTGGCTTGAAATTGATGGCTACAAATTGGAGTTTGCTTAAAATGTAATGATAAAGGTTGGGATTTGTGTTTGAGAAGCATGTGTAGACCATATAGGTTTTTTTTAATTATGCATTGGTAAAGTGAAATAAGCCTTGGAACCTTTAGTTTCAATAAACCCTCCTTGTTTCAAGCATGAAATGGCCTAAACAAGGGTTTTGAGATTTGTTGAATTTGTGATTGTTTCCTCTGACAAAAATTGTGGATTTAGGCCTTTTGTAACCTATTGAGAGTATTGGAATATATTTTGGAGATTTGGGTGAAGGAGTTTATAGAGTTGCTTTGGAAAAGTGGCCTAATTGGCTCAAGGGGAAATGCAGTAGCAATTTTTAGGAAGGTATGTTCCAAAACAAGTGTTGGTACAAATTGGATATATTTAAGAGGGCCTTAAAGGGAATCTGAAAATTCAATCCTTTTGTGGGTTTGTAGTGTATTTGAAAAGATATGCTCAAAATTCTCTAGTTGGAGTACTACAAGGCACGAATGGAGAAATTATGAAAAGTTGCTAAGTTAGGGATTTAAAGGGTTGAAGAATTGTTTGAAATAGCTTGAATTGTGATTATAAGAAAAAATCCTCCCGGGTCCACATCAATGTTGTAGAAGTAGGAAAAAGGGAGGTAACATTTAACTTTCCTAAATTTTATGATAAAATTTTTTATGTCAATGAAAAATATGAGAAAATAGAAGAGTGTGAAGAGGTGAAAGTAGAAGAAGAGATGGATGAAAATATAGTAGTGGAGGTGAAAGAGTTTAAAGAGGAAGTGAGGAAGAAGTATTTTATTTTCATGAGCTTGCTAGTGATGATTTATATGCAAGAAAATATTTGTATGATGTTGCAGAGGATAGTGTAGATGCATGTTGGTGGAGGTGGATAGACTTTGGTGGATTGAATTCCACAACATTACATGAAAATGTGAGATATAACTGGTGGATAGAATTTGGTCGAGCTTATTCCACATCGAGGAAGAGGAGTAAAGAGAAGATTTTTCAAAGGAGGAGGTTGCTTGTTCCAACTAAGTGCTGGAAGGGGAGAAAGAATAAATTATCAAAGGTACCAATTTTAGTATTAGAGTATGTTGCAAGTTGAAATAGTAGTTTTACTAATCGACTACATTTTGTGATCCTATGCTCATAAAATTTCTATCTGGTATGTCTAATGCAGGAGCATCTATGTTGAGTAAATATTTCTCAACCTCACAATAATATAAGTTATTGTTGATATATAAAGAATTGTTGATACATTTGCGACAATTTTGACTAGACCATCCATCATTATGTCTCATATCTAACGGCCCATATTTTATTATCTTTAATTTCCCTAGAAGGCAACCCTATTTTATGAGGGCATTGCATTACGGTTGTGTAGTGTGATGTATTTTGAGACTCTGATAGCGATCGTGTTGCCTTTGGATCTTTGGTTGGTGATACTCCTGTGAGAAGCTTGCTCTACAAGTATATTGTAATCTTTGTGATTTTGGAGTGTGGTGATTTTCTCCCAAAAGGGTTTTCCCCACGTAAATCACTGTGTTGTGGTATGCATGATATTTATGTCTATTTTTGTTTAAGTTTCTATAACCATTAAAGATCTATAAAAATTTTGTATTATTCTCCTCTCAAGATTAGTGCAGGAATTTATTTGGCTACCTTAGCTTCCTTACAAGTGGTATCAAAGCTTGATCACATTTGGTTTTAGTTGTGGGTTATTGGGTTTTTGTACTACTCCAAATTTGAGTGGGAGCTTGTGCAGAAGATACTTTGCGATCTTTTTACAAGAATTTTCAAATGGCAAGTTCATTAGGGAGAATAGAGGTAGATAATTTTTTTGGGAATAAATTTGAAATGTGGAAGTTGAAGATGGAGGATTTGTTGATAGATCAAGATCTATGGGATGTTGTTGATGAGAATGTTTCAAAGCCTATAGATCCTACTCAAGATGCTTAATATGATGTTATGGACCATAAATCCAAGTGCCTAATTAGATTGTAATTGGAAAATTCTATTTTAATTAATTTTCATGAAGAGACATCTACATAGAAACTATGGAATAAGCTCAAGGTGAGATGTATCAAGCCACATATTTAGTGAACAAGATTTTCTTAAGGAATAAATTGTATTCCTTGAGAATGGAATAGGGTGGACGAATTACAAACCACTTGGAAGCATCCAATATGTTGGTGGCTCAATTGGAATCACTTGGTGTCAAAATGGATGAGGAGGATAAATTTTAGATCTTGCTTTGTTCTTTGCCTGATTCATGGGATTCTCTTGATATGGCTATTGGGAGTACTTCTATTATATTGAAGATTGAAGATGTGGTGGGTTCTTTGCTTTCTAAAGAGATGAGGAGGAAGGTATCCATCAGTTCCAAGGAATCCCTAAATTTTCATGGAAGACCTAAGGAAAAAGGAAATAATAATGAGAAGCGTGATAAATCCAAGTCCAAGGGGAGATCCAAATCTCTTAAAATGTCCAAAATTATTTGTTGGAACTACAGTAAACCTGGACATGTTTGTAAGGACCACAAAGAAGAATAGAAGAAAAAAAGAAGAAATTTGATTCTAATTCTGAGTCTGAGAAGGAAGATGGATATGCATTCATTACAGATTTGGAAAATCATGCAAGTAATGATGCATGGTTAATTGACTCATGTGCATCTTTCCATATAAACTTTAATAGAGATCAGTTTTCTAAATATGAATTTGATGGAGGTAAGGTGTACATGGGTGATGATTCTTATTTAACTATAGTTGGTCATGGTAAAGTTAGAATCAGGTTTCCTAATGATAGAATAAAAAGGATTAATGGTGTTTTGCATATCCCTGGATTAGCATTAAATCTATTATCTGTGACAAAACTAATAGATGTAGGTGTGCAAGTAGTATTTTTTAATGCAGAATGCAAGATGGTTAGAGGTTCTATGGTGATTGCTAGAGGTGTCAGATATGGCACATCGTATAATCTTGATGCATTCACTATTGAGTGCAATATTACTTTTATGAAAAGAAAGTTTGTGAAAGAGATGAGGGTTTCACTTTCAACAAATGGTCATGGATTTTGGGTACCCAAGGGCGCTCTTTCTTCTAAATAAAAGTTACCTGCAAAGAAAACTATGTTATGACACCAAATACTTGCCCACATTGGAGAAAAGATTCTAAGGACCTTGAAAAATAAAAACCTTGTTGAAGGTTTTTCTGATTGTAATCTTCAATTTGATTTTTGTGAGCATTGTATTTATGGAAAAAAAAAAACTGTGTTCAGTTCTACTCGAGTTCTCATCTTATTCATTCTGATGTGTTTGGCCTTGTATATCTTCCTTCAATTGGAAAATCCACATATGAACATTTATTGATGATTATAGTAGGACATGGGTATATTTTCTAAAGATTAAATCTGAAGTTTTCAATCAATTTAAAGAATTTAAAGCAATGGTTGAGTTGTAGACTAGAAATAAAATGATTTTTTAAAGGACTGATAATGGTGGTGAATTTTTCTCTAATAATTTTGATAGATTTTATAAATATTGTGGTATTCATAGACATAAGACAATTCCATATTCTCCATAGTAGAATGGAGTTGCAGAAATAATGAACATGACATTGATGGAGAAGGCTAGGAGTATGTCGAGTGGTGTTGGTCTAGAACAAATTTTTTGGGTTGAATTTGTTGCCACTGCTTGTTACCTAATTAACCGGTCTCCTACATTAGCTCTTGTTGATAAGATGCCTACAGAGGCATGGTTAGGCCACAAGCCTTCATTAATACATCTTAGAGTTTTTGGAACTAAGGCATATGCACATGTTCCAAAGGAAAAGTGAACAAATTTGGAGAAGAAGGTTGTGAAATGTATCTTCATCGGATACAATTATGGTGTGAAAGGGTACAAGCTTTGGGATCCTATTGCACATAAGGTAATATATAGTGGAAGTGTTATTTTTAGAGAATCTGAGCCTTCTTGAATTATATTACAGTCAAAACAAATTAAACAGGAAGATGTCATTCAATTTCCTTCTACACCTAAGAAATATGAATCGAGGTCCATGGATAGACAAGAAGTTGAGGAGATCTCATCTAGCTTTGAATATTCAGAAGAGGAGGAAGAACCTTCAACACATCTTGTTCATAGGTTTACAAGGAATAGATAACCACCTGAAAGGTATTCATATAATGATTGGAGATATATTTTTGCTTTGAATACTAACGTGGATGAACCCAGATCAGTAGAAGAGGCATTAGGTATTAATGATGAAGAATCCTGGAAGATTGCTATGGATGAAGAAATGTCAACTTTGAAAAAGAATGATACATGGGATCTTGTACCGTTTCCTGAAGGATGAAAACTTGTTGGTTGGAAATGGGTGTTTAAGAAAAAGATTGGTTCAGATGGAAGGATTGAGAAATATAAAGCAAGGTTGGTTGCAAAAGGTTACTCTCAAGTTGAGGGTGTTGATTATGGTGAGATATTTTCTCCTATTGTAAAAATGAGATCCATTAGATTTTTGCTTTCTATTGTTGCTACTTATAATTTATAGGTTGAGTAAATGGATGTGAAAATTGCTTTCCTTCATGGTGACTTGAAGGAGGATATTTATATGACATAGCTAGAACACTACATGGTGAAAGGTAAAAGTAAATTGGTTTGAAAATTGAAGAAATATTTGTATGGCTTACAATGGAGTCCTAGGATGTGGTACCAGAAATTTGATACATACGTGCTGAGTTTTGGATTTTGAGCATTCTAAATTAGGTCATTGTGTTTATTATAAAATTGATGGTGATCATTTCCTATTTATTGCATTATATGTTGATGATATGTTATTTATTGGTAGAGGGAAAGGTATGATTTCAAAACTGAAATCTCAACTTGCTGCTAAATTTGAAATGAAAGATATTGGTGCAGCTAAACACATTCTTGGGATGGAAATTAAAAGAGATAGAGTGAACAAAAAGCTATGGCTTGGCCAAAGTAATTATGTCAATTCAAATTTATAGAGGTTTGATATGCAAAATTATAGACCATTTTGTGTTCCTGCTTTATCTAGAATAAATTTATATATTTCAAATTGTCCAACATCCCCATCAGAGATGGAAGACATGAGTAGAGTGCCTTACTAGAGTGTATTTGGAATTTTGATATATGTTATGGTTTGTACTAGACTAGACATTTCTCAAGCAGTGGGAGTTCTTTCCAGATATATGTCTAATCCTGGTAGATTTCATTGGGATGCAGTTAAAAGAGTCTTCAAATATTTGTGCGGTACCTCAAATTATTCCTTGTTTTATCATAGTAATATGACTGAAGATGAGATTTCCCTTGATATTCATGGTTATATGGATTCAAATTCGGTAGGTGATGTTGATAGTAGATGATCCACCAATACTTATGTGTTTACTTTATTTGGTGGTGCAATTAGTTGGATGAGTAAACAATAGTTTGTGGTTGCTTTGTCCACTACTGAAGCAAAGTATATGGCAGCTACTCATTCTTGTAAAGAATCCATTTGGCTCAAGAGACTATGTTCAGATATTGGAATTAAACAATGTGTAGTGACAATTTATTGTGAAATTCAAAGTGTGATATGTCTAGCTAAGAACCCAACATTTCAAGCTAAGACCAAGCACATTGATGTACAATATCATTTTGCTAGAGATGTGGTCGAAGATGGAAGGGTGAAGTTAGTTAATGTAGAGGCTTTGATGAATGTTGTTGATTCGTTAACTAAGCATGTGAGCATAGAGAAGTTAAGATGGTGTTCAAATACTAGGGGCCTTTTGGCCCCTAGCAATTAAGAGATGATTTTTTACACCCTCCTATTGCTTTTGCAAGGTGTTCGACAGGTGGGAGATTTTTTGAGTAAATGTGTCTCAACCTTGCAATTATATAAGGTATTGTTGATACACAAATTACTATTGATATGTTCACGATGGAGGGCATAAAGGTTTTTCCCCCTGTGAGATGTCTGGAGGGATCATCCCCCAACTGGGGGTCTAGGGGTAATGTACCCCAGTGGCGGCTGGGGGGTAGCGCCCTCGAAAGGAAAATTTTATTTATATTTTATTATTGTAATTTGGATCGTTCATCATTATGTCTCATATCTGATGGCCTATATTTTATTAGCTTGACTTTCCCTAGAAGGCAACACTATTTTATGAGGGAATTGTATTACGGTTGTGTAGTGTGATGTATTGTAAAGGTCTGATAGTAGTCATGTTGCCTATGGATCTCTAACTTTGTTGATAATCCTATCAGAAGCTTGCTCTACAAGTATATTGTAATCTTTGTGATTTTTGAATAATATATTGGGAAAATTTAAAAGTGTGGGGGTTTTCTTTGGAAAGGGTTTTCCCCATGTAAATCACTGTGTTGTGGTATGCATGATATTTATGTCTATTTTTGTTTTAGTTTCTATAACTTTTAAAGATTTGTAAAAAAATTATATTATTCTCCTCTCAAGATTAGTGTAGGAAGTTGTTATGCTACCTTAGCTTCCTTACAATCTAAGGGTACCAACAATGAACATCAACCAAAAAGAAAGTATTTTAATTTTTATTATCTATTGAGGTTAGGTAATTATGTAGTTGGAGAATAAATTGTAATATTAGGCCTAAATAAAATATTAAATAACTGTCATTAATATATTGTTACAAAATTGTGGTATTGGAGATAGTTTAGGAGGCGAATTTTGATTTGTGAAATTCAAAAAGGAAAAAAAAGGCAATTTGGGCATGGATTTTTTAGGAAATACAAGTGGGGAGAATTCATTAAAGTGATGAAGGGTACTCCCCTTACAATATAAAACTCACAAAAACAACAGATAAAGGCACAAACAAAATTCAAGAAGGATGCAAATATTTTATATTATCATTGAAATAAAAAATGAAATTACATTATATTTTCCATCACATGGGCTTTCTGATAACATAAATCTGCAAATCTGCAAATTAGAACCACCATCTATGCTGCTCTGGCCTCTTTTTTGTAGCCCCCTTTCACACCCTTTTTATCTTCTGGAAAGTGTAACTTCCCCAAGAAGATATTTTGAAATTTTATTAATTTTGGTAGTACAACTTCGCGGGGTCATAACTTTTGATCCGAACATCCGATTTTCGATTATAATACCTTTTTTAGAAATCTCTTGAGAAATGTTCCGCTTGAAATTTGGGCCTACAAGGTGATTACTTTCATTTTCTACCAATTTTCAGGCCCATTCAGAGCCTCTAAGTGCCTCAGAATTGATTTTAATAGGATTTTCGAAAGTTGAAATTTGAATATCTCTCAAATGAAAAATGGTATTAAAGTGATTTCTTAGTCATTGGCTTCAGCTTATCATTTTGGAGGTCTATGTAATATTTATTGTCCAACTGTACATAAATGTAAACCTACTAAAAAATAGTAACCCGACCAAATTTAGACCTTATTGAAAAGAAAAAACATGTTTTTTTCGGTGATGCAAGATTGATCTTACACCCGGGATGCTCATGCATCATAAAGCCCCTCAACTATAGTATGGAATATTTGGATGCCCAAGTTGTGTAACTATTGCTTTTTTTCCAAGTTTAGACCTATTTGTGAGGATTGTGGAATCCAAGTTGACCTGATTTTTGCATTCTTGGGAGTGGTTTGATTTTATTTGGAGCATTTAATATTTTTCAATGAATTTTTCTAGGTTTGGCATGGGAGATGGATGCCACACTAAATGGAGGTAGTGGATGCCTTATTGGAGGTTACTACACACTCTTGAATTATTATTCTTTTCCAGAATGGAGGAGTCGAGAGGAGAGACATGGCTTTTCTTTGAGGGGAGTTAGAAGGCATTTTGTTGCAGGTTTAGGAGGTGTGTTGCAGAAAAAAATGGATTATGGAATCCATGGTTGAAGAACAACTTTGATTTTTGAGGATTGCAGATTAGGGGGGTTAATTTCTCAGTGTAGGAGAATGATTTGAAGAATAATCATATGTAGTTTGTTTTTATGTTGTTTATTGTCATATGGCAGCATCATTTTTTTTGTAGTGATTTTCCTCAGCTTGTATGGCTGTACAAACTTGTGTAATCAAATTTATTTGGATTTATAAAACATTGTTGCAAGTTAAATAAAGAGGATTTAAAAAAACTATTGCAATTTGTTACATCTTGTTATTTTTTATTATGGGGAAAAATAGGTTTTGATGGGACACGAAACCCATTGCATAATGGATTTGAATGGATTCGCAACCCTATCCAAGAAAAAAAATCTACATCAAAGATGAACCATATACCATCAACAACCAATCAACAACAACACTAAAAATAAAGCAAAATAACACGATTTGCACAAAGGAAAAGTAGGGGCCTAAATCTCGCAACCAAATACAAGGAGGTTTTACTTGGGACCTTAAACCCAAAGGTTTTGAAGGGACCTTAAACCCTTAACCTATTTTTTTAAGGACCATGAACCCAGAAGAGAACTAACATCAGGTTTTGATCGGGATGTTAAACCCAAAACCACAACTAATTGAGAAACCACAGTCTTCTTGCAGAACCAACCCAACTGAAAATCCATCCTACACTCCACCTCCATAGGACAAGGCCCCCTCTATAGGGGAGGAAGATAGGAGAGTTCAAACCACCATAGTAGCCCAACTCCTACTCATACCAGTTCCACCTCAAAAGGAACCAACTCCACCTCAAAAGGAACGAGCAAAGGAGTAAAAAAATTTCCACTGGTCCTACAACAAAGAATTCCACATCAAAATTAGTGGGCTCTACCTCAACAAGAGCAAGCTTCACCTCTAGAGAAGACACCATTTGCAAAAACCAGCCAAAAGAAACCACTCTAGTAGAAGCAACACCCACAAAAAACCTAGGCCTCAGAAGGAGACAAGAAACCATAGTTAAATAAAAAATCAGCCCTCGTCGACACAGGCTCTAGATATAATAAAATGACTAGAACCCAAGGCATCATCCAAAAATAGAAAAAAAAATTCCCCAACAGACCTCAAAAACATCATCCTCTGAAAGGGAAACCAGGAAACAACATCCTCCTAAAAGAGAGGAGCAACAAGAAAATCATGACTAAAGGCCAACAAAAGCACAAAGACCACCAACCCCTATTAAAACAAAAAAAAAATAACCAAATAGGGACACAACACCAAACAAGCCCCATTAACGAGCCAAGAGGGATCCTTCCCAAACCAAAGTAAAACCATAAACAACTAGGTTTGTGAGCTAAACCTTAGAAACACCCCAGACAAACGATAAACACACCCTTCCTCAAAGAACGGTTGACACCAAAAGAAGAAATTCTAGAACAACACCAGACATCTATCCTCCAAAGCGACCCACATGAGCCAAGCATTAATAACCTTATTGCACCAACATCCACTTGGAAGCAACAACAAAAAACACTTGAGGGGAAAAAATAAGAAATCCTCAACTTCATATCTACCATACGAAAGAGGCTAGGCCACCCCAAGGCAAGAGGAAAAACAGACAAAAGAGCCTACATAGACAAGGCCAAAAGGCCCACCAAATAAATCCCCACACCATAAAAAGCATTAGAACCATCATAAACCACAAGGGGATCAAGAAATCTGCAACCAAAAGAAGCCAAACACCACCAAGACTAGCAAGACAGGCACCATGTCAAAGGAGGAAAAGAGCCCAGGCCACACAGAAAAAAGAAAGACCACCCAACTCCAATGAGGCCTCCAACAAACTCAAACTGAGAAGAACCACCTCCAGTAAGGTGGCATCGTCTACATCTGTGTCTCCATCTTCAAACACCTCCACAATCGCACCCTCCCCTGATTTCAAAATAGCCCCTCCACTTGAACTCTTGCTCCCACTCACTGTGTTTAATTACATCTTGTTGTTGTTGGTGGTGTAGAAATAATTTATGTGAGGACTATGTGAAATTCCCTCTACATCAAGTAACTAGTGCAATTTTAAAGCCAAGGGGGCTTTTGAGGGATGTGAAGTGATATAGGGGTAGGGATAAGAGGATAGATTGGATGAAGTCCAAGAATCAAAGGGGATTAAAAATAGGCTAGGTGTGTAGTTAGTGGGAATAGAAAGGTAAGGATGGTTTTCAAGATGGATTGGATGATGGGAGAATAATGCATTTTCCAAGTTGGATAGTGACTTGTGATAGTTGGGAGGGTAGGATAATGTGTGAAGATATTTGAAATGGAAATAAATTAGATGATGTTCCATGGTGGAGATATAGGGTCATGCCACAAGAAGGGTTATACATCCATGAATTAGTCTAAGAATAATTCAACCATGGGATGCTCCTGGTCTAGAGAAAACCAACAAAAATGAGGCATGTCTTGGTGAGGGAGATAGGACGAATATAATTAAAATGGGTGATGGATAACTATAATAAAAATCATACGTGTGAATGGATGAAATGAATAGGGGGTTGTGAGGCATGACTATTGATTGAGTAATCCCAATGAGAGGGGGTGGAATGAAAAACATTATTTTTATTCAAGATGTGAAATTAGGTTAGATGGATAAATATGAAGAAAGATGGAAATGGTCTTAAGTGAGTGACTAAGGTGGAGAGGATTGATAAATATGTAAATAAAATATGAGATGGGGGATAGATGGATAAAAGGTAGTTACATGCGGTGGGTGGATAATGACTTCGGGGAAGAGCTGAAGAGTGCTAATAGATAGGGGATGAATAATGCTAAAAATGAAATATGTTTTCTAGTTTCTCATCACATTAATCACCCAAGGTATCGTAAGAAATGTTTTTCACTATTAGACAATTATTTATGTTACTTTTAGAAAAAAAAAATAGATTTTTTTTTTAAAAAAAAAATTTGGCCTTTTTAGGTTACTTGCAACACTCTTATGTGTGAAATAACCTAATATACATAATATTAATAGGCTCTTCCAATTATTAACCATCTAGTATTTCCAATCTATATGCTCTTGATCCATATTTGAAAATAATTATGTAGGTGCTTAACTAGTTGAGCTCAAAATCATCCTTCTTACCTCTATGTTGGGTAGTGCTCTTTTGATTTTCTTTGAGGACATGATGTATGACCTCAAATTCCTAGTTTTATATGTGCTTGTTGTATCTCCAACATAAATATTTTTGATATACGTTGAGGCGGTTGAGGGTGTTGAGTTAGTGCTCATCAAGGAGTTAAACCTCGTGTAGTTGTAGCACTCTATATTCCTCATTTGAAATATATTAGCATAGAAAGATGCACAAGGATGGTAACTCAACCTCAATTAGAAACATGGTTTCAATTTTAAAGACATTGGAGTAAGGTGTGGTACTATATGAGGTGTACATGCTAGTGTATTAGGTCCATAGGACAAGGTTGATCTTGAGGTGTTAGTCATGACTAAGAACATTCATAACATTTATAAGGATTTTTATAATTGTTTTATGTGATGACAGAACTTGGTTATTACCTTACGAGTAATACATGGTGGACCACTTGTTCTTGATATGGAATTGTTCACAAAGGGTTTATGCTTCATGTTTTTTGAAGTATTTATTATTCTCAATAATTATTATGTTGGGTATACCATAATGATAAATGATGTCATTGAGGATGTATTAAGAGGTTTGACTTTTAGTAATATATGTGTGAGGAATATCTTCAACTCATTTTATATTATTTTAGAGTAATAATTAATTTATAGGCTTGATATATAGTAATTTTATATTTCCAATTATATTGAGGCTCCATGTGGAGAAGGTCCATGGCATAGTGATTGTTTGAAGAGCTTGTGATGGTGCACAAATGAGGTTCCCATGTTCTAGAAAGAAATATATTTCTTCACATACTAAATGCATCACACTCAATGGTAGGCCAGTAATATCCTATGTAGAGTAACTTCTTGGTGAGGGTTGTGTTATTGGTGTGAGGCTGACACATACCATTATGAACCTCTTGAAGCAATAGATTATCCTCTTTTGATTTTAGACACTTAACCAGGGTATTGACCTGTCCACTATGGTAGATCATGCCACCAAGGAGGGTGAAATATGAAGTACCCTAGTTGAGTTGTTTCCATTGGTTGGAGGATAAGTTGGATGGAAGGGTTTGGTTGTGGAGGAAGGAATAAATGTCTCTATACTAAGGGTAATTAGTACCAATGATTTCATGGATCATTTTTACTTCTACAATGTCATATGTAAGGATTAAAATTTTATTCATGAGGAACTAGTATTCTTGTGCATCAATAACCATGTCCAAGAGAGATCCTATGGAAGACATGGCATCAAAATCCTTGTTGTTAATGAATGAAATTTTTTCAAAAGATATAGCTATGAAGTCCTATTTAAAGCTATCTACCATACATTTTAAAGTCACAAGTTTATCATCTTTTGTAATTCATTGTTGAATTTTTTGATTTCAAACTAGAAGTCACAAAAGACCTGCATATATTGAATATTTTTTTTGACTATACAAGATTTAAACTAGAACTAAATGCTTCATATTCTACAATGTTATTGATGCAAGTAAGCCCAATCTAAATGCTTTAGCTATGAGATCAAAGTAAGGGTGATGAATAAAATGTGTACCCATAATCCATGGGTGTTGAAGTAGCCATAAAAGTATAAATTACATGATTTTTATTCCCCAATGTTGAGAATGATTTTATTAGGAAAATCTACTTCTAATTGTTGATCATCTTAAAGTGAAAATTTCCATTTTGACAACAATGAATTTTCCTTTAATTAATTTTAATCTATATATTCAATGTCCAACTCATTAAAAAGAATGGCTATTATTTTATCCTATTGGTGGGAATTCCTTTGGCTAGTAGCTACTCGAGGGGATTGACTTTGGAAATAAGGCGAGTTGTAGCTACACACATGTATCTGTAAGATTTTGTGAAGTAAATGCCACTACCAATAATTCCTTCTCTATGAGTGTAATTAATCACATAACCCATTAGTGTTCAATTGAGATAATAAATATCCCTTTTCACTCCCTTGATCATCATATTGTGCTAAGAGAGCACCTAGGACATGCTGTGTGACTAAGAAGTATAATAGTAAGGTATTTTTTGGAGTGAGTACCACAAGAGTTGATGGGTTAATGATATATTATTTAATTTGATCAAAAAAATGTTGATATGGCTTATCCCAATCAAATCTGACACTTTTCATAGTAGATGTGAAAAGGGTTGACACTTATCTATGAATTGGGAAATCAATCATCAAATAGATTCAAGCTTCCCTTGAAGGCTATATAATTGATTGAGGTTCTAAGGGGTTATAATTTATTTGATGAATTTGACTTTATCATGGTCCACTTTAATGCCACATCTAGAAATAGTTAAACCCAATTGTTTTCCTCAGGTTGTTCCCAACTAGTTCAAACTTAACTTTGATGATTCATCAAAAGGTAATTTGGGGTAGGAGGGTGGGGGAGGTATTCTCAAAGACTATAGGGGTCACATTATTTATGCTTATTCTATCAACCTAAGTACCCAAACTTCAAACTTTTTTGAGGCTATGATGACATTTCATGGGATCAACCTAGCTAAAATCAATGGTTTTACCAAAGTGATTGTTGAAGGCGACTCTAAGAATATCATTGATATTATTGATGGCAATTCCTGCCCTTGTTGGACTTATAATGATATTATAAGGGAGTCACGATTAAATTTATTAAGTATAGGGGATCACATTATTGTGAATGTGTTCAAAGAGGGCAACATGATGATGAACTTTTTAGATAAATTGGGCTCATAGATCGACTCTTTCATTCTTTAGAATGAAGATAATTCATTATCAAAGCATGTGAAAATTAATATCCTTAATGATGTGAAGTATATAAAAAAATAAAGTGATAGAGGTAATACTACTCTAGCCCCTTAATATGATGGCTAGTGTACTTCAAAGTGATGATAAGATTAAGAGGTGGCTCTTTCATCTCATCTTTTTTTGTCTTAGCATTTTATTTTGATGACTCAATCTTAGATATTACTCTGCATTTAGTAATATCTAGTGGTCTCTCCCTTTCATTACCTATTATTTTTCTCTACCATGGGTGATTTAGTGTAGTTCAAGCTAAATGATTGTGAAGGTCTCAAGAGTGATATAGAAGTGTGGACCATCCTCCAAAAAGGAAACCTCTCCTAGTACATTGAGGCCATGAATTTCCACATCTATGTTATCTTGATAGAGTTTGCTAACTCCCAGAATTCCAACATTGTTTACATGTTAAGGTAATTTCCTTCCAATTCATGATGAAAATTATTGCCTCTACTATGAGGATTCCTAAAAAATGGCGTTAGGATCCTGAAGAAGATTAAAATAAATTATCAGGATGCTATGAATAGGTTTCTCAAAAAAGGTGAGAAAGTGAACAAATTGCAAAATGATTTCAATAGGGAAGACCTTCCAATTGTCTGAATTTTTTTTTTTGAAGTTCTTATGAGGTACATCACTTTAGAGGGATGCTATAGGAGGTTCCATGCCTATCTCTTTCCCATGCTTAATAATTTTTATCACAATGTTAAAAATAAATCTTTCCTTCTAGATTATTTTGTTGTTAGAGGATTTTGTCCAAAAAACCTTGATCTCTAGGAAAGTTTTGTAGGATTTGAGAAATACAAATCCACAGAACCCGATCAATACCTGCATGCAAAAGACTTGTCATAGAGAAAGAGAGAGATCAAGACAAGGGTTTGGCTCTCACAATGTGCAATATGTATTCCAGAAAAATGAATAAAGCATCAGAAAAATGATACAAGAGATCAATCCTTATAAAAGGAGATCAAAACCTAAAGGAAACCCTAACCCTAAAGGTGAGTGCATTTAATAATTAATATTAATTATTAAATGACTAATATGTGTGCAAGGCGAAATCTTAAGAGGAGAGTAAAGTTAATTAATTACTTTACTCTAACACCCCCCCTTAAGATAAGCAAGAGTGCAGCTACAAACATGTGCAGAAAAGCAAAAAGTAACTGAAATGCATGAAAGTAAACATGGGTCCCAGCAACTAGGCCTGATCAGGTACCCATTTACAAAAGCAATGCAAACTAAATGAAACAAGGTAAAGGAGAAAACCCAGTGGGAACAAAACTCCTCCCCAAAATAGAATGCAAAGAAAGGAATGTGATGTACTAATGAAAGAAGGATAGGAGGTGGATTACATGATACCCCCCATAGACAACTTCTATCATATAAGTACATATACAATGGTCTCCATAAGAGAGATAGAAAGAGAGAAGAAGGCCCCCCCACAATGAAGAAACTCATATCACAATGGTAGATGCCTGATGTAGAATCCAAAAAGAGATCCTGAAGTGGCAGATGATATTCCTCCCCTTGGGAAGAAATGGATCCAAAGGACGATGTCGAAGAAACCCTGTGAAGAGTGATGAACCAATCTGTCTCAAGATGTGTGCCATGATAGGATGCTGAAGAAACTCTCTATCTGAACTGAAACAAATGATGTCAAATCCAAACTAATGTGGAGAGTCTTGAAATGCAACCTCTGAATGCACTGATAATGGTGGGCGTACAGTAATAACCTGACTGTCAAGGTAGAGGAGATGAATGTCCTCAAAATAATCCTCCAAATCTACAATATAGGACTCCACAAACAAGAAAGATATGTCTGCAACATAAGAGTCCAAAGTAGCTATATCTGGAAGATGTATGATTCCCTGCTGCACTGAATCAAGAACAATAGGAGATGTTGATGAAGTCTCAGTCTGAAGAGTAGGAACTATGAGACAAGCCTCTGATCCATCAGAATATGTAAGGGTGTCTAAATACGCAAGCTCCTCTAAAGTATCACGATCAAAGGGTGTATTTTCTCTCCAAGCAATGGGTAAGAGACAATCTGAAGCAGGATCCTCTGGGAATGGAGAGAGATTAGGGTCTCCATAGATCTCCCAAAGACGTGTCCAAAGTGGGTGAGGACAATCAATGTCCGATATAGCCAACATAGTGTCATGATCAACACTGGACAATATAATTCCTACTATGTGATTTCTAATGATATCCCATGCTAATTTTCCCTCTAAAGCTGTTGGTTCAGGTATGATATCATACAAATAAGGAAAAAAATTAAGCCACCTACAATGTGTAAGTATACCTTTTGCCCATGACTCATAATTACCCCGTTCCAGAAGAATAACTGAAGGGTGAGTAGAGAAACCCATGATAACTCTTCAAATGAAAAATTTAGAGACTAATGATCTCAGCAATGATAAATCATATCAACATAACCCATCCAACACAAACAAACCCCATGTAGGAGCCAAGATGACCAAGTAATTGAGCAAAGTGTAAAAATACACAAAGCTGAATAAAAAATACTTGGTAAATATTATGGTAAAATAGACTATAAATCTGGAAAGATCACTGTAATACCTTTCCAACGCCTATTCGTTTGCGCAAAACGGAGTTCGGACGCAAAAGATACGCCCCTTGGAGTGAAAAGACCAAGTTCTGACTTTGACTGGCAAAAAAGACTGCAAAACTGCAAAATAAGGAAAAATTACTAGTACCACTAGAACGGTGCCGGAATCAGCTTTCCAGCGATATTTTGTTTTTGAAAAACCGAGTTTGTATGCAAAAGTTATGACCAAAATACCAAAACTGCTCCAAAAAGGTTTAAGGGTTAAGCCTGGTGGTTAGGCTAACTGCTAGTGGTTAACTGACGGCGGCGCCCATAACTCTGATTTTTTTTTAAATTCTCGGATTGCGTGTCGTACCAGGCCGTACGACCCAGAAATGAATTTTTTTTGCCTCCCGAAGTCACTGTGTCCGATTTTGACAATTTGACAGTCGATTTAGGGGTTTTGGGGTGCTCTGAATGTGATGGTGAGGTCCGTTTGGGCTGAAATCGCTCCAAAATTGCAGGTACGCTCTGGATCAAGAACCCTAAAAAAACATCAAACCCTTGTAGATCTAATGCCGTGAAGCCAAATTTGATGAATTTTATATCAAAATAGGGGTTTTTGGACGCTGCGAGCTCAACGGTGAGGTCCGTTTGAGCTCAAAGTGCACCAAAAAAATAAACCCCCTATTCCAAATGAAAACTAGAAAACAAACACAAATCTGATGCAACCAAAACCTAGATCTCTAATTCTTTCAAAAACTGAACAAGCTGTAGCAGATCTGGCTCTGATACCATGTAGGATTTGAGAAATACAAATCCACAGAACCCGATCAATACCTGCATGCAAAAGACTTGTCACAAAGAAAAAGAGAGATCAAGACAAGGGTTTGGCTCTCACAATGTGCAAGATGTATTCCAGAAAAATGAATAGAGCATCAGAATAATGATACAAGAGATCAATCCTTATAAAAGGAGATCAAAACCTAAAGGAAACCCTAACCCTAAAGGTGAGTGCATTTAATAATTAATATTCATTATTAAATGACTAATATGTGTGCAAGGCGAAATCTTAAGAGGAGAGTAAAGTTAATTAATTACTTTACTCTAACAAGTTTCACCCCTTCATCAAGGGCTTATTTACCATTTCTACCATTTTAATCGTGTGCTCACCGTGATCCCCACCATCCATCCCATGATATAAAAACTCTCCCTCATTCTTCAAGACAAGGGTTCCATACCCAAAACTGAAAAATTTAACCCCCATTCCTCTGAGGCCGACCTTACCCATCCCCTTGTGGATTATATGCCCTTTTTGGACCCCTCAGTTTCCTCTTTTAAAGGGAAAAAAGTGTCCTTTAAAAAAACTTAGGAGGATTTCTATATTTCTTTCTCCAATGAAGATTCCTCCCTTCTATACTCACCATGTTCTAATCCTCCTTCCCCCTTCTTATGACAACTCCTTCCCCAAGGAAACACCTAAACTATGTCTAACCCTAGCCTTGAAACCCCTATAGTTGAGCACCAGTGGGAGATCTCTCATCACTATTCTTTGTGCTCCAAATTTTGTAATAAGGTCAATGATCTATGCATGGCCTACAATACTCATATTGACATCTTGAAGTGATAACTTGCCCAATGGTAGACTACTAAAAATAGAATTTATAGTTTAGAATTTGTGGTGACATCTAAGTCTTTGGAGTGGTTGAGGGAGGATATGGATAAGGACCAATGGGAATTTTTTAAAGAGACGACGACCACTTTTGCAAATGGGAATAGTTGGAAAATGAGGTGGATAAAATAAAAAGAACCAAAGGGAATGTAGTTGAAATTAGAAAGTTGGAAAAGGAGGTGGGTATTCTTAAACCTAACCAAGATAAGATTTATAGGAGCTTGTAGGAAATTACTAACTATTGTAAGGATTTTTTGAAGATTACTACCACTACTCTCTAGGTCCTTTAGCATGAGTTGGAGAAGAGTAAGTTAGACAAGATAGATGTGATTGGTTCTCAGGCCTCTCTACTACTATGAATACCCCCAACAACAAGAAGGCTACAGGTAAAGAAAAAAATATCACTTAAAATGTGACCAAGAGATCCTATTGATATGGTGTGCAACAGAGCCTAAGGAGTTATCTTTCATGGAGAAGCTTGAATTTCTAAACAAGGAATGACATGCCATAAAGTAATGAATCTATTGGATACGAATCAGCTACTGTTTTTTGGTCTAGTATTGGTCCATGATGATTTTTCTAGTTCTTGGTTTGTTTTTTTATTGTTGGTTTCTAGTATCACTTTTGGTGAGACTCATACTTTTATCATTTATGGTTGTTTTTGTAATGATTTTGAGCCCTTTTTCAGTGTTTATCTTAATTAAAACTATGAAGACACAATTATTAGGATTTATTTGAACCTCATATTCACTGATTCTTCGAAACATGTGACATAATATTGTTGGATGGTCTTCTTTGTGCTTTTGTTTTCCTAATATTTTATCTACATAGTCCTCAATAATTTCAAGAAAAATTTCATGGAAGATGATGAGCATGGCGTATAGGTCAATTGCACCAACATTTTTTAGTCCAAAATGCATAATCTTGTAGCAAAAGGTTCCCCATGAAATTATGAATCTCATCATATTTTGATCTTTAGGTGCAATCTGTATTTTATTATATCTAGAGAAACCATCTATGAGGGATGAAATTTCATTCTAATATATGAGGTCCACTATGATATTTATGTTGGGTAATGGGAAGTCGCATTTAGGGAATACTTTATTAATCACCCAAAAATTAGTGTAGGCATAGATACCTTTTATTGTGTTACTAGTGGGAACCACATTAGAGACCCGTTTAAGATAATTGACAGGTTGAATGAACCCAATGTCCAATAATTTCTACAATTATTCGTTGACTAGGAGGGAAAACTTAAGATTGGGATTCATTTTTGGAAAAAATTGTCGCCTGGGTTTGGTATTAGGTCAGACCGTAAGGTGATGAATGACCAAGGATGGATACAAGCCTAGAATATTAATATGACCAATAAAATATGTTGGTGAAGTCTCGGAGTATAGTGGAGATGCCTTCTTTAATTTTAGTTTCTAAAGTGACTATTATTTATGTGATCTTAAGATCCTTTTCTCTATTCCTAGGTTGATATTTATAGATTCTTTGATTGGGAGAGGTGGCCCATGTTGAAGTGATGTAGGTGCTATAAGAAGGTGAGGTTCTTCATTAATGAATGATTTAGGTATTTATTATCTTTAGAAGTTTCTAGATTTTATGATATCTCAAGTTTCTTTTGACCCTTCTAATTTCATCTCTTGCAAGGTTCCTCGAGATGGGGGAACTCTTTTTTCCCCACAAGTATGTGGATGTGTTTAATAAAATTTCAAATATCCTTTCTTATGATATACATAGATTATATGGCCACAAATTCACACGAGCTCAAGGATTGCTTCATTATTTTGAAAAGTGTCAAAGGAGGAGGGAATCACATTGGTCCAATTCAATAAGATTGGGGCATTGAAGATCAAGGTGGATGGTAAGGATGGTATTGTCATGGAAGATTTTTTTGGTGGAAAGCTATTCATAAGGATTAGGAAAAACATCTACCTTGTCATCATCAAATTTAGGAAAGACATACATCTAATAGTGTCAAAGGTATCACTAATAAAATTAAAATGATAATCTAATGGTGCATATCCTAAAGTCTTATTCTACTTATCTATACTATTTTCCAGCGTATAAGCTTAATAATTTATAGGGAAAATAACTGTGTAATCTATTATGTTTGTTCCAGGAAATGAAATTTATACCATAGAGGTCCGTATTTATGAATTTCATTGCACTCAATCTGTCCTATATGAAAACTTTATTATTTATTGAATAATTCCCTAATTGGTAACCAATAACCTTCCTAAATCGTATATCTTTGCTTATTCTACATTATTTATTCCCAGACGCCTGGGTCACAGGCTAATTACTGTACTTAATTAATTACAGAGAAACTGATTTCAGATTGAATTTTAATAATATTCAGGTGGAAATGAAGAAAAACTAAATGTTCTCCTAACTAGATGTTCTCCTCGAGTCTTCTACTGTTGTTTTAACCTCCATTACATTCTGAAAGCTGCATGCGTACCATTCCATTTCATGTCTTATTTACATGCCTCGAATTTCATTATTGAAGGCATTATTTAATTGATTATTTTCATATCTTTAATTTTCTAAAACCAAATATAATAATTAATCATTATAACTTTCATTGATAATCAGATAATTACATAAATATATTATCTTTAATTCTATTCTTGTATTTAAAAGAACTTAATTATCATTTCTTATTATTATTTCTCTAAATAAAATGTATATCATAAATCATTTATTTGTTTACTATTGATATACTTTATGTTTTCAAATTTAAAGAAAAATAATTTCGATAAGATAGTTTCCCCATAATGATCATATTTACTTAAGGAATAAGGACAAATTCTTTTCCATTTGTACTTTGAAACAAAATAAATACCCAAATAATGTAAATTAAATCATTTTATCATGCAATGCATTATTATTATTCAACTAAGTGGTGTGTGAATTCCATCCACTTATTGACATCAAAAGGCTAAACGACTCTACCTGAACAATGTTCTCGTCTACTCTCGTCACCTGCACCTGCGTTCACTTGCACTCAAGTTTTTCATTAGCAATGACAATCTCAAATTACATAATAACATCATACATCATTTCATTTGTATTTCAATTTCAATTTAAACTATTAGCTATCATAAACATGTATCCCTCACATGATATAATAATAGAAATCAATAAAGGAAAATCGGTACGTGATAGATAGGTACCATTTTTGCATATCAAGTAGGAAGACAATCTAGTTGTTGACTAGGATTCAAATCAAGGGGTGAATTTGCAAGGAAGATAGAGTAATAGAGAGAGAACTCGAGATAGTGAATTACCTAAAAAAATTATAACATTGATTAATGATAACTTTAAAATGTAATAATTCTTGATAAGGAGTTGGATTATGGAGTTATAATAGGATTTTGGCATCATGTATGAGAATCAAAATAATGTAGTACTAAAGGTAGTAGGAGACAATGTTTAATTTATTACTATCTAGCTCCAAAAGAGGGATATTATTGTTGTGAAGTATGATAACTTGGTATGGTGTTGGCATTAACATTTTAGCATTTTTTAACTTAGCTATTATTTTTTACTCTATGTTATGCTACTACTAGTTTGTAGTCATGGGTTCCACTGCTAAGAATAATAAAGGAAAGCGTTATGTATCTAATATTGGTGGAAATGGTGGTAATAGCAATAATAAAGACAAGACACAAGTGATTAGGGAGAATTTAATAAGATGGTTTTACTATACACCTTGAGAAAGAGATTGATAATCTAGACTTGAGACTATGGATATTAAAATATCGGTAATTAACCAAATACATGTATGTCACTTATTATTAGATAAATTTGGGAAGTTATGTCAATATTTATTTTGTATCCACTAAAATATTTGGGCTAGAAGAATATTCTTTTTCACTCTACTATTTGTAGCCATAAAAACATATATTATACATGATGACATCAAGAAAAATTAAAATTGGGTTGAAGCCTTCTTTGATTTCCAAATTGGTCATTTTCATTGCTTGAGTGAACATATGTCAACTACATAAGGTAGTGGTATATTTTTTGAAGGGTTTAAAGGTAAATGTCTCAATGTTCTATTATAATGATGAAACATAGGTGTTGGAGGTGGACTTCAATCAACTTATGTGTGATGTTGATTGCAATAAACTTAAATTTCCAATGATTAGGGGAAGGGCCAATGTAATTTTCCTTGAACCCTCTTTAAATTTTTGGTATGTAGATCTAGTGTATGGGTCTATATGTTAATTATGTTTTTTATTGGAATCATAATGCCAGTATAGTAGACTTATGGCAATAGTTTTGGTTTTTTGCTTCATATATATAGGTTGATTGCCATTTGTTAATGTTTTAGTCTTGTGTTAAGTATAATGTATGAAGATTTTTTTCTCTCTCAAATTTATCTATTAGGGTTTCATTTTATCTATTGTTTTAAAAAATTAGGGTCTATAAAACACAAATTCAAGTTTGTAGATGAAATAAACATGAAATCATTTATATTCATTATAAAATGTATACACAATATTGAGTGAGTGTTTTGAGTGAAGAAATGTGTGTATTTTCATTGGTTGCAGAGCAATTTCTATGGATTATAGCCTTCACTCAAACTCCCCCTCCACTTGAACCTAGAAGGCTACTCTATAGGTGCATGTACTCACCTCTATAATATTAAAGGCCACAAAGGAAGTCGGTGAGCTTTGATGGCATGAGGTGATGGAGGAAGCCTATGATCTCAGATGGTTTGAGTTTATGGAGGAATCCTACAAGCTCTAATGGTGCGAGGTCGTGGATTTTTTGTAATGAGCTCACAAATTTTTTTGCTAAATTTTTCAATGCAAAATGAACCAAAAATAACAAATGTCAATTCATATAATATTAAAAAAACATTACCTTTGAGAAAAGGTAACCTTTTCTTGAAGGTATTATTTTATTATTGTTTTGATTTATTGAGACCTTCAAACAAAGAGGATCTTTGCTAGAAGGTTAACCTTCAATTGAAGGTCTTTGAAGATCTTCGAGTAAAGGACCTTCATTCAAAGAAATATCTTCAAACAAAGGTAGTTCAATTTTTCCCCCATGTCTTCAAAATTTTCATGTCCCAAATTTGGGACCCATTATTGTGGGATTCTCCAATAAGGAATTCATAGCTCAGGTGATTGGCCTTTCTATGGAAGGTAGAAATATCTTTAAAGACCACAAGTTTGGGGAAGAGGTTCTACAAACATTCTTCAAGGGCAAGGAGATAAGTAGGTCAAATAAACTACACTCAAGTTTTGAATGAATATCCATTAAACCTATCTAGGTTATTGTGAAGGTAATTGTGATGAGATATTTGACCCTCAAAGGGAGGTTCAAATCCATATATGAATATCATTTTCCTTTGTTGAACCAGTTTATACATAAATTGGATGTTTATTTTTCTTTTTATATGTCTAATTCCTTAGATCATTCCATCAATGAGAATAAGAAAAAATCATAATTTTTTTATCATCCATGAAGGTCTCATAATGTTGATCATTAATAACATGAAATCTCTAACTCCTAGCAAGGATACCCCAGGAAAAAATCTTAAGCCTATAACGCTAAAGGAGTCTAGGATTGGTGATTTTTCTGACAATATTTCCATTGAATCCTTAGATAATGAATTTTATGATAATTGGGATGATGGGGAGAATTTGAGGGACTCGATACAATTTGTTCAAGGGCCCCCTTCAGTTTGGTGTTTATGGAGTATGAAGAAGATATTAAACCCCCTGCAAAAAAGAGAAAGAACAAAGATGATACTCCTAAGCTATTGAAGAAAAAATGAAAGGGAGAGAACAGTTTGTCATGATCATATGGTTTTGAGATAGGGAATGAGAAAGTTGGTGGAGAGGAAAAAAGGATTATTAATAAAGAAGAAGCTATAGAGGTTATTAGAGTTAAGGGGAAAGGAATATATCCCAGTCTTTGAGGAAGGGGAAAGACAAAATTTCATGTCCAAAAATGGTGGAAGTTGATGAATATTATTCTAGTGATGAAGCTAAATTAAACAATAAGGATGTTGGGGTTAATGAGAATGATAGAATCGGGAATGAAAGGAAATTCTATAGTGGTGGAATTGGGAATAAGAATTCATTTTCCTCATATTCTAGACCCTACACATAATGTCTCCATGAAATTATCCCTTCTTGTCTCTAAGGTTTCAAATAAGAATGAGTCATTGGAGTTTTTTGCCACTGTTAGGGAGGTGGTATTCACAAAACATTTTGACTAAATATTTTTTATAATATTAACCACTTAAATATGAAGATAGAATTTATTTATGAAAATATGGGGAGAAAGTGTGAGATTTAGAGGAAAAATAAGATCATAATCATGAAGGTATGGGAAGCCATCCTTGATTGGAAAAAAATGAAAAAAGATTCAGTTTCCCTTTAGAATGATTTCAAAGAAAAAGTAAATAGCATGCCGAACTAGAAGAAGGATTGTGATGGAAAAATTTGGTGTTGGAAAAGGATCTAAAAGGCATAAAAGAGAATTTGAAGTGAATGGTCAAGGTGAGCCAGTGTACAATTCAAAAATAGTGCACAGGGATAATAATTTTAAATGAAAATTTAAAGGAGTTTCATGAAGAGAAAATGGACTAGGAGAATGAGAAAGAGAGGATAAATGATCAAGCTAGGCCAAGCACTCATACCCATGGTATTAAGAAGAAATCCTTTGATGAGGAGAAAAAATACTTACTAGCCTTTATCAAACTCTATGAGAACTTCTATCAACAAGAATTAGAAATTTTTGAGAGTCCTAAGAAGTTGTAGTTGTGTTCCTCTACCTTTATTATTTAGTATTTTTTCAAGCTTTGTGTAGTTAGTGTTTTTTGGTTATGATTTTTTTTTAAAAAATTGTTCGTTCATTGTGGGAAAATGGTCTATATTGGCTGGTTGTGATTTTCTTGTTAGACAAAAAAAATTTAAACCGTTTCGAGGTCCCTTCAAAACCTATTTTAAATTTAATCAAAAACTATGCATAGAGAATAGGGATGTGACAAAGACAAGAACACACAAATTAGATTAGAGAAAATTATCATTTTTGATAGTTGGTGTTGTTCTACTCTAGTTATTCAAAATATTATGAAAAATACATGTCTCAACCTTATAATTCCAAAAGGTTACTATTTATGTTATATTTCATTTCAGCACGAATAGATTTGAAATTTTCCCCAAAGCTATGAAACTGTTATATAAGCATGTTGGTAAATATTTGACCCAAGATCATGTCTAGATTTCAAGATATTAATGTTTCTATTTGAAAAGTTATAAGTCAAGTTTGAGGCACTTAGAGGTTGTTTTTGGGCCTAAAAGTGGTCATAGTCAGCAAAGAAGATGATATCTTAATAGATCACTTCATGATCTTTCCCATAGTTCCAAAAAATTGTCGATTGGCTACCCAAATCAAAATTTATAGCCTCCAAAAGTTGGGTCTCCCAAGTTAGAAAATGTGAAAACATGTTGGAAACATAAAAGAGATGTATGGGGGAGTTACACGTGTTGGTATGTGTTTTGACACATGATATGACATATTTGATTGTCGATAACTTGGGTGCCACTTTTTTGGTAGTTTTAACTCATGTTTTTGTAAATATTATTCGACGATTTCATCTATTGTATCTCCTACATATTAGGTTATTGAGATGGAGGTTGAGTGTGAGAGTATTGTAGATTTTGAGTTGCCTTTGGATCTTTTGTTGGTGATACTCATGTGAAAAATTTCACTGTGAATATTGCAATCTTGTTGATTTTTGAATAATATATTGGACAAATTTTGGAGTGTGGGTTTTTTCTCTCAAAAATATTTTCCCTATGGAAATCACTATGTTGTGATGGGTTGATGCAAGAAGTTGGGTCCACAAAAGCTCAAAAAGTGGAAGTGTTTTTGTTGTTTTTCAGAATTTTCCACACTTGGACTGAAAATTTGAGGCACTTACACAATTAATTTTTAAAAAAGTTAGTAAAATAAAATTTTGAATTTTGATTCTAGTTTCTAAATATGTAAATTATTCAAATACCCAGATTGTAGAAATTAAATTTTGATAAGGATCTATAAAAACCACTTTTTAAAAGTCCCTGTTTTTTTACCATACCATGCACGTGTACGGACAATTTTTTTTGAATCAAATAAAATCATTTTCCTAATTCCTTTTGGGGAAAGAGAGCTAACAAATGAAGATTGATGAGGAAAATTTTTCGTAATTTTTTGTTGAATATTTTTTTTTTATTAAATTTTTATTGGCCTCAGTTGTTGTTTTTAAAAATCAACGTGTACGGACAACATAATTTGACCTAAACTATTTTTTATTTATTTAAAAAAAAAAACAGTGTGTAGAGAATTGTCTGAAGATTGATGTCATATAATTTCTTTTACAAAAAACTTAACCAAAAAAAAGTTATTAAAAAACAAAAAAAGTTTGATATTTCAAGTTTAAGGACTAGTTTGCTTTGAAATTAATTAAAAAATAGAAAATATATTCCAATCTTAATAAAAAAATATATATTTAAAAATTAGACACCGTGTTCTATAATGGGTTTTAATTTTATAGATTGATTCAGAAAAAAAAATTCATCATAGACATATTGTCAAAGTTGAACATTCTTCTTCAATCTGCCTTAGTTTTTTAGTTGCAGGTCAAAGGCAAAGGCTCGGATTGCCAAGCCTTTCCCGAGCCTAAAATCAAGGTTGCAGGTTGGTTGGGAAACCAGTTTTTAAATAACGCGTACGCGTTACTAAAACGTGTATGTGGTATTTAAATGAAATATGTACACGTTTCATAACACGTACGCGTTATGTTTTTACCCATTGGGTAAACGTAACGCGTACGCATTTTTGATATAAGTGTTTTTCCCTTATTTGAAATTTTTTGGTACAACACATTTTTCCTACAACATTCTTTTTCTGCAGTACGGTCCGAAAGCTCCATTTTCTGCATTTTTTATTGCAAATTTGTCTTGTGCAGGACATATTCTATTGCAAATTGGTTGAAAAGTCAAGTGCGGGTTGAATTTTCTGAAGTGGAATCAAGTACAAGAATAATTTACAAGAAGATTCAAAAAAAAGAGTTTTTGGATGTATTCATGATGTTTTTGTACTTCAAAGTTCAAAGAAGAAAGGATTTTCATAGTACAAAGTGTTATTTGAATATTTGAAGGAGATGGAAATTTGAAAATTGGTTACAAGTAAATCATTTGTTTTTTCATCAAAGAGGGTTTGGTAACCATGGGATCAAAGCAAAGACAAAGAAAAAAGTGTAGAAAGTCAATGACACCCAAAAAAATTCAAGCAAATAAAGATATGGAGGCAAAACGACAAAAGGATAGAAGAGAAAGAATTCGTCAAATGAAAAATTTGGAAGCATCTAGTTCAATGAATGTTGAAGAGAAAGCCATGAATGATGAAATGAATGTAGATGATGCAAATGTGGAGATGGTGAATATAGAAGAAAATGTAATTATGGAGACAAACTCGACTATGTCTTCAACTTCAACTTTGAATGATATGGAAATAGTACCTATGCAAACAACTTTGGGTATGTCTTCAAATCCACCTCCCAATGATATGGAAAATGCACCTACTCAAACAATCTCTCTAGGTATTTTTTCAAACCCAAGTCTTGATAATATTGATTTTGCTTGTTTAGATGAAGTTGGATACACCATTGATGATATCAATAATTCTAGGGTTGAAAGAATGCAAAAAACAAAAAAATGATGAAAATATATCTTATGAGAATGCATATGTTAATCAAATCCCTCATATTGATGAAAATGAGAATGAAATCCTTTTTACATTTGAAAATGAAAATGGAACCCCTTGTGTGAATGAAAATGGAACCCCTTGTTTGGATGAAGGTGAAAAAGATGTGTTAGATAACCTTCGTGGTAAAGTTTCTTGGAGACAAATTAGAACTTATGGAAATAAAATATATTAAAAAAAAATTATAGAAAGAAATTAGGATTCCTATGTCAACTCATGGTGCAATTGATAAGAATGTGGAAAATGAGAAAAGTGATGAAAAAATTAGGTATTTTTGTAAAACCAAAAAAGAAAGATGATTTAGTAGAAAAATTCATTTCTAGTGTTGTTAATGCTATTGATTTTATAGGTAATAAAAGTTGATCTAAAGATAAAAATGTGGCTCGTCGTGCAATAACAACTGCTTTAGTTGATAAAGCAACTTCAAATAAAAGAACGTTAAGTAAGATTAGTAAATGTATAAAAGTAAATCCTAAAAATTTGATTAGAGCTGCTAAAGGAAGAGAAAATATTGAAAAGGATCCAATTAATCGATGTTGGAGTTTTAGTGGTAGACTCCCGAGATCAGACATGAAATTAACTAATGAAATTAAATCTTTAATCGATAAATTTTGGCATGATAATACAAGAGTATCACCTAACATTAGAGATGTCTTAAAATTAAGGGTGGGTTCCAAAATTCATGTACCTCATCCAAAGCATCTCTTAGATATGACTCAAACTGAATTATATAAAAAAAAAATAGATGCTTCAATCTTACCATTGAATATTAAAATAAGTCAAAGATCATTCGAAAAGTGTAAACCTTGGTATGTTAGAATTATTAAGCAATGAATCTCTTGTTGTTGTAAGACTCATGTACAATTTAGTTATTATTATGATAGTTTTCGATATATACGATGCACTTTGTATGTTAACCAAATTATGCAAGACATTTGCTGTATTAATATGCCACCTGAAAGAATCAAAGATTTTATATCAAGTTTGTTTTGCGAACCCTCTAACGGAAACTTATTTTGTTTAAAATCGTGTATTTCTGGAGAATGTGATAAATGTGCTAACTTTTCATTATTAGGAGAATGCATGCATGAAATTAGTTTAAATGAATTTGGACAACAAATAGTAGATGTAAAAAAATTTAAAATGTTGAGTATTCTTTAAAAGATGGAAAAAATGGAAAATGTTGTGAGCTAATTATGGAAAAATTTATTGTGCATGCATTTATTAAAGAATTTAAAGATAAGATTGTACCTAAATATAATCAACACTCTCAGTATTCTCATTGGCTTGATAATCAATTTCGTTTATGTAAAAACACATTCCCAATTGAAACTATATTGTCAGTTGTTGATTTTTCTGAAAATTATACTCTTGCTCCACAAGAAGAAATTCAATCACAGTATTATAATTCAGTGCAAGTAGCTATTTTTGTTCATATTATTTATAGACATGTAGATGATAGTAGAGAGGATAATAGAAATTTTTTGAGAGAGTACCATTTTTATGTAAGTGATAATCAATTACATTCATCCGAGTTTGTTCAATATTGTTTTGATATATTATACAAAAAATTAAAAGAAAGAGGAATTCAATTGCTAGAACATCTCATATGGTCAGATAATTGCACGGGTCAATTCAAAAATTCTAGGATGTTTTATTGGTTATGTAGAGTTCATAAGGAAAATAATATCTAGCACATATGGAGTTTTTTTGAAGCCGGTCATGGTAAGGGAGAACACGATGGAGCAGGTGCATGTGTGAAAAGAGCTCTTGCTAGAGAGCAACTAAAATTTGAGGATGTTGCAAAATTTAGAGATGCACGTGCAATTGTAGATTGTTGCAATACCAAATTATCTACAAGAATAATTGAGAGCTCAATAATTCACCGCTTCTTTTGGTTAGTTGAAGAAAATGATATTTGTTCTCGACAAGATTGTGAAACAATTAATGGATCTGCAAAATGGCATTCATTTAAGAGTTCAAATGCAAACACATGGACAATATGGACAAGGTAGTTGGCATTCTTTTGTCAATTTTGTATTGCAGGTGATTGGGAGGCTTGTGAAAATATGGAATGGGTCAAACAATGGCAACAAAGAGACTTAACACCTACATCAACACATGTTCAACATGGAACAATAATTGAAGATAATCAAGTGTTCACATCAGATGATTATGATCATGTTTTTGATCTTGTACAAGAAGGTACATTATTTATTGAGATAAATTTTATATGTATGCATGTTTATATTAATGAAATAAATATAATTCGTGCTCTTTATTGAATTTTTTATCTATTTTTGTAGGACATGTGTATGTTGTTGTTTCACTTGAGGGGAATGAAGAGGAGACAGAGTATTGGTTGGCTAGATGTGTTGAGAGAAAACATAAGTTGGTACATCCTAGAGTGGATGATGATAACTTTGAGTATCCAACTGGTTCATTTGTTGTTGTTGGCACCTAGCTTCAAAAATATTTGATAAGAAAGAATGGCTTGCCTACATTTGAAGATTATGAAAGACACAAGAAGATTATACATTATTCACATTTAATTCTAGCAACCAATATAAAACTAGTTAGATATCAAGGGAGGCCTGCTAATAATTTTTTATGGACACTTTCAATGGATGATCATGAAATAATCATAGATGCATTACAAAAAAGAGAGGATGTGGATGGTACAACAGAGTAAATAAATATTGGTAAGTATATATAGTTGTATGTATATATTTAATTGATATATATATTTGTCTTTAAATTCATTTCCTAATTAAAGTTTTATATCATTTTTTGTTCTAGGTCTCCCTTGATACTAGATTCTTTACAAAAAGAGAGGAGATGCACTCTTATTACAATGGAATTGAATCTAGAGACATGTAACTATATATAGTTGTAGATACATTTAGTTGAGAGTATAAATATAAAACTAAATTTAATTCATTGTCATTTTATAAAAAAATTATAATTGATCTCATATCCCCTTAGTCCATTCTCTTAAAACCCCTTAAGCCATCCTCTTATGTACCATTAATCCATCCGCTTGCTTCCCCTTTAAGTCTCTCTATTAATTCGCCTTAATTCATTCTATTGAGACCCCTTAATCCATATCCTTGTATATCTATCCTTAATCCATCCTCTTGCATCCCCTTAAGTCACTCTCTCAACACCCCTTAAGCCATCCCCTTAATTCACTCTCTCAACACCCCTTAAGCCATCCCTTTAAGTTTAGGGTTTAGGGTTTATAGGGTTCATGAGATGCTTAGAATAACTAATTTATATGGATTATTGGTTTAGGGTTCATCTCCTAGGATTTAGGTCACATGGTTTAGGGTTTAGGTTTTCTAGGGTTCATGAGATGCTTAAAATAACAAATTTATATGAGTTTTAAGGGTTTAGGGTTGATCTCCTAGGATTTAGGTCACATGGTTTAGGTTTTAGGGTTTCTAGGGTTCATGAGATACTTAGAATAACTAACCTATAACTAATTCTCTCAACACCCTCTTGAATCCCCTTAATCCATCCTCTTATGATCACGCACCTGAGATTTAGGGTTCATCTCCTATTCAATTTAGGTCACATGGTTTAGAGTTTAGGGTTTCTAGGGTTCATGAGATGCTTAGAATAACAAATTTATATGGATTAATGGTTTAGGGTTGATCTCCTAGGATTTAGGTCACATGGTTTAGGGTTTAGGTTTTCTAGGGTTCATGAGATGCTTAGAATAAATAATCTATATGAGTTTCAAGGGTTTAGGGTTGATCTCCTAGGATTTAAGTCACATGGTTTAGGGTTTAGGGTTTCTAGGGTTCATGAGATGCTTAGAATAACAAATTTATATGGATTAATGGTTTAGGGTTGATCTCCTAGGATTTAGGTCACATGGTTTAGCGTTTAGGGTTTCTAGGGTTCATGAGATGCTTATAATAAATAATTTATATGAGTTTTAAGGGTTTAGGGTTGATCTCCTAGGATTTAGGTCACATGGTTTAGGGTTTCTAGGGTTCATGAGATGCTTAGAATAAATTATTTATATGAGTTTTAAGGGTTTAGGGTTGATCTCCTAGGATTTAGGTCATGTGGTTTAGTGTTTAGGGTTTCTAGGGTTCATGAGATGCTTAGAATAACTAATTTATATGGATTAATGGTTTAGGGTTCATCTCCTAGTATTTAGGTCACATGGTTTAGGGTTTAGGGTTTATAGGGTTCATGAGATGCTTAAAATAACAAATTTATATGAGTTTTAAGGGTTTAGGGTTGATCTCCTAGGATTTAGGTCACATTGTTTAGGTTTTAGGGTTTCTAGGGTTAATGAGATGCTTAGAATAACTAACCTATAACTAATTCTCTCAACACCCTCTTGATTCCCCTTAATCCATCCTCTTATGATCACACACCTGAGATTTAGGGTTCATCTCCTATTCAATTTAGGTCACATGGTTTAGAGTTTAGGGTTTCTAGGGTTCATGAGATGCTTAGAATAACAAATTTATATGGATTAATGGTTTAGGGTTGATCTCCTAGGATTTAGGTCACATGGTTTAGGGTTGATCTCCTAGGATTTAGGTCACATGGTTTAGGGTTGATCTCCTAGGATTTAGGTCACATGGTTTAGGGTTTCTATGGTTCATGAGATGCTTCAAATAAAAAATCTATATCGATTAATGGTTTAGGGTTCATCTTCTAGGATTTAAGTCACATGGTTTAGGGTTTAGGCTTTCTAGGATTCATGAGATGCCTAAGCCATGTCCTAGGGTTCATGACATGCATCCCCTTTATCCACCCTCTTACACCCTTTAATAAATTCTATCAACTCCCCTTAATCCACCCTCTTGCATCCCCTTAAGACATCCCTTTGAATGACCCTTAAGTCATATCCTCTTACATGTACCCTTAATCCACAATCTTGCATCCCTTAAGTCACTCACATAATTCCCCTTAATCCATCCTCTTAGGACCCATTAAGCCATATCCTAGGGTTCATGGCATGCATCACCTTAATCCACCCTCTTACACCCTTTAAGACATTCTATCAACTCCCCTTAATCCACCCTCTTGCATCCCCTTAAGACATCCCTTTAAAGGACCCTTAAGTCATATCCTCTTACATGTACCCTTAATCCATAATCTTGCATCCCTTAAATCACTCACATAATTCCCCTTAATCCATCCTCTTAGGACCCATTAAGCCATACCTAGGGTTCATGACATGCATCCCCTTCATCCATCCTATGGCAAACATCATTTGAATTTGTATGGATTATAAGATCCAATTTTGTAACTTTTACTATATATTTACTTAAATGACTCAAAAAAATAATGGAAATACTTACTTACATTAATTATTTTTGTAGGTTCTCATCAAGTCGATCTACCATGCGATTGTCACTGAAAGATTATTTTATCAAGAGACTATGTAAATATCAATTTTTGGTCTTCACGTAAAATTTGATAAGCTAAATAATTGGATATACATGTGCACACATATATGTTTCATCATTTTGTATAGTTGTATGATCTTCAATGAACTTATTAGTAACTTTTTAAATATCTCATTCCAACTTTATAGATTATACATTTCATATAATTTTTCAAATATTTTCTAGAATTGGAAAATAGTTAAAAATGTGTGCCCTTAATTTATTATGAATATAATCTAAACTATTTAAGGAATATTTTAATTTTTCACCTTTAACCATGTGATAAATTATATATTTGTGAAATTTGATTGTAGAGATAAGAATTTATATAGTGCATGTATTACTTGAAAATTAGATTAAATATCTAGATCTACATATGTATGAGTGCATATAATCATCAAAATGAACATAACACGATCATAATTGACTGCATATATATAATCATCACATTAAAGTCATCTGATATAAATAAACACAAATATGTATATTTCAAGTCCAACACATAAAAGTTTAAATAAAACTAGAGATGTCATGTCTACTTAAAATTTAACACCATTTAACTATCAGGTTGATCAGTCAAATCAAGTCTCCTCTTTGTTTCAGGTCGATTAGATGTACCTGCATCATGTTGTAAAAGAGTACAAGAAACTTGAAATTATGTTTAAATTTATTTATAAATTTTGATATAATTAAACATATTTAAACCTGAAAATATAAACTTTTGGATAAAAAATAAAAATTTAATTAAATATCTAGTAAATACAATAAAAAATAATTTTAGTACATGCATAAATTACGATATGATCATGTGAATCTACTGGCACATTTTGTTCAACAGGTAGCATAACTGTCACTTGAGAAGATCCAAATGCTTGATCTACTATATCTTGCATATTCATATAAATCAATCAATATGTTAAAACCTTGAATATATATATATTTAAAAGATCCATAAAAATTGTTTAGGATATTTAGTAAAGTTTACAGCCTCGAATGATATGACCTCAAGATCATGCACCTGAGATTGCCCATGCATAAATGTTGACGATGTCTCAGGTGCACCTGTGATGGGTATCTCATGAAATCCCTGCATGTAGATGTACAACAATTTGTATAGATCATTCACGCATGTGTATGTAAATGTAAAAATTAAATTAGATCTATGATGTGTAATTAATTCAAGCTTAACAAATTTTTTGAAAGAACGCACCTGAGCTGATGATGACTTAGGAGCACTCACCACAACTTGCGGTTGGTCAGCACTAGGCATGCTCATCTGACCTCCCTACATCTAGATATAATATATATCAATCACACATCATGTGTACACATTCAAAATAAATTAGATATATATCCACACAAACTTTAAATTTAATATATATTGGTTTAAGTACCTGACCAAAAGATGAGCCCATATCTATAATACTCGACATATAGACACGATCATTTTGAGTTTCAGGCATTGTTTGATCATGCGTCTACACCAAACACTTATTGAATTAATATTTTATTATATATATAATTTGATATTATTTAAACATGAATTTTGCACATTCCAAAAAAAAAAAAAATTAAGTTCAAAAGATGAACATACCTGTGTACGATGATGCTCAGAATATAGTAAATCCATAAATGACTCTGTCTCAGACACATGTGGGTCATCTAAAGTGGATGCCTAAGTATTCATATTGCTCAAGCGTCCATGCTCTCTATTGACCACTTAAGCTGCCGCGTGTGAAGTCTGATGAGTGAGATGTCCTGAAAGTGAACTCAATGCTCCTAATGTCGATAGCATGGTCTGTTGTTGAAATGCAACAGGAACACCAAGAGAAGGAGGAGAAACAATAGGAGAAATCAGAGCACATCATTGAGGATCAACACATGCTCCTAATCTATGTTGGGGCATGCCACGCCCAGCTCCCTGAAATGATCTCATATAAAAATAGTTGGGTTTTAAACCTAACTCAAACTCTACCCATAACTTTCTCAAAAAGTATAGGGGCACCTCAGAATTGCCATGTGGTGTAGTATCAAACACCATCCACCATCTATCCAAAAAATGTGTAGCTATCTGGGGGTGCCTACACCATAAAATTGAAATTCATTTTTTGGTGGGTGGAATTGGTTGGCTAGTTTGGGGGTTAAAAAAATATTGGCACATGGCTTGTTTGGTAATTTTAAGGTCATTAATTTCTTTATAAGACAATCCATCTACATAGAATTGTCTCCTCTCTTCTCTCCATTGATGGAACCTATCTAGGTCCACATCAATAGATCAAATAGAATCAACAATCCATGCGAGATGGGGGGAATTCTAGGATCATTTTTTATCAGATACATATTTTCTTGAATCACCATAATATTTTCCCTAATTCTCTCTCTAAACTAATCTTGGTCTACTATAGGGGGTGGGGGTTAGGAGGTGGAGGGTTTGGAGTCATGGGGTTTTCTTGTGGTGGTGGGTTTGGATCTATGGGATCTACATGAATTTGTGGTTCAAGCATAAAATCCTCTATGCTAAATAGTGGATCCATGTGAATGTACAAGGGGAATGGCAACTGCACATGTTAAACAATTAAAAAATATATCAACAAACTAATTAAATAATGCACACAATTTGAAAGAACTATTTAAAAACCACATTGAACATGCACAAATTCAAAATACAATTCATTTCAAGACCATTTGATTTATAACATTAAAAAATCCATAACGTGTACACATTAAAGTTTATAATTTAAGTTTGTAAGTTTTGAAATTTTCAATTTTGTGGTTTACAATTTGAGTTTTGGGTAAGGGTTTGTGTTCATATTTTAGAATGTAGGGTTTAGTGTCTAGGGTTTTCTTGATTAATGATATGTGATTATGTATGGTTTGGAGTTTACATATAGTCAAGATATCTCTAAGGTTTTATGGTTTAGGGTTGATATATAGGATTATATGGCTCATGATGTATACATATAAGGTTGTAGACATCTATTTCAAGGTTTGGGGATTTTGAACTATATATGTATATTAGAATAACAATAACCATTAAGATCTAGAAATTAAAAAAATTGGTTAGAAGGATACATTTAAACACATTAAGGATACATTTAAACATATAATAATAGAAACATAGGAATCATGGTATTTGAAAAGGGGAAATGATAATAGGAGTTAGCATAGAACACAAAATATTGTTCATATTAGAGACATAAAAGGTATGAGAATTATATTATTTTAAAAATAAAATTATTAAACAATAGTATAGTATGAAACTAAAGGATGCAAATAAATTAAAATTATAGTGATTAAAAGTAATAATTATGCAAGAAATAAGGAATCCAAACTACCAATTCGGCAGGGTCAAATCCAAGAACTTGCAACCCAATCCTTCACCAATTATAGAATTTCTAGATTTATACATATTAATTTCTAGATTTTTTTTAAATTTTGAGTCATAATAATGAAGGAAAATCTATAAGTTGATGTTCTAGGACCCCCTTTCACAAAATGGTAACAATCGACCTAGATTAAATGTTGAATCAAGAGTGAAGAAAATGAAAATTCAATATGTTAGGACTAAAAGTCTATGGTTGTTGTAACAAATTGAGGTAAATGCATTGTCTTGTGATACCTCACAATTATTACTACTAAAAATAAACTTTGTTTATCACACCTAAAGACCCCATTGTTATATAAGTTTGTAAATAAACTCTTTGAAAACTAAGATTGTGAGAAACATAAATTGAAGAAATAAGACTAAAACCCTATGTGTTTTAAAAAGTTCCACTAGTATTCATGATTTTTAAATCCTTATGAAACCATCAAAAACCTTAGGTACCTAAGTATGGGGATATTGGCTCAAATACATAGTTTCAAAACTAAAAAACTACTAGAGTATGGATTTTAATGACAACAAAACCCTAGAATAGAACAACCTTTACAAACATCATAAAAAAATTGAGGGAAATTCTCTATGATTTAGAGTGTAATGGGCCCAATATATATACACATGATATATTTTTTTCAAGGATTTTTTAATATATATTGATTTAAATTGTATGCATGTGTGCATATGTATTTGTAAATGAATTCGTTGCATCCTCTTAAGTTGTGTTCTAGTTTAAGAACAAGTTGAACATATTGAATATGTTGATCTAAACAACTTGAATATGTTTAAGAAAAAATTCAAGAACACATAGAAGAAAAAGTTGAACAAGAACATGTTAAATAATAGATTAGAAAAATAATTGTTAGAGATGCAAAATTGGAGGATTCAGTTCAAGAAGACATTGCTAATAGATTTATTTTTCAAGTTTAAGATAAAAAAATTAATGGATATAGATGAGGAATTTTTTTAAATATGATTTCATCTAGGGATATGTTTCCTTATATTAGAATTTCTATCACACTAATTCTAACTTGAACCATAGACCCTAATTATAACTTGAACTCTAACCCTAATTGTAATTAAATTAGGTATCATAACCTTAGTTGAACACTAATCATAAATACATATAAACCTTTTAATATAACCCTAAGTAAACATTGATTGAATGTTTAACCCTCACCAAAATTACAACCATTTAACCCTAGACTCTTAATTTAATTTTGACCCCAACCCTAGAACCCTACACCAATTGAACCCTAATTCTAACTCCAACCCTAACAAGTGATCTTAAATTTTCTTAATTTAATTTTGGCCCCAACCCTAGAACCCTACACCAATTGAACCCTAATTCTAACTCCAACCCTACCAAGTGATCTTAAATTTTAATTCATAATTTCATAATCCTAACCCTAACCCTAATAAAAATATAACCCTAACTCTAAACCTAGTTGAATACAAACCCTAACCTCAACCCTTACCCAAATATTTATCTTAGAACTTTAACCCTAGAATGAATTATAACCCTAATTGAACTCCAACTTTAATTGAACCCTAGAAGCAGGTAATTGAATTCTTTAATATTAAACAAGTAAACCTAATCATAACCCTAATTGTAATTTTGAAATCTAACTATATTATATATTAAAGTTTAACCCAAACCCTAATTGTACCCTAGCTTTAACCTAATTTTAACCTACAAATAGGGTTTTAGTTTACGTTTTCTAGGGTTTAGGTCCAAGGATCAACGGTCTAGGTAAATTAGTTTTTTAGGACCAATGTTTTTTAGAACCTACAGTTTAGGGTTTTCAAATTTCAAAATTAAATGTGTCGAATTTAGGTTTTTTTTTGGGTTTTCGATTTAGAATTTTATGTTGTTTGTTTCGATGATGTTTTCGGTTAATTAAATACAGTTTAAAAACTATTGAATATTAAATTAAATCAAACTAAACAAAAATAACTAAATAGCAATTACAAAAAAAAAACTAAATAGCAATTATAATGCAAAAATATTATACAATTCAATCAACCTGGAGGTCACTGAGGTCAGTTGTGTCGAGGAGAGGAGGTGGCCATGAAAATTTGGAGAAATTTCGCCCTCCAAAATGCGTACGTGATCTCCTTCTCCCTTTGGCCCACAAAACTCAACTATGAAAATGATTTTCATAGTCTCCTATTTAAAAAATTAAATAGTTTTTAGAAACGCGTATGCGTTTCATAACGCATAAGCGTTTTAGGTTCGTGTACCCGAATCGTAACACGTATGCATTATGGATTTAGGATCGGGTACCTGATCCATAACGCATATGCATTTTTTGAAAACGCATACGCATTTCGTGCGAGAATTTTTTTGGGCCGAAACTTCCCCTCTTCGTGGACCCAACTTCTTCCACTTACCCTGATATGAATGATATTTATTTTTATTTATGTTTATTTTTTATAATTGTTGTAAACATATAAAAAAATGTATAACCCTCCTATCAAGATTATAGGAATTTGTTCATCTACCTTAGCTTTCTTACAAGTGGTATCAATGCTTGATCACCTTTGGTTTCAATTGTGGGTTGTTCTATTTCTTGAAATAATTTAGTTTTGAGTGGGATATTTTGTAGAAGATACTTTGTAATATTATTGCAAGAAGTTTCATATGGAAAACACATTAGGGATAATAGATGTAGAAAAAAAATTGGTAGATTTTTTTGAGGTGTGGAAGTTGAAGATGGAGGATTTGTTAATTGATTGAGATGTGTGGGATGTTGTTGATAAGAATATATTAAGGCCTATAAATCCTAATTTGATTTCTCAATATGATATTATAAATTGTAAATTCAAAGGTCTAATCATATTATACTCAATTGAATTTTTTTTAATTACTGTCCATGAAGATTCCTCTACAAATAAATTATGGAAGAAACTTCGTGAGATATATAAACCCAAATCATTAGTGAACAATATTTTCTTGATAAATAAATTATATTCCTTGAGAATGGAAGATAGTGGAAAAATTCCAAACTACCTAGAAGTGTTCAATATGTTGGTGGCTCAAGTAGAATCAATTGGTGTAAAAATGTATGAAGAGGAGAGATGTCAAATATTACCTTTTTCTTTTCTTGATTCATCCAAGATTCTCTCATTATAGCTGTTGGGAGTGATTTTGTTGTCTTCAAAGTTGAGGATTTTGTAGGTCATTTTATTTCTCAATAGATGAAGAATTTATCCATTAGTGCTAAAGAGGCCATAAATATTTGTGGAAGACCTACGGAAAAAGGAAAGAAGAACAAGAAGTGTGATAAATCTAAGTCCAAGGGGAGATCCAAATCTCCTAGAAATTCCAAAGCTATTTGTTGAAATTGTAGTAAGCATGGATACTTTCATAAGAGGTGCAAAGGAGAAAAGAAGAAAAAGAAGAAAATAGATTTTAATTTTGAGTTTGAGAATAAATATGGTGATACATTCATTATATCTTTGGTCATGCATGCAAGTAGTGTTGCACACTTATTTGAATCAAATGTATCTTTCTATATGATATATAATAGAGATTAACTTAATAAATATGAAGAATTTAATGGAGGTAAAGTGTACTCGGGTGATGATTATTTTTTCAAATATTTTTGGTCATGGTAAAGTTAGAATCAAATTTCTTGATGATAGAATAAAAAAAACATTAATGGTGTGTTACATATCCTTGGATTAGTATGAGCTTTTTTATCTTTGAGAAAACTAGTATATTTAAGTGTGTAGGTAGTCCTTTTTTATGCAAGATGCAAGATGATTAGAGGTGCTATGGTGATTTCTAGAGGTTTTAGATTTATATATTTACTTGATGCATACACTATTTAGTGCAATAGTATTTTTTTGAAAATAAAATTTGTGGCTACTTCGTTGGAAAATCTAAGGATTTCATCTTCAATAGTAGCCGTGGCCTCTAGGTACTCAAGGGTGCTATTTCTTCTGAATTAAAATTACCTCTACAAAAGACTATGCTATGGAACTAGAGACTTCGCCACATTGGAGAAAATGGTCTGAGGGACCTTAAAAAATAAAAATCTTTTTGAAGGTTCAACTAATTATAATTATTATTTTTATTTGTGTATAATTTATGGTAAAAAAGTTATGCTTGATTTCACTTGAGTTACCATAAATCTAGTGGTGCATTGGTTCTTATTCATGATGATATATTTTCTCCCATAGACATTCAAATTGTGACTTTCAGAGATAAAATATAACTACATATTCTCCACAATAGAATGGAGTTGTAGAAAGAATGAATAGGACATTGATGGAGAAAGCTAGGAGTAAACTTATTGGTGTTGGTCTAGAATAAAGTTTTTATTCTAAATTTGTCATTATTTTCTACCTAATTAGCAAGTCCCCTATATCAACTATTATTGATAAAGAATATATGGAGGCATGGTTATGTCACAACCCTTCACCAAGACATCTTAGAGGTTTTGGTTGTTAGGCATATGTATATATGCCAAAGGGGACTTGAACAAAGCTGAAAAATAAGGTTATAAAATGGATCTTTATCAAGTACAATTATGGTGTGAAAGAATATGTAAGATTTAGGATCTTATTGCAAAAAATAACCTATAGTAAAAGTGAGAAACTAAGTCTTTTTTATTACATTGTAGCCAAAACAAAGTGAACAAAAATATTTGATTCAACTTCCTTCTACACCTAAGAAACTTGAATTGACGCCCCTAGATAGGTAATAATTTAAGGAGAGCTCATCTATCCTTGAATCTTTAGAAGATGAGGAAGAACCTCCAAATCAACTAGTTTGAAAGTCTATAAGGCATTGTCACTACTTTTTACCTGATTATCAAGTCTCCTATATAACCTATTGTTGATAAAGCATATATGGAGGCATGGTTAGGTCACAATCCTTCACTAAGACATCTAAGAGGTTTTGGTTGTTATACATATGTATATATGCCAAAGGGGAATTGAACAAAGTCGGAGAACAAGGTAATGAAATGTATCTTTATCGAGTACAATTATGGAGTGAAAGAATATGTAAGCTTTAGGATCTTATTGCAAAAAAACAATACATAGTAAAATTCTAATTTTTAGAGAAACTAAGTCTTTTTTATTACGGTTATCACTAAAATCTGCACCCTGTTAAATGCGAAATTCAACAACCTAGTGTAACATGGGAAGACCTCTCAAAGTGTGGGCTTTGATAAGTAGATTTCAACCTCCGGAGAAATTCGGCTTCATCTTAGTATCACCTATTTAATTATTTTGAAGGAAAAGAGAGAGGGAAAACTTTAAAATGAAAAATGATAAAACACTATTCCATGGTGATACACCTAAATGTTAACCTGACTTGTAAACATCTTACATACACAAACTAATCAAATTACAAAGCTCAACTCACACAACTCAACTTCATATGCCTCCTACATAAGTATTTCATAAGAAGATCTTGACAATGCTAAAATCTTAGGGGGGAAAATAACTTTCACAACTATAAGCATTTTCACTTTTGGATACAACTTATGACCTACAACATGCATGTATTTCTGCAAAATTTGCTAACTTTGAGACAAAAATCACAAGGAATTAGAAAAAATTCACAAGTAATCTTATCTATCAAATATATGCACACAGTATAATAGAAGAATTGAGAAGGTAAAATACTTTACCTCATTGATTTTCAAGGCATCTGTTGTCATTCAAGTCAAAAGAGTTACATAAATCTGCTTTTTTCTGTCAAAGGACTGTAAAAGTCACTAACTCAAAAAAAGAACAAGTAAGAATTGCTTACAAATGAATCCCAAAAGTGACTAAATCCATCAACTCACAACAAGATCCACCAAAATAGCTCCTGGAAACTTTTGATCTCATATGCCTCCAAAAAGCCCATTTTCTAGCAACTGAAATTCTTCCAAATGAGCTCACAAATGCCGAAAAGGTCAACTTTGACCAAGTCTAATATGATAAGTCATCAAACAACCCCTAAAAATCTCAAAAACTTGGTCAAAATCCTAAATCCCCTCCAACAAAGATGGATCACCTCCTAGATGCTCTCCTTTGCTCCAAAAAAGCAATTAAATGTGTCAAAACAACTCCTCAAACTTTGGCACATGTTTGCCAACCGATTCCAATTTCCTCTATATTCTTGGCGTGGTATAAATGAAATCATATCTTTCACTTCTCCTCATGAATTAGTCTAATGAGCATATGCTCCTACATTCGCATTTTAAATAATAACCTAAAATAAGTGATTTATAAAATCATCACTTAATTAAGTATTTATAATGTAAATAAATACAAAAAGCATCATGCATTATTTAGCCATGATAACTTACAAAGCCACAAAGATTAGTGACATGGAATACATAAGAAGGAAAAACTTAAAAGATCATAAAATCTTCTAAGGCATTGGAAATAAAAAGCACAAAACCCCAAGTCCATTAGTTTGATATTTCATTTTGCTAAATCAATGGCAAAAATACCATGATTTTGTCGGCATCATTAGGGTTATGAAAACCCTAAGTAAAAACAATAGCAAAGAAAAAGAAAACCTTGCTCCATTTTTTACCTAAAGCTTCGAGAAGGAGCTAACACCGTCACTAGCGTTTCTAAGAAGCTCCCTTGAAAGTTTCCATGTGCTGCCATCAAGGTTTTCGACATGAGCTATTTTGAGTGACTTTCACGAAAAAATTATGGTGCAATTACCCAAGATTTCAGAGGCCTTTTTGGAAATACTTGCGCAAAACAATAGGTACAGTAAAATGTGTACTTGAGCTTTGTCTTTTCATGCATTTTCAAGCATTTTTACATGGCCAGGGGCTCAAAACCTACAAAATTTCCTTTGCATTTTGTAGTAATACATAGAAAACAAGATTTGTGTCTTCATTTGATTTTTTCTTCAGGAAACTCACTACCTCTTTTGTCACATTGTCTCTTTCAAAATTTTTACTATTGCTTAATCTATTCAACTTCATTGTTGTTGTTCATTTATTGTAATGAATGATTGATTGGTGTTGCTTTACTCAGCTTGTCTTTGAAACTCCAAGCTCAGTCTTGATTTGAAATCATAATAATCATTATTGTATTGTCATTTTACTGCTATAATCCTCTGCGAGACGATAAAACTTTAAGTTTTCCTCAAGACTTTATGGGAGTATCAAGGACTTTGTTTTCCTTGCTATTCTGAAACAGTTTCATTGCTCCTTTAATGGTTGTCAATGTTGTATATTTCTCACATTTTCCACTACACATTATACTTCATGTAGCCTACATTCTGTCGTTTCTCATGTAAATCACCGAAATATTAAAAATCATGCTTCTGATCTTGGTTTGATCACTTTTTTAATGAATCTATTGTATCATGTAGCTTCATTATTTTCATAATTTCATTGAAATGACAAAGATATTATTCCAATTTATATAAAATAGGAACCCCCACTTTATTGAATTGAAATTTTTGGCTCTCCTATCATAGGAACTATACCATTGTATAATATTGTTCATTGAATTCTCTAATTGGGCACTCTTATGGATACTATTGAGGTACTATATTATTCACTATACAGATATAGTGGTTGGGATTTCCATTGAAATATTTTTTGTTAGAGGGATCTCCTGTACTTTTACATAAGTTCTAGTAGCTTTCATTATACTTGATCTTTGTGATATGCCTTGATCTCTCCTCCTAAAACTTGTTGTCACTGCATATACTCCTGCTCACTAAAGTCACATTTCCAAACAAGTCATGATACTTTGATAGATTTGTATGCATTTTTTATTTTTCATAAATACTCATTATGCATGGAAGAAGTATGGCAGTATTCAGAAACCCTTGCAATGTTATTGTTCTCATGGATTTTATTCTTTAATAACTGTGATGCCATCAAAGCATGCATCCCTTTTCTTTGGATGATCATTGGATAGTGTCTTTTAATGCAACAATGCATGATTTTCCTAAACCATTTTTACAGTCCATCCCAAAACCCTTGATACTTACTATCACCTTGTAGATTTGAGACCAACCTTGCATTGGTCACTTTGAATACATATACATTATCATCCCTAGATCTCTTTTCATTGATTGTGTACAGGCCTACAAGCTCTTTAGACCACCCTTAATGCTAAAATAGTATCCTCTTTATTATTCATTTTGTATTGGTTACCCTCTTATGCCTTACATGCTTTGCCTGAATGATGATATGTCATAATTTCATAAATGACCGTGAACTTCTATTCACTGACATAGGTGATTTATGATGTTTGAACAAAACATGAGAAGTTAATTCCAGTTCTATCTAGAGTACAAAATAACAACATGTTGAGCTCAGTCCTCATCAGATCCCATTTTACCCCACATGCTAATTTTGATAGATCAAAACAATATATGAATACACCTGATTCTACTCATGAAGCAAACAAGTTAGAAAAACTAGATGCATTTTTTAGATGTGTATGATAACTCTATTGTTTTCTTAGACATCTAAATGCCAAACTTGTTCAATGTAGATAGAGAACATTTTATACATGCATAGGTGTTTGTGCATATGATGTTAGAGATATTTCATTTCTTAGAGCCTTGGCTCTAACCCCTTTTCATTTTCAAATGCAGGACCTAGGAGCAACTCGAGGCAAGACATAAAATAAGACAACATAATGAACTATTCATTCAGGCAATGACTGGTCCCTCTCCTTACATGCACATTTCTTCATTCACTTATTCATGTATATATTTTTATTTATTTGCATTGAATAAGTTATGGTCAGTCTCACGGCTTGTGTGTGACATTTGTACATTTCTACATTGAATAAAGATTACCATTCTGAAAAATTTGAGTAAAAATTTTCTCTGTTGCATGCAGTTGTATAAATGTAATAATTTGTTAAAATAATATTGTAATCTTTTTCTGATTTTTCTATTTATACAATTGAATGTAATGTAGGAAAGATAATAACATGTACCTTTTCTCCATTTAAAATCAACAAGCTCTAGCTAATTGAGTTGTAAGTAAAATCCGGTAACATTTTTGGTGACCTCTGCAGAGTATTTTCCTACTAAACACTATTGACCAATTGCCTAGACCTATCCTTGGGCACAGAGTCACCTAAAAGATGACACCATTTGAAAAAATTCTTGATGACTACTGTAACTCATTAGATCAGTTCATGACAGACTTGGAAACTAATTAAAACATAAATTCAGAATGAAAACTATGTAGTTGTGCAAAAACAACACTTAGGGAATGAAACTGTAGCTAAACCTATTCTACCCTACCCTAACCAACACAAAAGTTGGTCAAACAAAACCATTCACAAGATGAGTGGAATAACTGACTTTTCTAAGCAATATGTAGTGATTTGCATGCATGATGGCAGCTAAGTAAAAATAGGACATAAGGAAATATTCAACAAGATGATATGTTTCCTCGAAAAAGAGAAAAACAAGTTCACTTACCTCACTAAACTGATTATGTATATATTTGTTCAAAGGGGGGTAAGTGAGTTGAGCATACTCTTGTTTAACTACAAGTACATCCTTGATGATATTTTTAGTTGTACCTTCATGTGTAATTGCACGATTGATTATTGATGCTTCACCAAACTCCATCTGAGCTTAGTATCTGATTGGGTAGCCTCTTGAACGAATAAAAATTTGGATTTCCTTGTTGGCTACCTCTCCTTCTTCTGGTTTCACATTGTTGTCTTGCTTCATAGCCAATTCTAAAAGATAATCTGAATGATCAGAAACAACATCATTACCTTCACGTTGCATAATAATTTTTCAGGTAAGCTCCTCCTCCATGGTAAGTGGGCAATACTCTTCCACTAAGGTAGCTAATAACTCGTCAAATCTATCAGATCTTGGAAGGGTCTTACAAACAGCTTGTTTAACTTCAAAAACCTCGTTATCACTCAAAGGAACGCAGTCTAACACAGGTTGCTCCTCTTTAATGAAGGCAAGAAGGTACTAAATTACTGAAGCAACCTCTTAAAACAAGCTTTCATCTGATAAATCAAATTCAAGCTCTATTGTACAAAAGAAAGGAAGCTCTTCTGACCAAACAAGATCTTGCAAAATAGTTTTGTGAGAAGTTTCTTGTTCAAACTTATGAACCTGTTGTTGAATTTAAGCATGAATTTCAACCTCCCAAAACAAATTTGATTCCTTGTCATCAATATTTGAACAAAAATGTTTAATTATGTCCATGCATACCTCTTCATAAAGCTCAACATTAGCTTCTTCCTCTATAATATGTTCAAAAATATCACAGCTCATACCTTGGGGAATGGTATTAGGTTCAGTTTCATGCTCCTCATCATGGTCCAAGGCTCTATTTTCTTGTTCATCATCATCATTCAACAACTTGTTAGCTGGTTTGATGTCTTCTTGCTATCCTAGAACATTTTCTTTAGCTTGGAGATCTCTTTGTGCTAGCCAATAATGCTGCATAGCTAGATGTAACACATTTGGAGTTTTAATCTCCTCTATAAGGAATGAGCTATTTTGATCGAGGGTCTACTCCACTTTTGTTTTCTGGTTGTTAGATCATGACTTCGTTTGTATGATAGGTGAAGGAACCTCACAAGGTGGTAAAGATGGATTTTTCCAACTTGGAATTTCAAGGGTAGAATTCTTAGCAGTAGGTTCACTTGAAAACCCATAAATTTTTGCTTGTTTGAAATTTTGAAACTCATACTTGTGGGCCTCCTCTACTTCCTCTTATTTAACTGCAACTCTCTTCCTTTCAAACTCTCTTCAAACTTCTTCCTTCGAACCTCCTCATGCAACTTGCATTGATATTCTAGGTAAGCCTGACTGCCTTGCAGCCAAGCTGATAAAAGATTCATCTACCCCTCCTTAGCAACTATCTCATGCTCTAAACCTTCTTCAAAATGCATCCTTTGCATCCTCAACTCCTGATCATAAGAATAGGCATGTTCAACCATTTCTTGTTGTCGTATAATGGCCTTTTCTGCCTCTTAATGTCAACCAACATTCTAGATATGCATGCAAACACCTTACCCATATCATCAATCTTCAATTTGTGAAGACCTTGACTTAGATCCCACAATGTACGGTCAACCTGTTGGATCAAATCTAGTACATTCTAGTAAGCATGCTCCTAGGGCTAATTATGTGGATAATCATTTGTAGGCTGATATGAAGGCTCAACGGGGTTGGGTGGGTGGTATTCATATTGGGTATGCTTGTTTTCCTATTAAAAAAATGGGATTTTAACTATAACCAGTTGCATGCTCAACTTGAAAAGGCTAATAAGGATGTTGATAAGCAACATTCTCATGATAGGGAGGGTAATACTAAGCATTTTCATGAAAATTTGATATTTTTTTCATTTAAAGAGCTAGAAACTCATAACTAACATATTCTTTTGATACATACCAACACTTGTGTCTGTGAAACCAAAAGATTTGAGTTTGGAGTTGCCAAGTGTTGTTCAAACTACCTCCAAAGGCTGATAATATTGAGAAAAACACCAGTTTCTAAATATTGTGATGTAATACTTCTTTTCCACTAAACCAAAGTCGGTAGAGTCACTAGGTATGTATTTGAAACACCTCAAAAAGTAGATAATAACTTCCATACACACCAAACATCAACCAATATGTAGAAAACATGAACTCGAAACAAGTTCCAATCCCACCGGGCATGCCAAAATTGTTATCACTAAAATCTACACCCTGTTGAATGCGAAATTCAACAATCCAGTGTAACATGGGAAGACCTCTCAAAGTGTGGGCTTTGATAAGTAGAGGTCAACCTCCGGAGAAGGTTGGCTTCCTCTTTGTATCACCTATTCTAATGATTTTGAAGGAAAAGAGAGAGGGAAAACTTTTAAATGAAAATTGATAAAACACTATTCCATGGTGATACACCTAAACGTTAACCTAACTTGTAAATGACTTACATACACAAACTAATCAAATTACAAATCTCGAATCACACAACTCAAATTCATATGCCTCCTGCATTAGTATTTCATAAGAAGACCTTTAAAATGCTAAACTCTTAGGGGGGCAAATGACACAATTATAAGCATTTGCACTTTTGGATACAACTTATGACCTGTAACATGCATGTATTTTTGCAAAAGGTCCTAACTTTGAGACATAAATCACAAGGAATTAGAAAACATTCACAAGTAATCTTATCTATCAAATATATGCACATAGTATAACAGAAGAATTAAGAAGGTAAAATACATTACTTCATTGATTTTCAAGGCATCTACAATCATTCAAGTCAAAAGAGTTACATAAATTTTCTTTTATTTGTCAAAGGACTGTAAAAGTCACTAACTTAGAAAAATAAAAATTAATAAATGATTACAAATGAATCCCACAAGTGACTAAATCCATCAACTCATAACAAGATCCACCAAAATAGCTCCTAGAGACTTTTGATCTCGTATGCGTCCAAAAAGCCCATTTTCTAGCAACTGAAATTCTTCCAAATGAGCTCACAAATGCTGAAAAGGTCAAATTTGACCAAGTCTAAAATGATAAGTCATCAAACAACCCCTAAAAATCTCAGAAACTTGGTCAAAATCCTAAATCCCCTCCAACAAAGATGAATCACCTCCTAGATGCTCTCCTTTGCTCCAAAAAAGTAATTAAATGTGTCAAAATAACTCCGTAAACTTTGGCACATGTTTGTCAACCGATTCCATTTTCCTCTATATTCTTGGCATGTCATAAATGAAAGCATATCTTTCACTTCTCCTCATGAATTAGTCTAATGAGCATATGCTCCTATTTTTTGCATTTTAAATAATAACCTAAAATAATTGATTTATAAAATCATCACTTAATTAAGTATTTACAATGTAAATAAATGCAAAAATAACCATGCATTATTCGGCCATGATAACTTACAAAGTCACAAAGATTAGTGTCATGGCATACATAAGGAGGAAAAACTTAAAAGATCATAAAATCTTCTAAGGCATTAGAAATAGAAAGCACAAAACCACAGGTCCATTCGTTTTATATTTCATTTTGCTAAATCAGTGGAAAAAATGCCATGCTTTTGTCGGCATCATTAGGGTAATGAAAACCCTAAGTAAAAGCAATAGAAAAGAAAAAGAAAACCTTGCTTCATTTGTTACTTGAAGCTTCGAGAAGGAGCTAACACCGTCGCTAGGGTTTCTAAGAAGTTCCATTGAAGGTTTCCATGTACTTCCATCAAGGTTTTCGACATGGGCTATTTTGAGTGACTTTCATGGCAAAATTTATAGTTCCATTACTCGAGATTTCAGAGGCCTTTCTAGAAATTCTTGCACAAAATAACAAGTACAGGAAAATGTGTGCTCAAGCTTTGTACTCTTTTCATGCATTTTCAAGCATTTTTACATGGTTGTGGGCTTGAAACCTGCAAAAGTTCCTTTGCATTTTGTAGTAATACATGGAAAACAAGATTTGTGTCTTCATTTGATTTTTTATTCAGGAAACTCACTACCTCTTTTGTCACATTGTCTCTTTCAGATTTTTTACTATTGCTTTATTTATTCAAATTCATTGTTGTTGTTCATTTTCTTTAATGAATGATTGATTGGTGTTGGCTTACTCAGCTTGGCTTTGAAGCTCCAAGCTCAGTCTTGATTTGAAATCATAATAATCATCATTGTATTGTCATTTTACTCCTATAATCCTCCGGTCGATGATAAAACTTTAAGTTTTCCTCAAGACTTTATGGGAGTATCGAGGACTTTGTTTTCCTTGTTGTTCTGAAACAATTTCATTGCTCCTTTAATGGTTGTCAATGTTGTATATTTCTCACATTTTCCACTACACATTATATTTCCTATAGCCTACATTCTGTCATTTTCCTCATGTAAATCACCAAAATTCTGAAAATCATGCTTCGATATTGGTTTGATCACTTTTTTAATGAATCTATTGTATCATGTAGCTTCATTATTTTTATAATTTCATTGAAATAACAAAGATATTATTCCAATTTATATAAAATACGAAACCCCCACTTTATTGAATTAAAATTTTTGGCTCTCCTATCATAGGAACTATACCATTGTATAATATTGTTCATTTAATTTTGCAATTGGTCACTCCTGTGGATACTATTGAGGTACTATATTATTCACTATACAAATATAGTGGTTGGGATTTCCATTGAAAGAATTGTTGTTAGAGGGATCTCCTATACTTTTACATAAGTTCTAGTAGCTTGAATTATACTTGATCTTTGTGATATGCCTTGATCTCTCCTCCTAGAACTTGTTTTCACTACACATACTCCTGCTCACTAAAGTCACATTTCTAAACAAGTCATGATAATTTGATAGATTCATATGCAATTTTCATTTTCTTAAATCCTCATCATGCATGGAAGAAGTATGGCAGTATTCAAAATCCCCTACAATGTTATTGTTCTCATGGATTCTATTCTTTAATAACTGTGATACCATCAGAGCATGCATCCCTTTTCTTGGTATGATCACTGGATAGTGTCTTTTAATGCATAAATGCATGACTGTCCTGAACCATTTTTACAATCCATCCCAAAACCCTTGATGCTTACTATCACACTGCAAATTTGAGACCAACCTTGCATTGGTCACTTTGAAGACATATACATTATCATCCCTAGATCTCTTTTCATTGATTGTGTACAGGCCTACAAGCTCTTTAGACCACCCTTAATGCTAAAATAGCATCCTCTATATTATTCATTTTTTATTGGTTACCATGTTATGCCTTACATGCTTTGTTTGAATGATGATATGTCATAATTTCATAAATGGTTGTGAACTTCTATTCACTGACATAGGTGATTTATCATGTTTGAACAAAACATGAGAAGTTAATTCCAATTCTATCCATAGTACAAAACAACATGTTGAGATCAATCCTCATGAGAGCCCATTTTACCCCACATGCTATTTTTGATAGATCAAAACAATATATGACTACACCTAATTTTTCACAGAAGAAAACAAGTTAGAAAAACTAGATGCATGTTTTAGATGTGTATGATAACTCTGTTGTTTTCTTAGACATCTAAATGCCAAACTTGTTCAATGTAGATAGAGATCAGTTTACACATGCATAGGTGTTTGTGCATATGATGTTAGAGATATTTCATTGCTTAGAGCCTTGGATCTAACCTCTTTTCATTATCAAATGCAGGACCTAGGAGCAGCTTGAGGCAAGACATAAAACAAGACAACATAATGAACCAATTTTTTAGGCAATGATTGGCCCCTCTCCTTACATGCATATTTCTTCATTCACTTATTCATGTATATATTTTTCTTTATTTGCATTGAATAAGTTATGGTCAATCTCATGGCTTGTGTGAGACATTTCTACATTCAATAAAGATTACCATTCTGAAATATTTGAGTAAATCTTTTCTCTGTTGCATGCACTTGTATAAATGCAATAATTTGTTACAATAATCTTGTAATATTTTTCTGATTTTTCTATTTATACAATTGAATGTAATGTAGGAAAGATAATAACATGTACCTTTTCTTTGTTTAAAATCAACAAGCTCTACCTGATTGAGTTGTAAGTAAAATTTAGTACCAGTTACATTGTAGCCAAAACAAAGTGAACAAAACTATTTGAATCAACTTCCTTCTACACCTAAGAAACTTGGATCGAGGCCCCTAGATAGACAATAAGTTGAGGAGAGCTCATCTATCCTTGAATCTTCAAAATATGAGGAAGAACCTCCAAATCAACTAGTTTGAAAGTCTATAAGGCATAGACAACCACCTAAAAGATATTCACCTAATTACTGGAGATTTATTTTTATTTGAATACTAGCATGGATGAACCCAAATCCATAAAAGAGGCATTAGGTGATGAAAAATATTCAAATATTTTGTAGATGAAATCATGAAATATTTTAAAAATAATGATACATGAGATCTAACATCATTTCCTAAAGGATGAAAACCTATTGGTTGCAAATGGGTGTTCAAGAAAAAATTGGTTCAAATGATTGATAAGTATAAAACATGGTTGCTTGCAAAGGTTACTCTCAAGTTGAGGGTGTTGATTCCAATGAGATATTTTCTCTTTTTGTAAAAATAACATCCATTATACTCTTTCTTAATATCTTATGATTTAGAGATTGATAAAATGGATGTGAAAATGACTTTCCTTCATGGTGATTTTGAGGATTTATATGACACAACTAGATAACTATGTGTTGAAAGTTAAAAATTATTTAGTTTATAAAATGAAGAAATCTTTGTATGCCCTCAAATAAATTCCTAAGGTTTGGTACCAAAAATTATGTACATAAGTGTTGAGTTTGGGATTTGAATGTTCTAAATTAGATATCTGTGTTTATTATAAATCTAATGGTGATCATTTTCTATTTATTACATTATATGTTGATGATATTCAATTTATTGGTAAAGGGAAATGAATGATTTCATAACTAAAATCTCAACTTGCAAATAAATTTGAAATGAAAGATCTTAGTACAACTAAAAAAACTCTTGGGATAGAAATGAGAAGAGATTGGGTGAATAGAAAACTATGGCTTGGCCAAAGTAAGTATGTCAATTAACTTTTATAGAGGTTTATCATGCAATATTATAGACCATTATGTGTTCCTCTTAAAGTTGGAAAAAAATTATCCACTACACATTGTCCAACATCCCCACCAGAGATGAAAGATATGAGCAAAGTGTCTTACCAAAGTGCAGTAAAAAAATTGATGTACGTGTAGTGTAGAAAATTGTATACCTTTGCAATTTCACATTATGTTTGGTCCCCCTAATTTATTGGACTTAATTAAGATTCTAATTTTCCAAATTATGCATTCCAAAGCCTAGTTTTTAACGTTTTTTGAAAGGGAACCAATATTAAACAAATGCATTCAATCATTGAATTACCTTGGATCAAGTGTGTCCTAGAATTTTGGGCTAGGATCCATTTGCCAAAGGGAAAATGGGTCCCCCTTCTTAGCCAGGACCCAAATTCAAATATGTTCTTGGCAAAAATTTAATGTCCCAAATTCAAATATGAAGTGTTGGCTTTTGGAATCTAATTTTTCAGAAATCAAGGATAAACACCTATAAATACCTAGTCTTTTGATTATTTGAAATCTATCAAGATATGACATCATGTCAAAGTTTATGTGTGTTCATGTTCATGCTATGTGAAGGATAACATTTTTGTAGGTCTCCAATTATTCAGGCATTCAATAAAATCAAGCAAGCAAGATCCAAGATCCTTGAAGAGATGTGTATGTCTTTAGTCCTTCAAGGAAGCCATTGAAGGGTGGTGAGTTGCAACAGTGTGTTCATTCATCATTTCCTTCCTTTCCATTCAAGGTTTTTATCATTGGAATTTCCATTGTGGAAGTGGAAACACTAACACAAGGTTTGACTGAGGCAAGCCCCTATATAGCACAAAATTTCCCCCCTTTGTGAATATGTAGGTTGCAGGTTTGAAGTGGATTGAAGAGAGCTTGAAGATCCATTTTTTATTGTTGCATTTATTTTAATCAAACTTATCATGACACAAAACTCACCCTCAATATTTATTTACAACATTTCGACTATGGGATAGACATAAAATAGAAGCTCAAATTTGACATCAGAGGACCCCACAAGTTGAACAAGACACCCCTACAAGGACTTAGCAGCCATTAGGCGACCCTGTCCTTGTAGGCTTGATAGGACCAAATTTTCTAGGTGGGTACAAAGTCACCTGCACCTTCTAGATTTTTTGGATCTTGATTGTTTCTATTTATCAGTTATCGGGAATTTACATTTATTACATTAGGTCATATAGTATAATTAGGGAAATCAATCATAATCATTCTCAAATCATGCCTATGCTCAAAAAGGATATGGATCCAGGTCTGTATGGCTCACCTTGGGGGTTGAAATTCAATCTATGCACCTTGTTTATCTATATCATAATGAAACTATAGAAATGATGGAATGTACCCTAGGTTTTGGATACTAAACTTAGGATCATCCCCACATTTTTATGTTTCATTTTGGTGAACTTGAAATTTGACATCATAACTTTCTGATTTGGTAGTATTTCAAACCCTAGATCTAGGTTTTGCATAATTGTTTTCTCTTGCGTTTCTCATTTAGGGTTGCATATTACATCATAAAAAGTCATAAAAATCCAAAAATATTGCATCCATATTGCATTATAGCAGTGTTTTCTAGTCATTTAGATCAGATTTTCATTTCAAATTTGCATTCAAAAAGTGTCATTTTGTTCCAACATTTCCTACATGTGCATTTGTATCTCATCAAAAAATTCTAAAAAAATAGTAACTATACAACTTGTTTGCAGATAGGAACAGTCATCTTAAATATGAGTCAAAAATTCAAATTTAAAATTTCCAAAACTCTATACAAAGACCCAGTCTCCATTGGGTGACCCATTCCTTGTACAAGTGTCACAAAAAACATGTTCACACTACTTTTTCTTTGTCTACTCACTTGCACTATACCACCATATCTCTATTTTGAAATCAATAATTTCATGTTTTTGAACATTTTTGCATCTACTTCATTCAATGAAAGAAAGTGCATTGTCTAGGATTAAACTTTGCATTTCAAAATCATCACTTTTAGGTTGCTACATTAAATAGTCAAATATTTCATTTTAGATCTGAAAGTTGCATACAATCTTGCTCAAACTTTTTCAACATTGTTATATATCTACATTGTGCTTTAAACTGGAAAACATTAAGCAAATTTTGGAAATTTAGTTATTGTTTCAAATTTTTGTAAGTAGAATCAAGCTCCATAATCAGTTTAATTCATAGTCAAACTTTAATTTTTTTAAACCCTTGACCAGGACACAATCACCATTACGCGACCTTGTCCTTTTATCTAGGCATCAATCAACTTTAAATGACAGAATACTCTCAGGTAACTTTGTTCGGAGTTGCTATCTGATTTCCTCTTACCTATTATTTAGTAGTCTAAATCTTATTGTAAAACTTCATCATGGATATGTGTTTTGGTAAAATTTGGATGTCCTTGAAATATTTGGTTGATGTTTCAAGCTGTGTGTTTGGTGATGATCCTAATCTTGATGGTCAAATTCATACACCTCTCAATGCATGTCCTCGTGAGATAGACATCTTAGGCTGAGATGAAGAAATCATGCAAGATTTCATACAAAACTCTTTGAATGTCCTTGAAAATAATGCAACATTTTATCCCTCAATGAAATGGCCTAATAATCTAGGTCAATAGCCAATACCTCCTATCATTCCACCACTCGACATGTTCAATCTCTCGCATCCCAAAATTGAACCACAAGGTTTATCTAAACCAAAGAGCAAGGAAGCACACATTGATAGCAACCACAAGGAACCTATGCCACCTAAGACTCTTTTATCTTATGCACACAAAGTTACTAATACACCCATTGACTTGGAACAAACTTATGGCTAAGGATTTAGGATCTTGAAAAAGCAAGGATGTGACATTCACAACAAGCATGAATTCCATACTCTCTTGGGACAAATACCATCCAAAGATACTAAAGGATAAGGTTACCAAGATCCTCCACCTTCACATCAAATAATTGGTCGATCAAGTAAGAAACAGAAGCCTTATAAACTCAAGAAACTATAGTTCCCCCATCCTATATCGAAGAAGGAAGAGGAGCTAGCTAAACTAATAGATACAGGCTTAATTATATTACCATTTGTGTTTGAATAAAAATCCAATTAAAAAGGATATCAATGGACCTTACTATGCATATCATAGAATATTTGGACATCATATGGATAATTGTCGTGATTTAAAGAGAAATTTAAGAGAATTTGATCCTTATAAAGATCAAATTGAGCATATAATTAATAATCATTCTTCCTTTCTCCTTGTCGTGTGGTGGTTGTAGTATCACAACATGCTCACTACCATCCATGAAGGTACAAACTAGGCATTATACTTCATTTTTCAAGGAGTAGCATATTATCCATTTTGGGCTCATCTTTGTCCCTACACTTGGAGGGCAAGGGGTTAGGTAGCCTTTTCCTAGGTGCATTCCTTCTAAGGGATCCTTATTTATCTCCTTAAAATGCTAGTGTAACAAGTACACTAGCATTTTAAGAGGGGTATATAGTCCCGCATTCATTTTTTACATAATAAATAGTCTCTTCTTAGTGATGATAGCATACATCTCCTAGGAAGTGTGACCTTGTTGATCAAGGTGCGGTCTTTTTAATCCATGTGATGTGTCTACTTTGTGGTGATATTATATTTGATGTTTCACAGGAGTGTGACCTGTTCTTGGCAAATGGCATTCCTCTTGGTGGTAATGCTACAATTAGTGTTCCCTAAGACGTGAATCTTTTAATCCTCAACTAGTCCTCTCTTGGCTTGTGATATCAAGTGTGATGTTCCCTAAGGCGTGACCTTTCATGAATTAAGAAAGGATCCTTTGATTTTTTTATTCTAACCTTTTTTGGTGATGTTATTACAACATCCATTGAGGTTTTGTGGTACTATCCTTTTATTTTTTCCATCAATATTTCAAACCTTCTCATGGAACCTTCCATAATGTAGCTTACCAACCATGTTTGACACTTTTTTTGGCTTCACTTTATTCATAAGTTGAGCCTAGTCTAAGCATTGGTATAACACTTTTTTATCATTTTTGTGGCACCTTATCAAGGTTATCAGGGAGTATAACTCTTGGTATGGTTTGAAAAATGGACACACACCTGTAGACTTGGTGTGTCCTTCCCATTTTCCCACTTTTTCATGGGCACACCTTGTAGACCTAGTGTGTGTCTCACATTTTACTTTGTCTTGGGGGATCACCTAGTGAATATCGGACTTCACTAGCATGTGAGTCATGTATTTCATGGACATATAGCATATTACAACTTTCTAGTCTATACTTTTCTTTTTGGAATTAATTTTGACATTGTATGTTTGTGTATCTTGTATTGTTGCATATCATATCATACATGTGTGTTCCTTTGTGCCTATGTTGGTTTGTCACGGGATCTTGGAACTTGGGGGCTTGTGCAACTAATGCAAGCGAAGAACAAGAACCCAATTTGAGGTTTTGATCTTCATAGCCTCCAAACCAATTATTTGTCAATCCATTGAAAATTAATTCTCAAAGGGAAATAAACAAGACCCAAAAAAATCTAACTTACAAATCATCAAGCATACACATAAGTGCACAAAAAACTATTGACATGCCACTTTTTAGAATCAAATTTGAACATGTAAACATATTCCATTTTCTCTAAAAAATTATCCATAAAGAGTTCCACCTTCATCTATAGGAATAAAGGTGGGTCTAAATTTATCTACATATGCAACCATGCCAAAAATCAAGCTGAAATCCCAAAAAAAACATTTTTGAATTCCAGAACTATGTTGTAGACGACCTTGTGATAGACCACTTTTTGAGAAATAATTTGAACTAGAAAAATAAACCCTTTTCCTCTAAAAATTTGCACAAACATAGTTCCAATATTCATCTATAAGAATGCATGATCAAAAAAAATTCCTAACAACATCAAAATGCTTTATTTTAGTCCAAAAACTCCAAAAAACCTTGTCTTGACATTGAAAATACTTCCAACATTGTTTCCAGCAACTCCATCATTCACTATTACTATCTACTTGTAACTCTCTCCATTAGATGATGTTTTCCATAATCTTTGTTTTCTCTTCTCTTTTCTTTATTTTCTTCCTTCTTCCTCTAGTTGGGCATGGCTTTTTGCTCAATTATCTCTACATTCATTTCTCCCTTTCCTTTGTTGGAACCCTCCTCCAAGTTGGGAAAGTATTTTCTCTACACTCCATAGCTATAAATCCTCCCCACCACGTTCTTGGGAGTTTCCCCTTTCTCTCCTCTCCACTTCACTTGTAATTATTCATTTTATTTTTTTGCAATTTACTCCATCCACCTCTATTTCAGTGCCCAGATTCCCCATTACCCATTTTTTCCATATTTTTTTGTCATTCCATGAGGCATTACATATGCTAAAATTGGTGAAGCCTTTGTATCTCCCAAGATGCAATTGATTACCTTTTTCTAGAACTTCCAAATTTATTTGAATTAAGCTCAAATACAAATTAATTGACTCTAAAAATCAAAAGAAAATAAAATAATATTTTTGGTGTGTAGTATTGTTTGTGCACCTGGATGCTCTTGCATCAGTAACCTCCTTGATCCTTAGTCATCCTATTCCTTCAACATTTCTACAATTGAACCCCTCTTGACATATATTACTCTAATTTAGTGTCATTATGAGTGTAAGTTCATACTCTCACTAAATTGGGGGCTAAATGTACTGTAGAAAATTGTAAACCTTTACAATTTCACATTATGTTTGGTCCCCCTAATTTATTGAACTTAATTAAGCTTCTAAATTGCCAAATTATGTATTCCAAAGCCTAATTTTTATCATTTTTCGAAAGGAAACCAACATTAAAAAATGCATTCAATAGTTCATAACTTATATCAAAATAAAATAACACATAGGAAAAATTCCTAAAATAGAGCGCCAGGGCATGGGCGGGAACCAACGTAGTAATGGGTGTTTGAATTCTTCTAATGGAGACAATGATGGAGATTTTGATGATGATGGTGATGATGCATAGCCAATCTCGATGGTGTTGTGGATTCATCTTCCCCTTTTAGAAGCTTGTAGTCCTTTGTGGTAGGTCTTGTTTTCCTTCAAAAGGTGCGCTAAAGTTCTTGTTGAAGCTTTTGGGGTGCCTTGCATTTTTGCATGAGCTATGTTTTGAAGGCCTTTGAGTTGGTCTAAGGTTTCTAGTTCACATGGGGGGTGCTTTCTTTTCTTGGGTGCATGTGTATTCTCTCTATGTGGCCCTTCCCTTTGGAAGGGGGTGTCTCTTCTCTTGGTTGGTCGGTTGGTTTGTGTGATGGTCATTTCTCTACTTTGGTGGTGGGCTCATTGTCCCCTATTTGTGGGTGTTGCGAGCTTGTTTCTCTCTTTGATTTGTTCCTTTTTGGCTTATGTTGCCTACTTCCTAGTGATTTCCTTGGTGTTGGGTATGGTTTGTGGGTGGTCTGTGATGGGGTTGTCTTTGGTTGGAGTGTGCATTCTCTCAGACCTTAACTAGCATGTTGGGTCGAATGGAGTTCTTCATGGTTTTTCCCTCCTTCCTTTCTCTCTCTTTGCGAGCCTCCCACACCTTGCTCTGCTATGTGGGTGCCCCTATGGCTTTCAACCTTTGCTTTCTTTTGTAGGCTCTCTTGTTTGGTGGCTCCTTTCTTCTTGTTGGGTTGGTTTTGTTGGGGCTTTTGTGAAGGCTTCCATTTTGAGTATTTTTTGGATGGACTCTGGGTCCCCTATTGGTGCTAGGCTTGAGCACTTTTGGTTGTTTGGGTTTCTTCTAATGATTTTTCTTGAAAACCCAGTTATTTCTATTATTTTTATGGCTTGGGAAAAACCCTTCATGGCTCATTAAAGGGGATTATCTTTGTTAGGTGTTGTGCCCCTATTGGGTTATTCTATTGTTTTTGGTTTTACAGGTGCTGGAGTTTTCTGGGTTGGTGTTTCCCTTTTGTGGGGTTTCTTCTTGCTGCTCCTATTTTCTCAGAGGATGTTGTGTTTAATATTTTTCTGTGGTTTCCCTCTAGAGTATGACGATGTTGAGGTCTGATGGGGAAAATATGTTTTTTGGTTTTGGATGTTTTCATTGGAGCAAGGATTTTTGTTGGCTCTAGAGTGTGTGTTGTTTCCATCTCTTATGAAGCCTAAGGTTTTTGTGAGTGCTTGTCCTACTGGAGTGGTTTCTTTTGGCTAGACTCTAAAAATGGTTTCTTCTCTAGAGGTGAAGTTTTCTCCTGTTGAGGTAGATCCCTGTCCTATCTAGGTGGAGTTGTTTGTTGTAGGTCGAATGGAAAGTCCTCTTCTCCTTTGCTTATTCTTGTTGTGATGGAGTTGGCTCCTTTTGAGATGTAGTTGGTATGAGTAGGATTTTGGTTTCTTTGGTGGTTCGAGCTCTCATATCTTCCTCCCCTATAGAGGGGGACCTATCCTATGGACATGGAATGTGGGATGGTTTTTTAAATTGGATGGAGCTGCAAGAATTTTGCTACTTTTCAGTCATCTGTGTTTGTGGGTTTACGGTCCTGGCCAAAATCTAATAATGGATCTCTTTTGGGTTCAAGGTTCTTGAAAACCTTGGTTGAAGGTTTAAGGTCCCTTCAAAACCTTTGGTTTTAAGGTCCTAGGTAAAACATGTTTGTATTTGGTTAAGGGATTTTGGTCCCTACTTTTCCCCTATGTTCTACTTTATTCTTAGTGATGTTGTTGATTGGTTGTTGATGGTATATGGTTTATCTTTGAAGCAGAATGATCTTCTTGGATAGGGTTGTGGGTCCCTTCAAAACTATTACGCAATGGGTTTTGAGTCCCATCAAAACCTATTTTTCCCCATAATTAAAAACAAATGCATTCAATTATTGAATTGCCTTGGATCAAGTGTGTCTTGGAAATTTGGGCCCCTTCTTAGACAGGACCCACATTCAAATATGTTCTTGCCGGTATTTTAATGTATCAAATTCAAATATGAAGTGTTGACTTTTGGAATCTAATTTTTGAGAAATTGGATAAACACCTACAAATACCTAGTGTTATGATCATTTGAAATCTAGCAAGAAGCAACATTAACATGCATTCAAGAGCACAAACTATTGTCAAGAGCATTCAGGAGCAACATATCAAAGCATTATTACAACAATTCAAGATCCAAAATCATGTCAAATTTTATGTGTGTTCATGTCCATGCTATGTGAAGGCTAAAATTGTTGTAGGTCTCCAAGCATTCAAGCTAATCAAGAAGACAAGATCCAATATCTTTGAAGAGATGTGTATTTCTTTAGTCCTTCAAGGAAGTCATTGAAGGGTAGTGAGTTGCAGCATTGTGTTCATTCATCATTTCCTTCCTTTATATTCAAGGTTTTTATCATTGGCATTGCCATTGTGAATGTGGAAACATAACATGAGGTTTGACTGAGGCAAGCCCCTATATGGCATAAAAATTTCCCCCTTTGTGAATGTGTAGTTTGCAAGTCTGAAGTGGATTGAAGAGAGCTTGAAGATCCATTTTGTATTGTTGCATTTATTATCATCAACCTTGTCAAGAAACAAAAACTCACCTACAAGATTTATTTATGACATTTTGACTATGGGATATAAATAAAATAGAATCTCATATCCAACATCAAAGGACTCCAAAATTTGAGCATGGCACCCTTACAAGGACTCAATGACCATTCAGTGGCCCTATCCTTGTAGGCCTAATAGGATCAAATTTTCTAGGAAAGTACATAGTCATCTGCACCTACTAGATTTATCAGATCTTGACTGTTTCTATTTACCAGTTATCAAGAATTTGTATTTATTGCATTAGGTCATATAGTTAAATTAGGGCAATCAATCACAATCATTCTCAAATAATTCCTATCCTCAAAAACGATACAAATCCAGGTCCGATTGGCTCACCTTGGAGGTTGGAAGTCAGTCTATGCACCTTGTTGATCTATATCCTAATGAAACTATACAAATGATGGAATGTACCCTAGGTATTGGATACTAAACTTAGGATCATCCCCACTTTTTTATGTTTTAGTATGATATGGTTTGCATTAGACTAGGCATTGCCTAAACAGTGAGAGTTATTTCTAAATATATTTATATTCCTAGTATTCATTGGGATGTATTTAAAAGAGTTTTTAGATATTTATCGGTTACCTTAGAGTACCCTTTTTGTTATCATGGTAATTTTATAGGAGATTAGAATTGCGTTGATATTCATGATTATTTGGATTTAGACTAGGTAGGTGATGTTGATAGAAGATGATCCACCACTATGTATATGTTTACTTTATTTGTTTATGCAATCAGTTAGATTAGTAACTAACAAATTATGGTTATTTTATTCACTACTAAAGTTAAGTATATGACAACTACGCATTCTTGTAAATAATCCATTTGACTTAAGATATTATGTTCAAATATTAAAATAAAACAGGGTGCAATGATAGTTTATTGTGAAAATTAGAGTGTGATATTCCCAGCTAAGAAACTGGCATTTCATGTTAGGACCAAACACATTGATGTGTAGTATAATTTTTCAAATATATGGTTGAGGATTATCTAGGGTGAAGCTAGTTAAGGTAGAGACTTTGATGAATGTTGCAAATTCTTTAACTGAGCCTATGAGCATAGAGAATTTTAGATGGTGTTTGGAGTCTATGGGCATATCAACCCATATTAATTAAATCATGGTGTCGATACTCTCGTTTCTCTTGCAAGGTGTTTGACAAGTGGGAGAATTTTAGGAAAAAGGTGTATCAACCTTGTAATTTCAAATGGTTACTATTTATAGTAAATTTACATTTGAACACAAATTGGTCTAAAGTTTTCCCTAAAGCTATAGAATTGTCACATAAATATGTTAGTAAATCTTGGACCCAAGATCATGTCTAGATTTCAACATATTAAATTTTCCATTTTTAAAAGTTTCAAAGTCAAATTTAAGGCACTTAGAGATTGTTTTTGGGCTTGCAATTGGTTGTAAATATCAAAACGGGTTATACCTTGACAGATCAATACATAAGCTTTCCAACAATTCAAATGGTTCATCAATCAACCTCTTAGATCAAAAGTTATGGCCTCTAGAAGTTGGGTCTCCTGAATTAGAAAATATGAAAACATAGACACAAAAATGTTGTAAGGGTGAGTTACACATGTCGGTTTGTGTTTTGACACATCATAAGACATATTTATTGGGCGCCACTTTTTGGGTGGTTTTATCTCATGGTTTTGTAAATATCATTTAATGATTTCATGTAGTATATATCCTATGTATTAGGTGTTTGAGATGGAGGTTGAGTATGAGAGTCTTATAGATGTTGAGTTACCTTTGTATTTTTGGCTATTGATACTCCTATGAAATCTTTCTTTGCAAGTTTAATGTAATCTTGTTAATTTTTGAATAATATATTGGGCTTCTTTTGGAGTATGTTTTTTTCCTCCTGAAAGGGTTTTCCCCTTATAAATCATTTTGTTGTGGTACAAATGATATTTATGTTTGTTTTTGTTTATTTTTTGTAACTATTATAAAGATCTAAAAAATGTATAACCCTCCTCTCCATATTAGTGTAGGAATTTTTTCTACTACTTTAGCTTCCTTACACAAACTGCATTGGATTAGAATTTGGTTTTAAGACCTTCCATCTCTTTTATGTTTTCTTTTCTCAGTATCTTTGTATCAAGAGGCAATCATGTGTTGTTTCATCCCTTCTGGGATGGTAGTGTCCTCTTTCATCTAGTAATACCCTCTACAAATGGTTTTAATGGTCAATAAAGAGTTATTCCTTGCTTTGGTCATAAATTATTAATTATAATTCAAAATCACTTAAAATTTGATGCATTAGAAGTAGAACAATGAAATATGAATATAGTTATCCTCAAATTTTATGGATGGACACAACCACACATGGTTATGTCATTTTTAGTTAGGTGGTGTCCTTTGATTGCATCATGTAGTCCATACGTGTAGGTTCATCCTTTGCAACTTACCACTCTTCACTACCTATAATTATTATTTTTATTTGGACTTGCTCATGCTATAGTCACCTTTGGGGACTTACCTTGAGGAGGCTAAATAATGAAAATTCATCAATGATAGCCAAGTTCCACGACTAGATTTAATATATTCAAATGGATCCTTAGGAATATGTAAAAATGCACAAGATGTCAAGGTGTAGTATCTAGGTATGTGTGAGAGTGCACTTAGGAAGGTACAATAATGGAGTTATGAGTGTTTCTCAAACCTATAGCTTCTACTACACTTTATTTGATCATGTTTGTAAGCTCTTACATTTATTTATTGACATGGATATAATTGTCTTACAATGAAAAAATAATTTTTTTATTGTTCATGACCATTCAAAAATGTAAGAAAAATGATAAAGATAAATACCAACAAAACAAAAATGAAAAAATGAAAAAATAGATTTTAAAATATCATAGATATTACTGCATACAATAATATCCAAACAGTATAATAAATAAATAAATAATTATGATGTATTAAAAACAACTCAAAAATGAATAATTAAATTAAATATTTTTCTAAATTAAAACAAATTGAACATATATTCCAATTTTCTAAATACTTTAAATGTTTAACCATCCCTAAATGACTTCATTGTTACAAGACTACTAAAAAAATCTTTAATAAATATCTACATTTGATATGCACGTCAAAATAAGATGATTTAACAAGACCCCACCTCAATTATGCTAACTAATGGAAGAGTTAATAATAGTGCAACCATTGAAGCTCCAAGTTTGCAATACCAATGCTAGGATACTTTCATCCTAATTTATTTTTATTTTATTTGTGGTCCTTGTGATTTGGTAGTTATCACCCAAATTCCATTATGTTAAAATATTTTTTTGTTCAGATTATATTTTACTTTGAGCCTCCTCAAGATCCCCACCATGTAAGGCCTTTAAGAGTTTTTTATTGCCAATAATTGAAAACAATAATGTTATGGAAAGGTCCGTGAAGTTTTATTTTAAACCCCAAAAATACAATGCTTATTTTGAGCATTTGGACTTTCGTAATATTCCTTAGAGTAGGTGAGATCAATGTATTCCTTAAAGTGGAAATACATAAAAGGCCTCAATGCCATCTAACATGGTAGTTGTCTATCTAACAGTTAAGATGTACATTTGACTACATTTATTTATTAATTGAAAATTAAAATTGCGTTATATTTATAATTTTAATTAATTAATAAACATAGTGAAATGTGTATTTAAATTGTTAATTAGATAATATGATTTAATGTTAATTTAATAATTTTTAATATGATTTAATATTGATTTAAAAAATTTGGATTTTTTTTATCATTGTGAATGAATTTGTCAAGGTATTAGGTGAAATTTATGATAATTAAATTATTTTCTAAAGATTCTTTGACAAAGTGATCCACGTCTATTTTTTTATAAAGAAGTAATTTATACTTAATAATAACATATAATTTGTAATTAAAATTATTATCTTCAATTTTAATTCTTTTTTTTAATTGTAAGAACAATAAATAATTATAAGGAAAATCAGCATAAACAATTGAATATAGTAGGCAAAAAAAATGGTGACAAAAAAATTCAAACATCAATACAATGCATGGCTTCATAGCCAAGACCTTCCATACATGTCTAGAAGAAATATCCTCTCACCATGCATTCACAAGTTTATTTTTTATTTATCAAATGACCCTTATCAGTAGCATTCACTATATACTCAGTAAAGGAATATATGCCAAGTCAGCAAACCTATAAAAGTCCCCTACCAAGAACTTTCTCTATGACAGCCTCTCTTAATACACATTTAATACTTCACCCAACTTTTGAGCACTCATCTCAATTAATTCCTTATCCTAAAACACATTAATCCTTATGGCTAAGACTAGTTGATAATGCATCAGCACGAGGATCAAAGTTATGCCCTTCAACTTCAAGCCATTGTTCAATCAGTGCTCTCTCCTTCAAAGTCTTCCCCAACAGGGAAGTACCTCGCCTTGCATATTTAACTGCATACAACCTTATGATAGCCCTTGACTCAAATAGAGTGAGATATCCATCTTGGACCACAAGAACTTTTCCAAATGGTTGTAAGGCCAGAAAATTTGGTTTTTTCTACTCTCATTTGGTACCATCGGAACTACAACTATCGGAGCAAGACCTTGTTGTCTTATTACTTTTTGGATGTCTAGAACGATGTTTCATGAAAGATTTAATCATCAATGTCTTTCCATTATAGTGTGTAATCGAAGGAGAAGGTTGCATCTTTTTCCCTCCAATGAAATGTTTAGTCATGATGTTGGTAGATTCACAAGTTGGAGAGATAAATTAGCACAAATCATTTGCATTTCAATCTAAAGGGGGAGGATAGTGTTAAAGAATGTAATTTCCAAATCAAATTCATAATCACATGTCTACAAGTGTGGGAGATAATGTTGAGGGATGGAGAGGTACCAAGGAGAGTTTCTTTCCAAGACCAAACTTGAGGGAATAGGGCAAGTTGAGAGGTGAAAAGTGTGTCATAAATTATGGGAATGAGCACAAATCCAAAAGGTGTGTTTTATAGACTCCATTTTGGCACAAAAGGGACAAGTGGGCAGAGGGTTTACAAATTTAAGATGGTTACCAATGATAATATTAACATGGAGCACTTTGATGCTAAGAGCTGAGACTGAGCATTAGCTTTGGACTTCCAAATTTAGAAGTTGAGCTTGTTCCACTTGGACCAAGGGAAGCTAGCTCTATTTTTCATTTAGATGGGGTGAGATAGTGATTAGGGGAAGGAGTTGTGTATGTTGCAAGCACTAGTTCATCTCTAGTCATTCAATAAATTAGAATGATAGTCCAAGAATTAAAAATACAAAGTTTAGGGGCAACTAACTATTGAATATCAAGAATTGGTTGATTGTTTGACGATGAGAGGATGAATTGGGTCTTAAGGAGAGGCCATGATTTTCATTGGAAGGTGGAAGGGCCCCATAATTCCCAAAAAAACTTGAGTACCTTTTCTAAAGAGGTGTTTTCCTTTGATTCTATTAATACTATCTAATGGATTGTCATTTTATTGAACCAACTGATCCCACTATTTAATAGATGAATAAGAAAAACTTAGGCCATGGCTTAGGGATTTATGGATCCAAATTAATTGATTTGAGGTGATATTCTAACCTTTCTAGATAGAATTGAATGGAGTATATCCATGGATTTTGAAATTTTGAGCTAATAGAATCTTTTCTATCCAGCTGGTAGGGTCTCAAGGATGACCAATAGAGGTAGATTGAGTGCAAAATTTAACCAAATTATTTCAAGGGGTATCACCCTCTAAATCTTGAAATATCTATTTGGTTTTAAGATTCCTTGAGCGTATAGATCAATGATTCCCAAGCCCCCTTTTTCCTTTGGTTGTATGCAATGTTGCCAAGAATTAGAAGGTATACCCCTTTTGTTCCCCCATTTAGCTCATAAAACATTCCTAATAAGCTGAGTTAATTGGTTGTAGCATTTTTGTAGGGCAACCAACATGAAGATATATAAACATGACTAGCAAGAAAAAAAATTCCACTTGGATGTGACCGATCATCGAAAGGAATCTATTAATCCATTTCAAGAGTTTACCCTTAATTTTGTTCAAAAACCAATTCCACATGCATTTGAGAGAAACTCCAACCCCAAAGGGAATACCTAGATATTTGGTGATTAATCCATGTTTTATTTCTTTCCAATAAATAGGGATCCAAGTTGGATGGGGATTAGGGTGTCATAATAAATCCAGTCTTCTACATAGCTAGATTAGATATGAAAATAATACAAAACATGTTCAAAGTGTTAATGGTATTAGTCACCTCCTTTACTGAATTTTGAATAAAAACATACTATCATTTTCAAAGTGTGAGTTAAGGTTAGTGGCATTATTTGGTAATTAAATCCCATGGATAAGTTGATTAGCCTTCACATGATGGAATAAATAACCAAGAGAACTAGCTATAAGGATATAAAGAAAAGGGAAAGGGAGCAACCTTAGTGGATAGATCTCTAAGGAGGGGATTGAGGGAAAGGGATCCATTAATAGCTAATCTCGCATTAGCATCCATGAATAGAATTTTGATGTGAACACAAATTTTAGGGACAAACCCCAACCATTACACCATGTTAAGGATGAAGGGCCATCAAATGTGATCATAGGCTTTGTCGAAGTTGAGTTTGAAAATAAGGGCATCTTGGGAAGTTTGTTAAGCCCATTCAATAGTCTCCCAGGGCACCACATGATTTTCAAGGATAAATCTACCCCCTAAGAATCTTGTTTATTCTAGTCACACTATCATTGGACAAGGATTTTATTCCATGAGAAAAATATTTCACTATGATTTTGTCAGAGGTATTAAGTAAAGTAATGGGTCTCCACCTAGCCACAATTTCTTCATCCTTTCCTTTAGGAATAATTTTAATGAGGCCTTAGTTATTAATTGGTCCCAAAGTACAATTTTTGACTCCTTCAAGATAAACATAGTAGAAGTCTTCTCAAATGTATGGACACAAGCTTGGTAGAATTCAATAGGTAGATTGTCCATTCCTTGACTCTTTTTTAGTAGCCATGTTATAAAGAGCATAATCAATATCTTCCATGAAGATAGGTCTATCAAGAAAGTTATTATACTCATCATCAATTTTGTGAGGAATACACTTAGCCACACTTTCCTCAGTAATGGAAATCAAGGGGTTGCATATTGTTTCATTAATGAAAATCTATTTATAGTACTACAAAAAAATTATGATGCCTGAGTGGCTGGTTTGTGGGATGTCATCAGTAGATTTGATGACTGATATATGCTATTTTTTGTGTTTATGTTTCAAGTATTAGAAGAAAAATTTGGAGCCTTAGTCACCATCCTTAATCCATTCAAGATGAGCACACACCTACGAACCTTTACCTTTATACACATCCAACTTTCTATGAAAATATTCAGTATGAGTGATAGATTGTTGAAGTGAAAGGTCATGTGGGTTCGTGGCAAGAAAATAATAGCCACATTCAAGCTACTCATTAAGATATTTTTAAATCCTACATCATTTAGCAACAACTCTATGACCACAGTCATGAAGGAAAGAGATACGGCATGTAATAGTTCCTTCCCACCAATTGATCTACCTATCTTGTTGGGGTTTTGTCTCAATATTACAATTGGCTAAAAGGATATCAGCATAGTCTTTTTGTTGGAGGTGAGTCATATTAATTTTGAAGGGGGGATCATTGGGAAGATTTGGGTAGTTGGATAAGGAGAGAGTGGTGAAGATGGGGGAGTGGGAAGAGTCGGGGAGTTGGAGAAGGTGAGATAGGTGAAGATGGGGAAGTGATCAGAAAGGGTGGTTGTGCGGTCAATATGGACTTAAAGGCTCGACAACAAAGGCAAGATACAATAGTGGGGAAAATATAGAACCTATCAAGATGACTCATCTTCCTCAAAAATCCATTAAGACAATTATACCAAGTGTACAAGTGAGGTATGTGAAGGTATTTTTTAACCCAAAAGTAGATCATACACACCCAAAGCATTATGGGTAAGAGTCAAAGCATCAAATTTTTAATTGAGACAAACACAAATGACCATCCCAACTATAGTCGAAGAGGTTTTCCACCATGTTGAAATCACCCCCTAACATCCATTCAACATTAGGGAGGTAAAGGCACATTCATTCCCAAAGTGAAGTCCTTTTTGGAGGTGTGTTGGGAGCATAAATTGAGCAAAATCTATATAGGGTGTTGTGGATGATGATGGTAACCCAAATGCAATAGTTATTAGGGTCACTCTCAGAAGTAACCACGTGTTTTACAAGCCAAGGGGAAACTCCAAGCACAACCCCACCACAAACCTCAAAATGATTGATGTTGAAGAAGAACACGTCTTGTTAAATGGATGTAAGAGTGGATTTTAAAGAGAAACCACTTACTTTCACTTCTTGAAGCATGATAATACTAATATGATTGATTTGAATAGACCATATAACATGATATTTCTGAGAGGGGATTGTTAGTCCCCATACATTCCATGACTAGATTTTATAGGTCATTGGGAGGAGTCAGGGAAAGTTTCCTCATCCACTAGAAGAGAATTGAACAAAAACATTTATTGACATGCATGTAGGTCCAACAAGTGTCTTAGATTGTATCTTTCATGAGGGGAGGATTATGATCAAGATCAAGCATGCAAGGAGAGAGCTACTTGTGAGGGAGATCCTAGATTACAACAACTAGAGAGTATTTCCTTTCATCTCTTAATTTCCCTTGAGCTATCACCAAGGGAAATATCTCAAAAATAAAAGGAGTTGTGGGGTGACAAAGATTGAGGAGGAGAAGATGGAATGGTAACATCATGGGGGTAGTAGAGGGTGGGTGAGTGGAATTGGTAGGAGTTGAAGAAGAATATTTGGTGGTAGTGAGGGGCTCTAATGGAACAACAAAAGAAGAAGGATTGATAAGGCGAGAATCATTAGAGGATGAAGGCACAAAACATGGTTTACAAATAAGGCAGTCTTGGATAAGATGGCCTTCTCAACGATAATAAAAATAGGCATTTATTTTATTAATGTGATCTCCTAAAATGTTATGTCCTAATATAAGATGCTAAATAACTATTAATGCAATAAGAGGAAAGTAACACAAAGAGGACACCTCAATGATTAGCCTAAGAAAAGATAGACATGAAAGGAAGATGAAATAAATTGAAACTGATTATACCTTCATGTTGCTTCTTCCTTGGTTGGCCCTTGATCTTTGGATGTCTTATGTGCTCTTTGGATGGCAAGTGGGATCAAAATATGAAAAGTGATATGAAAAATGGATGGAGATGTGGTAATGGTGAACTCAAGTGCTATGGTGAATGAGAGCTCAAATGGAAATTTTGCAAGAGCTTTGATAGCAAAAGATTGATTATTAAAATGAGAGGAAGGAGGGGGTATTTATAGGACATTTTGAATTCTCTAGAGAATTCAACAGTTGAGATTAATCCAACAAATCCAAAATGAAGGGCTATGGTGAGTTGAGGACTCACAAACCCTCACATCTTGACATGTGGAATGTGAGATGGCTTAAGGGGAGATGATGTGGGAGTGAGGTGGAAGAAAGGTACATGAGGTGGAAGAATGACAAGTACCTTGTAGGTACTTTGGGGGATGAGAAGATTTCCTCAAAAAGGAACTTCTTGTCCCCAAATGGGAGTGAAAAAGACATTTGAGAGATTTTGGAATTTCTCAAAAATCTCCATGGGAAAAGGGAAAATGGTTGGAGAAATAAATGTGAATTAAAAATTCACATGCTTGAGAGAGTCTAATGGATAAGAGAGGGTTTCCAAAAAGGTGGGGATTTTCCACATGTGAGAGATGTGACAAGTCCAAGGTTCTAGAAGCCTTGGGTACATGTAAAATGATAAGTCACATTTTCTAGAACCTTGCATGGGGATAGGGTAAACCTTGGAAGAATAAAATATGAATTAAAAATTCACATGGGGAAGAGAGGAACCTAGGATGAATAAATGTGAATTAAAAATTCACATGGGAAAGAGAGTCAAGGCCAAAAAAAGAAAATGGGAAGGTTGACCAGAAAAGGTATGCCAAATGTGGCTAATGACTATGATTAAGGTTGTGCAAACCCTTGATTAGAATAATTAATGAAAGATTAGAAGCAAGTGGGAGATTATGGAGGATGTGACACTAATCTTGATTTAAGTGGTGCACATCCTAGTCATAGATTAATTTATTTAATCCAGATTAAAAGAGGATTATGGAGAATGTGACAAAGAGAGAGAAAAATGAGGAATTAAAAAATTGATTTTAATCAAAAAGGTTAAGTGACTAAACTAAATAAATTGTCTTATTTATCTAATTTAGAGAAGAAAAGGTGTAAGGTAAATTATGTAATTATTCAATTATATACTTTGGGAACCTTAGGTAGAAAATGAAATAATGGTTAAATAAATTATTTAATCACTATTAATGAAATAAATGAATAGAGTAGACGATTTTGACCATATGGAAGTGGTCAAATTTAGATGTCTACAATTAAGTAAGAGATTTGTTGTTCAAACTCAAAACTTGGTCCTACAATTTTGATAGTATCTGGAAGGGGTTGAGTAAGGTCCATTTCAATGCAAGAAGTTGATTGAAAACGTAGGCTAGACCACTTATCAATATTTTGTTTGCACCATAAAGTATTACCTAGTTCAGAGGCTATTTCATTCATGAAAGGTTGAAATGTTAGATTCAAGAATGGGAACTCAACCCACACTGGATATTTCAATTTCAAAATTCCCTCAGGTTGAAATTCAAGGTCCCATGCTTGGACATATCAAGTTTTCCCACAAATTATCCATGATCCATATTGTAGGACCACATGAGCATGTTCTAGGTCCATAAAGGTGTAGGCCCCATAATCCCTACCCAGTCCCTTAAAGGATACTATGACCTAGCCCTTTAGTTCCCAAGTGTTATAGGTCCATTTAAAGAAATCATGTTCATATGGGACTCCTTTAAGAAAAAAAGAATCATTGTTTTAGCTTTGCAATTAAAAATAACATCTATAATATCATTAGGTAGTTTGAAAGAAATGACTTTATCTTTTGTACTATTGTCGAGAAGAGTCAAGGTATTTGGGTTTTGGACATTTTTTTGTTTTATCACAAGATAGATGTGGAGCGCAGAATAGGTCCCCATTAGGCTGAGGAGTCATAGTCTGTTAGGCAAGCTTCTTAGAATTCTCAAGGATAATTGGTTGTATGTCCAAAATTTCAGCATCGTCTTGAATAAGGAGTCCATCAGAATGATTTAAACCCTTGGATTTGTTGTTATCTAGAGCTTCACGTTCCCTCACTTTTTTCTTCATTATGGATGCCTTGGGTTTCAACAAATGGTGGGTTTTTGGTTCTAAAGATTAGTTAGCCTCTTAGGGACAAGTCATTTTGGTACGAGACGAGAGGGAATAGGGTTTTTGTCTTTAGAATTCTCCACGAGCTCAAACTATAAAATAAATTTTAATTCTCTTGCTTGTTTGTAACTACTTTTATTATAAACCTTCTATTATATTTTTTATTAGTTGGAATGAGTTTTCCGTAGTCCATGAAATTGTTTGCAAGCGTTTGGATTCAAATGTGTATGTTTTTGCATCAACATACACAGTTGAATCCAAAAGCTTGCAAACAATATTTTTTATTATTTAAAATTTAATTTGTAACATAAAATTTAGAAAGATTATACCACATAAACTCTTGAATAATATAGTTTTTAAATCTAAGTTTAATATTTATAACTTCATTTTCTAGAAAGTTTTTTATTTCATTAAGTATTTATTTTAAAATTATGATGTGGGAAAAAGGTGTTAGAAAGATGAAATATTATTTGAATACATTTAATTTCATTATAATCATTACCAAAAATGTGTGTTTGAATGTGTGTGATTTGGAGAGTAAAGATGTTTTTAGTTAAATCAAAAATCAATACACATCATCTTTAATGTAAAATAGATAGATGAAGGGAGCAAAAAAGAAAATTAGAAGAGACCGTATCTCTTTTTGGTACAAAACAATTAAATCAAGACGTACTTTATTTTGTACTATTACATAATTACACATAAACTTTAACACAAAATCTATTAAATAAATAAAATTGAAAAAATAAATAATAATAATAAACCACCCAATATAAAAATTGAAATGACTAGTCTACCATTCTTTAAATTATTTTAATCTTATAAGGATTAAAAAACTTATTTTCTATTCGTATATGTAATATATTCTATGAAGAACAAATATTCTCTAATGATTTGCATGGTACTAAAATCAGGTAGATTTGCACGTTTATTTAGCACTAAGCTTAATGTGCGCAATAATATATGATGGAAGATTCTATTCATTATACAAAGGCTGAGCAAGACACAAATAACTATAAAACCATAAATATTATTATTTTTTATTGAAAAAAAAAAGGTATTAGTGACGTAAGGAAGATTTAAAAGTTTGTTTGTTTCGCACGCCAGACTAACGAAAGTGTTAGACTGTTTTGTTTTTTAATTGATTTTAGTGATTATCTTAAACTAATTTTTTCTAAGTGAATGATTTTGATCTAAATGTTTTTATCTAAATTTATTTATGATAGGTATGTTAGTAGCATCTTTGTTGGAGTATAGAAAGTGTTGATTTTAGTATTTAATAATATTTTAATGAATAAATATTTTTTATTTGATTAATAACAAAACAACAATTTTATATAAGATAAAATGAAAAATAAATAATCATTTAATATTCATCAAAATGTGTGATACACGTTACAAAAATTATGAAATAATGAATCATTTGTAGAAAACTTGTAATAATTGCACAATATTACTTCTTTTAATTTTTTTAGTTTCTCTTCCTCAAGTTTGTGGTTGGAAAGTTGTTTACCTTCTTTCATCTTTTCATAGCAATCATATATAAATGGTGATCATATTCTTAGTCCTTTCAAGGGCTTTACACAAGATATAGGCACACATGTTAACTATATTCTTTTTTGTCCTATGTTAATTATGGCTTTCGAAAGAGTCAAACTTTGTCATTTGTGTATTGTCAATGTCTAAGACAATTGTAAGGGTACTTGGTTGTGTATCCATTTTGTATTTGGTGGAATTGAAATTATATGTGGAGTTTCATTTTCGAGGGGTATACTTGAGTAACTGTCAAACTTGACCATAGCATATGTCAGTGGTGTTAATTGAGCACACCCAAGCTTGTATATTTATATTTCAAATATACCTAAAAATTCTATTTACATATATTATATTTCAAATGTACCTTAAAATTCTATTTACAAGACCTTATATCCAAATATTGGAGGTTAACATGGCCCTAACATCATTAGTAATTAATAATTTTATATTAAGTTCATCATTTTGAACTCCTAGTGCATTGGCACTGCCTACTTTGGTTGTGATGTTACATATAGCAAGTTGTTTCAATGAATTATTTTTCTTTTGTTGTGAATGCACATTATCATTTTTGGCAAACGATTGAATATTATTGTCATAAATCTTCATTGGTGGCTTTATCTATGCCAACATTAGTTCATGTCATCAGTAACTTCCAATCATCATTGTCAGATTTGCATCTCTCAAATTCATGAGAAGTCAACAAAAAAATTGTTGGTCATTTATTTATCATTCTTGTATAGATACCTTATTCAAATTAATAATTATTTTGAATTATTCTTATAATTGTTTAACATGTTTGTTACTACCATATGTTGGTCCATCACTAACATTAGATAATTGTCTTGAATCTCCAACTCAAATTATAGATATGCCTCCAAAACCCATGTTTGCATTTTCAAAAAATGTTTGACAAAGTCAAGAGTCTATGTTTTACAAAAAAAATTATTCAATGAAGCTAATTTCATCAATCAATATGTATTTTATATGGAAAATCTCTTCTTCAAAATTTGTGAGTTTCATTATTTCTAATTCAATAAAATATGTGGTTGGGATTTGAAGTTGTGAAAGGATAATTAAGGCTTTAGTACTAAATAGTACAATTCTAATTGGTACAAGCAATAGAGGTGGAGAACACCTTAATAATGTTGCATCTTCAAAAGCTCAAGAGATGACACCAATTAGATATATTATTATATTCTTGTTATTCCTTGTATTATCATAAATAATGGTAAAGTATTTTGACATTGATGATAATGTGTCATATCTATTCTCAAGTGTTCATTTTTTCTTAGCACCCAAACTTTCATAGTTCATATTTGGTGTTACATCATCTATGAGAACCCCATTACTTTTCATGTTGCTTATAAATCTTATTATTTTATATGTGTATTCTTCACCATGATATTTGTTGGTCCATAGTTCTACACATGTGCACAAAGATGGGGGGCCAAAAGGTGGCCACAACCACTTTTAAGTCTATGAAAAGGAAAACATGTGTGTGTTATAATGTGCTTGCATCATGTTTATATTAAAACCAAAAAATGGATGCTAAGGTCATTTGAGCCCAACATTATTTTTACAAGCCCTAACAAGATAAAATATGTGGACAGCTTCATAGATGTGTATGGTGATGTTGTTCATTGTTGTTGTCCTCCTTTTTGCAGTCCCTTTATCAAATTGTTATTTATTTAATTTGTAATATTTCTTCCAAAAAAATTCAATAAAAAAAATGTGTGGCATCTTTGATTCAATGTAAGTTATCATAATTCCACCATTGCATGCATGATTTTAAGAAGGTAATGATATTCTATTTTAACATTTTAAATGAGAATGATATTTTTTAATTTGTTTAGATTCCCTTTTCTTTAATTTTAGCAATCAACCTCAACACCCCCAAACACTAATTCACCAAACTGTGTCAAGGCAATTCATGTTGAAGAGAAAATATAACTTAGCCCTCGTAAAACTCCTCCATCTATTCTTAGACCTACTCATGATGGGTAAACCCACAAAAGTGGTTTACAATTCGAGTGAGGAATGAAAAGTTGCAAAAAATGACCCCATGCAAAAAAAAATGCTTTTTGGGGTTCGAACGAACTATTTGGTTAGAGCGAACCCTATAAATGTTGGCCCCTCATTTCCCATTCAAAAAAATCAAAGAAAATGGTAAAGGAAAAGGGGTCTGCTAGAAACCCCCTTTTCCCCCTTCTCCCCTCAAGCACCAAAAAAGTCCAAAATTTTGCGCTTCAAAGCTTGGGTTGAGGATGAAAATGGAGGATACTTCACAAATCCCACTGGATGATAGTATTCCTCGGAATGATTTATCCAATGAATATAATTTTAGTATGTTTTGGTTTTATTATGTATTTGTTTTTTTAGTTTTATTAAACATAGGTTTTTCACCGAAAATCAAGCTCGTTGTTTTGCACATGTGGAAAAATAGAATATTATCAATATAAAATTGAAAAATATGAGTGCACCATATATTGAAGTCCTTGATCCAACAAAAAAAAGTGAATTTTGATACATACGAAAAAAGTTACGTTGGATACGGTCCACCTATGTCTGAATTGTAATTGGTTTGACTTTGAAACTTGATTAAGGAAAAAATATTCAATAAAACACTATGAGACCAATTGGAAGCACTAGATATCATAGTTATAAATTTAAATTCAAAAAATTAGAATTTTATCCTTCATGGAAAAAACATTATGTTGTATACGGTGAGCGTCACTCCTTAAAAATGTTGTTTGTTGAAAAAAACTAGTTTTCGAAGGAGATGGAAAAAGAAGTGAAATATGATTCCAAAAAACTTGAAACAAAATAAATTAGAATCTACAAACAAAATGTCACAAATCACTAGTTTGCATCATCTGCAAATTCCTCACGGTTTAGCCACTATAGGTGCCCGAAAGTGAAGATTTAGTTAGAAAAAATTATTTCAATGTCCAATTTGGTCAAAAATTGTAAACCAATATTGTGGGATCACCCTGATACATAAGAAAATTTATTAGGTCAAATTGAAACCAACAAAATAAACAACAAACATTGATTGACATATTGAAAAATCCTAATGCAACTACTTCACATTCAAGAGCCCTTGTATCATCGTTGGAATCTATCATTTCTCATATATATTTCATCAATTGCCAAATAAATATATGGTCCATTCATAGGGAAAACACACAGTAATTCTACTCTAGGATACAAAATTATTGTGTAAACAAGTAAAAGAGAAAAAAAATATGATATTTGTGCATTATTTATTAATCCAAGAACCAATACAACCTTGCATGAAATTTGTAAGAAATTTCCTATTAGTTGCTACCAACACTAAGGAATAAGAAAAAATAATTAGGATAAGTGGTGAATAGTTGTTTACCATCCCCCATGCAACAACAAGGTCCCACAATATTTCCCGAGGAGGCTCTATTGTGAGTTTATCCTCAATGATATTCCAAACTATTTTGACATGCGATATTTTTTAGGATAGAGAACAAGGCTCTTCACATAGGAAGGAGAGGGCACGTTATACCCGAGACCATGTATCAAGAACCCTAGGTAGGCCAAAAATTTGATAGTTTAGTATCCCTTCTATTGTGAAGGAGAGAGTTAAGGTGGAGAATTTACTGTCACTTAGTTCCCTAACACGAACCGTAATATATACATAGTATGCTATTTTGTAGGGTGTTGAGGGTGAAGCTTCCAAGCATCAACACTCACCTCACCTTTTGTTGTAATTGTGGATCTATTTATGAACATGAGTAAGAATATGTTGAGGACACACATGCTACAGAGGATGCTCCAAAGTTTCAAGAATATGGTAGATAGGTCCATAAGGAGGATACATATGTATTAAAAATATTGTGTTGATATATGAGTTGTTCAATAACATCTTTGGTATTGATTGATAGGTAATTTTCAATAATTTTTTGTAATTTATTATATTTTATTTTGAAACATAAGAATAACTATATTAATCTATTATAAATTAAAATGAATGTAGTGAATTATATGTAATGGAATTCCTTTCAACACCTAATTATTTCATCGAATGGAGTCCAAATGTATGCAATTTGTAGAAAAATAGTAAATATACTATACACATAAATTATCTTTTCATATATCAGTGGTAAAATTAAATTAATTTTTGATGATGGAAAAGTGGATCTCAGACCTTCAACATCAACACCTATTGGTGGTAATGGTTGTATTTCACCTCCTATTCCTAGATGGATCAAACATAACTTTGATAGTTCAACAAAAGGAAACCCAATCTAGGAAGGTGGGGGTGTAATTCTCAAAGATCCTAAGGGTTGTATTAATTTAAATTATGTTGTCAACCTTGGAATTCAAACATCCAACTATGTTGAGGTGACAATAATCTTCCATGGTATTCAAATATCCAAAAAAAAATGTTTAACCAAGATGATAATAGAAGGGGTTCTAAAATATCATTGAAAATGTTGCAAGACATAGCCTCTCCTAGCTAGTTTTACCAAGATATCATAAGTGAGTCACAATTTAATATGATTAACCTTGAGTATCACCTAGTTAAACACATGTTAAGAGAGGGAAACTTGATAGTAGACCTTCTTACAAATATAGGATTGTTGGTTGATTCATTTATGATTTGGAACAATTCCAACTCCTTACTAGACCATGTGAAAATTAATATGCAATATGAAGTGAGAGATATCAAAATCCCTAATGTCAGACGAAGTGTCAGTTCATTTTGATTTGATGAATCCAATACTTCAAGGATCCCCTAATTATGAAATATTAAAGAACATGATTAATCATACCTTCTCGAATTATTATGCTCAATTAAAATGTTGCCCCTAGCTCAATTTTGATCACAGAAGCTTATGGTTAATTGGACCCCTACCATTTGTTGTCACTACTCTAGTGTTATTTTCCTTTTCTTAACTATGGGGGAAATCTAAAAATTTATTCAAACAATTGTGAAGGCCTCAATAATGATAAAGAGTTATGGTTCATTCTTCAAAATGGAAACCTATCACCTTATATAGAAGCCATGAATGGCTATGATTCTATTCTCTAGATGGAATTTTCTAATACTTGGAACTCTAGAACCTTCTATGTTTGTGGAATTTCCTTCAAAATTTCTCTTGAGCTTACTTCCACCATAAGAGGTCCACCTCTAGAGGGTGTTAGGAGTCTTAAAAGGGTTAAAGGAAACTACTAGGGGGCTATGAGTAGGTTCTTGAAACATGCAAATAAAGTGAAAAAGTTGAAGAATTTCTTCAATAGGGATGGCTTACCTAGCATTTGGGAGAATATTATTGAGGTGTTAATGAGGTACATAACTCTTGAGGGCTTCTATAAGCAATTTCAAGCCTATTTTTTTATAATGTTTAATTATTTTTGTCATAATGTCAAATTAATTTTTCCTTCTAGTTGTTTTATTTATTGAAAAACTTGGTTCATAAGTTTTGATCACTGGTAAAGCTATGCCCCTTCACCAAGGGCTTATTTATAAACACTATTTTTATAATTTGGTCCTAATCCCAACCCACCCTGTTCATCCTAGAATCTAATCCCTTGTTGATCCAAAAGGATAAGGGTCCCACCCTTAAGAAATAAAAACTTAATACCCCTTCACCTTTGGTGGACCATATCTCTCCTCTTCAAGATCCATCTACTTCCTCACCAAGATTAAAAAACTCCTTTAAAGAACCCATGGAAGGTCATTGCATCTTTATTTTTGTTGATGATTCTACCCCTTTGAGCTTGCCAAGTCAAGATGTTACTTTGCATTCTCCCTACTAGTGCTAATCCCTCTCCTCAAGAGTTGTCTAAATCCTAGTATAATCAAAGCCCCAACATCCCCAATCCTTTTAACCTTCATGTGAGATCTAAACATTTCAACCTATGCATCCAACTCAAGGAAAAATTTAACAACCTTTGCAAGGCTTGTAATTTTTGGAATGGTATTCTAAAGTGACATCTTTCTCAATGATATATTCCCAAAAAGAAGATTCAAAAATTTAGAATTTATTGCATTATCAAAATTGTTGAAATGACTTCAAGAGAATATTGATGAGAATGTGTAGGAGTCAAAAAATTGTTTCTACTTTCAACAAATGAGAGCAGTTGGATAAGGGGGTGGAGAATATCAAGAAATTCATTGGTAATTTTGAAGACCAAAAAAACATAAAAAAAGAGGTTGGGGTTCTAAAAACTAATTAGGAATATATATATATATATATAATTGTTGGAAATTACAACTTTTACAAAGAAAGTTGCTACTACTCTCCAAGTGTTCCATCAAGAGTTGAAGAAGAGGAATACAAGAAAAAATGGAAGAATTATTTCTCATATTATTCCCTTTGACTCTGCTAATATCTCCAACATTAAAAAGAAGAAAGGTAAAGAAAAACCCACCACCAAGAGTGTTATCTCTAAAGCAAAAACCACCACACATAGTGTTTCCCCTATAGCTCATACTGAAGAAAAGAGAGTGGTACCCAAATAATTATCTTTTAAGGATAAGCTGGATTTTTTGAACAAAGAATAGTAGGCCATCAAAGGATTGAAATTTATTGGTAATTTGTAGTAGGTATTTGTTGATCATTTTATGGTTTTTGTTGTTGTTGCTAGTTATTAATTTTCTTTAATTTTCTTTTGTCTAGTCTCACTCCTGGTGAGACTTGTATTGGATCTCAGTTGTTATCATGGTTTGTCCTTGATGACAAATCCACTTGATTTGAGTCTCATGGTTTGACTACTTTAGATTTGGTCTCTTACAGGATCTTTATGCTCTTCCTATTTAGTTGTCTTGACATGACATATAGTTTATGGATATTGATGTTTACAGTTGGTTCATATGTTGTTTCACATGGCTCATGGCATGCACTTTCAAGTTTCAGTTTTTACATGTTGGTACCGATATTTGACCTAGTGTTCATTGTGATAGGGCATGCATTTGCTTCAGATATATATGTCATTGTTATCTTCACAGATCCCAAGATCTTTATGCTTTAGGTTGATCATGTTCTTGATGGTTCAAGTTCAGGTATATTCAGTTGGTTGTTATCAGGAATGATATGTTAGTGCATTATTTTGGCTTATTGACATCATTGTGGATCAATCTGGTTGCTTGAAAATCTTGACACTATATTGTATGCACTTGTGGTATCTCAGTTTGATCAATATACTTGTGTCTTTCTAAAGGCTCTCAAGCCTTCTTGTTACATTCTATGAACTCACATTTCCTTGAAGCATTGAAATACATATTGGGCTCAAGCAATGTTATTTATTTGGTGGTATTATCGATACAAATTTGGCCTTCTATATGTTTTATTTGTTAACAAACACCTTGTAAATTGATTGGGCATCAAAGACGGCATATGAATTAAGCCTTATCAGGTCTCATTGCAATCCTTTTATCAAAGAAAGCTGACTTAGTTTGAATGTCACATGGAAGTGACAAAGTATTCGATAGCCATTATTTTTCTTTAACCTTGTCAACATTTTGAAAAAATTGGACATGGAATAAAGTTTACTGAGTGATAATTTGAATCGACAGTAAGGAAGCAATAATCAAGGTGATTATTTTGTTGGCATCTACTGCAAGTGTTGTGACAACAAAATCATAAGAATTTTATTAAGTTGATTATTATTATGTTTTGATACTTCAGACTTCTATGATTCATTCACTCTAGCAAAGTCATCAGATATCTTGAGAAAGAAGGAAAGGCTAGGGAAAAGTCAGTTTGAGTGTTCACTTCTTAGGGTTTGGAACCCTAGTTGTCACCTTGAAAAGATGGTAATTGTTGTATCTTTGTTAATTTGTTTTGTTGCAACACTAAATATTGTAGGTGAAGATCATTGTATGAGCTATGTCGTGTATGATTACTCGATATGTTGTTTTTCATTGGCTAAGGGCTCGAGTTTGGAAAGAGATTCACTATTTTTTCTCTTGCTATGTTGGTAAATGCTTCGTGACAAGTTACAATGCTCTCTTTTTCAATTTCATTCACCGAATCAGGTATTCTTTCCATTCCTTGCAGAAATTTTTAAAAGGGCAGTTACTTCTCCTTGCTCGAATATGGAAGGGTGTAAATGGGTTGTTAGAATCTTGTGTCAGGAAAGCATGCTTTGAATTCGGTTACATTTTTCTTCATTATTCAGGATTCTAAAAGGGTTGTTTTTTTCTCTCAAGCTTTTTGTTTATTGGGTTCATGATGATATGAAAATGGTTACAATTCTTAACAGGCTTTAGCATTGATAGTTTTTTTTTTTTTTTATCAGAATGATAAAATGTGGTGTGAAGGACAAATATGCTTTGGTGAAATATTGTTTCCACCTGTCACTAATTATGAGGGTTTTTGAAAACAGATCCAGAAGGGTATTTTGTTCAATCAAAGCACTTCGAAAAAGAGAGATGAGATTATTGGTGCATATTGTTATTGTATTTTTTTATTCTTGAACATAACTGACATGGCATTTTGTCTTATCAAAAACCTTCAGTGAAGGTTCTGAATAGAATGTGTGCATTTTGTAAAAGACAAAGACATAGTGATTGATCACTGGTTTTTGGGTTGATTGTTCTTAAAGAGAACAAGTGAAAAAAATTGTAATTTTTAATCTGCAAATATAATGCAGAGAGATAGCCTACAATTTTTTATATGTCTGGTATTTTGAAGGTTCAATTGTGAACCTTTAGGATATTAGGGGTATTGGAATGTAAGGAATTTAGGGTGTTAAAGAATTGAAATGGAGAAATCCTCTGATATTGTTATTGCTCTGAGAATTATTAAGGGGTTGGTGCTCCTTGAAATTGGTTTTTCAAAATAAGGGGTTGTTGCTCCTTGAGTGGGTGCTTTGAAATTTGTCTGTAAGGCATTGTAAGCAATGATTTCAAAATATAAGCCAATTTGGCTGTAGTTTAGGAGTGGTTTTTCTACCCCAAGAGGGTTTTCCACTCGAAAAATCATTTGTCTCTTGGTCTCCTTTATGGTCTCTTTGCTTTATTATGATAATGTTGTAATGTTCATTGTTTTGTTGTGATACTTCTCTTTTCAGTTCTTAATGGTTGCATTCAACTAATGAAAGCATTTATCATTGAAATTTTGAGAGCATAGTCTTTCTTGTTTTATTTTCTGGAGATTATCAAAAATGGTTTAAGACACCGATTCACCCCCCCTCTCAGTTTCATTTTCACTCCAACAATTGGTATCAGAGTGTGGGGTCCTCTTATAGGTCTAAACCACCTAGGATTGATTATGGTCTTAGAGTCTGCTAAAAATGTCACAAGCTCATGAAGGCACTTTTGTGACTAGAGCTCCTTAGTTTGATGGCAAAAATTATGTGTTCTAGAAAATTAGAATGGAAACATATATGAATTCAATAGATCTTGATATGTGGAGCATAGTTTTAAATGGGTATACTATTCCACCTGCAATACCCACAGATGTTGCTAAGAAAAAGAAGTATGAAACTAATGCTAGAGCTAGGCATGTCATCTTGTGTGGATTGACTAAAGATAATTTTGTTAAATTCATGCATTGTAAATCTGCTCAAGAAATCTGGGAAAAACTTGAAACCATTTATCAAGGAAATGACAAAATCAAACTATCAAAAATCCTTCCTCTCAAACATTAGCTTGAGGAAATGAGAATGAAGGATGGTGAAAAAGTGGCTAAATATCTCCTAAGAATAAATGAAGTCGTTAATGCTATGAGAGGATTAGGAGAAGATGTAAAAGAGTTTGATGTGGTTACAAAGGTCATTAGAACCTTACAACCTAAATTTGAATATAAGGTTTCAGCCTTTGAAGAAAAGAAACATTTTTATCAACTTACCTTAGATCGCTTGCAAGTAACTCTTACTACTTATGAAATGATAACAAGCAAAAACAACTCAACAAGAAAATAAACTTCTTTTACAACTGAAAAGAAAGAAAAAGTAGATGACAGTGAATCAGAATATTCTGATTCAAAAGAAATCCACTTTGTTAGAAAACTTAAAAAGGTTTATGGAAAATACAAGGGAAAACTTCCCTTTAAGTGTTTTAACTGTGGCAAGATTGACACTTTGCAGCTAAGTGCCCCTATGATGATCAAATAAGTGACAATGAGAAATTTGATAAACTGCCTAAGAAGAAGGCCTATAAACCTAAAAGAAAATTCAATTTCAAAAAGAAGAAGAGTTTGTTTAGTAAAGATTAAACTGACAATGAAATAGAAGACTCTTTAGTTGAGGAAGATGAAACTTTATTTATGGTTGAAGTCAAACTGCAAGAAGAGACTAAAAACAATTATTTGGAAGATGGTGAAATTGATCTAGAAGGTGAATTAAAATGTGCCCTAAAGGAAATTAAGAGACTCAAAAATAAAATTATTGCTCAAGAACAAAAATTAGATCAAGTTCTTGCTCAAGAACATAAACCTGATCAAGAAATAATGTCTCTGAAAACTCGGCTTGAAGAAGCTAAGAGAGTTGAGGACTGTCTTTGAGTAATTGTAAGTTTCAAAGATCAAGAAATTCATAAATTGGAACAAGAAGTTGTCTTTCTTAGAAAGGAAATTGAAAGGTATGAAAGTACCTAAAAACTTAATGAGATACTCAGCAGCAGAAATTGAATAAAGATAAAAATGGTGTTGGGTTTGAAAAGGGTGAATGCTCAATTGATATGCAAAGCAAAAATCTTCTTTTGAAAACAAGAGTTATGGTCCAAATCATCTTGAATTTGGTAAGAATCATGTTTATTCCTTTAAGGACAATAGAATATCTTACAAATTTAATCCCTTCTTTTATGGTTATTATTTTTACTGCAACAAATTTAACCATAAAGTAAGTACTTGCAAGCTTATGACTTCTAGAATACCAAAATTTGGACATAAGCAATACTTTGGATTTGTTAATCAAGCCAGATGCTTTAAATGCAACACTTTAGGACATACGGTCAAACAATGCAAAACTGATCTACATAATAAACAACAAAAAACTAAATCAGTTTGGAAACCTAAAAATGTTAAAAGCCTAGAGCAATCAATCTTGGTCCAAACTGATTTTCACTCTAAAAAGGACTTATGGATCCTAGATAGTGGTTGTTCTAACCACATGATGGATGATAAGGATAAATTCATCAAACTTGAAGATTATGCTTGTGGATATGTGAAGTTTGGTGATAACACTGGTATACAGATTATAGGTAAAGGCTCACTTCTATTAAATGAGGATACACATATCTACAATGTGTATTATGTTGAAGGCCTAAAGCACAACTTGCTTAGTGTTATCCAAATCTGTGATAGTGGTTAGCATGTTATGTTTACTTCATAGGGATGTGAGATCAAGAACAAGTTTGGAAAAACTGTTGCAGCTGGGAGAAGAACCAAAGGTAATGTCTATAATCTTCTTCACACCTCTGGTAATGATAACAATGAAGGTATGTGTCTAATGGGTCAAGTTGAAGAAATTTGGTTATTGCATAAAATATTGGGATACAAACTTTGAAAATCTAGTTAGAATCAGTAAAAATTAGAATGTTAGAGGTTTACTAGTCCTTAACAAACCAAAAAAAATTGTGTGCAAAGAATGTTTAAGTGGTAAACAAACTAGAGTTAATTTCAAGACAAAATAAAATTCTTCAACAAAGCCCTTACAGCTAGTACATACAGATTTGAGTGCCCCAACTAGAACAAGGTCAATTAATGATGAAAAATACTTTATGTTGTTTGTAGATGATTACACTAGAATGGTTTGGGTTACGTTTCTTAAACATAAATCAGAGGCATTTGAAAGGTTCAAAATCTTTCGTAAAATGGTTGAAAATGAATATGATTTAAATCTTAAATGCCTAAGATCTGATAAAGGAGGTGAGTTCACCTCTTAGGAATTTGTTGATTATTGTGAACAACATGGTATTAAAAGGCAATATGCAACAACTAGAACACCTCAACAAAATGGGGTAGTTGAACATAAAAATAGAACTGTAAAGGAAATGGCAAGAACAATGTTAGATGAGGCTAAGTTGCCTGACATGTATTGGAAAGAATTTTTTCATACAGTTGTGTACATTTTAAATAGAGTGTAACTTAGGGTGAAAACAAAATACACTCCTTATGAATTGTGGCATGGAAAAACTGCTTATCTAAAACACTTTAGAATCTTTGGCAATAATTGCTTTATCAAGAAAGATGATGAACATCTAGGTAGCTTTCAATCAAAATGTGATGAGGGTATCTTTTTGGGATACTCAACTCATAGTAAAGCCTATAAATTTTATAACAAAAGGCTTAATAAAATTGTTGAGGCAATCAATGTGAAATTTGATGAAAGACCACATTTAGGAACTGATCTTGTGCAAATTGATGAGGAAGAAACATAAATCGAACTTGAGATAAAATTTGAAAATGTTGAAACAACAAGTCCTAAACATGATGAAACGACAAGTTCTAAAAATTGTGTGTCCAAAAATCCTTCAAAATCTCTTGCTAGATATCATCATAAAGATCATATTATTGGGGATAGATATGTTGGAGTTCAAACTCGAAGAAAGGCTACTAAAACTGAAGAACAAGCTCAAATAGCAGAGCATACAACCTTCTGTTTAGTCACTGAATTTGAACCTTGAAATTATATGAATCTCTCATAGATGAATGTTGGGTTAATGCTATGCAGGAAGAAATAAATTAGAGTGAGAAAAATCAAACTTGGGAATTAGTCCCAAGACCTGATGACAAGAATTTCATTGGTGGCAAATAGATTTACAAAAATAAGCTTGATGAAAATGGCAATGTTATTCGCAACAAGGCAAGGTTTGTCTGCAAAGGCTATGATCAATAATAAGTTATTGATTTTGGTGAAACCTTTGCACCAGTTGCTAGACTAGAATCTATTAGAATATTCTTGGCATATTTTGTTTATAAAAACTTCATTGTTTATCAAATGGATATCAAAACTACATTTTTGAATTTTTGAATGGCTATTTAGATGAAGAGGTCTATATGGAACAACCTAAAGGGTTTGTTTGCAAAAATAATCCTAATCGTGTTTACGGGTTGAAAAAGGCCCTATATGGCTTAAAACAAGCACCTAGGGTGTGGTACTCTAGGCTAGATAATCATTTGACATCAAATGGCTTTGCTAGAGGAGGTGTTGACAACAATCTTTATGTTAATATTGAAGGTGCTGATATTTTAGTTGTTGAGATTTATGTTGATGATACCATTTTTGGTTGCAATAATGTTGCTTTAAGCAAAAAATTCTCTCATATTATGGAATTTGAATTTGAAATGTCAATATTGGGAGAATTGAATTTATTTATGGGTCTTCAAGTTTCTCAACTTGAAAATGGTATATTTCTCTCTCAAACCAAGTATGTGAGAGAGATTCATAAGAAATATCAAATGGATGGATGTCATCCAGCGAGCACTCCAATGGTTGTAGGCTGCAAACTCACTAAGGTTGATGATTCTCCTGATGTAAATCAATCTGAATATAGATCAATGATTGGCAGTCTATTATATTTAACTACTTCTAGACCTAACATAATGCAGACAGTTTTTGTGGTTGCAAGGTTTCAAGCATCACCTAAGGAATCTCATTTTATTGTTGTTAAAAGAATCCTTAAATATGTTCAAGGCACTCTTGATTATGGTATTTGGTATCCTACAAGCAATGATTTTTCTATAATTGCCTATACTGATGCTAACTGGACTAGTTGTTTGGGTGATAGGAAGATAACTAGTGGTGCTACACTCTTTCTTGGTGGTCATTTAGTGGCATGGCACAACAAGAAACAAGAATATGTTTCTCTTTCCACAGTTAAGGCAGAATACATAGTTGCCACTTCTTGCTGCACTCAAGTATTGCGGATGAAACAAACATTATCTAATATGGGTTTTACAATTTCTAAGCCTATTTCCATTCTTTGTGATAACACTAGTGCGATTAAAATTTCTAAAAATCTTGTTATGAACTCTCGCACTAAACATGTTTCTATCAAGTTTCACTTTCTTCATGAAAAAGTGCTAGCTAATGAAGTGCGTTTACAATTTGTTGCTTCACAAGAGCAAGTTGTTGATATTTTCACTTAGCCTTTATCTAAAGAAGTATTTGAAAGGCTAAGACTTTGATTGAGACTTATCTCTCAATCTTTACTTCACTAATTTACCCATTTTTGGCTTAGTGGGAGCTTGTTATAGCATTTGTTCATTCACATCTCTCTTGCAAATTGTGTTTGTTACACTATTGCTCTACTTGCAGCTGGTTCTTCTGGTTATTGGTTGGCTTCTTAGTTGTTTTTCATGGAATTTCGTAATCTTATGCTTTATTCTTTGTCATTGAGGCAAAAAGGGGGAGAATCATTTGTGTTTTTCCATCAAGGACAAAGGGGGAGTTTGTTGAATCTCTCATGGTCTATCCTTCATGACAAATCCACTTGATTTGAGTCTCATGGTTTAACTACTTTAGAATTGGTCTCTTACAAGATTTTTATGCTCTTCCTATTCAGTTGTCTTGACATGATATATACTTGATGTCTCTTGATGTTTACAATTGGTTCATATGGTGTTACACATGGCTAATGGCATGCACTTTCAAGTTTCAGGTTTTACATGTTGGTACTGATATTTGACCTGGTGTTGGTTGTGATAGGGCATGCATTTGCTTTAGATATATATGTCATTTTTATCTTGATGGGTCCCAGGATCTTTATGCTTTAGGTTGATCATGTTCTTGATGGTTCAGGTTCAGATATATTCAGTTGGTTTTTATTAGGAATGATATGTTAGTGCATTATTTTGGCTTATTGACATCATTGCAGATCAATCTGGTTGCTTGGACATCTTGACACCATATTGCATGCACTTGTAGTATCTTAGTTTGATCAGTATACTCATGTCTTTCTAAAGGATCTAAAGCCTTCTTGTTACATTCTATGAACTCACATTTCCTCTAAGCATTGAATACATATTGGGCTCAGGCAATTTTATTTGTTTGGGGGTATTATCGATATACATTTGGTCTTCTATATGTTTTGTTTGTTAACAATCACCTTGTAAAGTGATTGGGCATCAAAGAAAGCATATAAATTAAGCCTTATTGGGTCTTATTTCAAACCTTTTATCAAAGAAAGTTGACTTAGTTTGAATGTCACATGGAAGTGACAAAGTATTCAACAACCATCATTTATCTTTAACCTTGTCAGCATTTTGAAAAACTAGGACATGGAATACAGTTTATTAAGTGATAATTTGAATTGACGGTAAGGAAGCAATAATTAAGGTGATTATGTTGTCGACATCTATTGCAAGTGTTCTAACAGTGGACTCATAAGAATTTTACTAAGTTGATTATTATTATGTTTTGATACTCCGGACTTCTATGATTCATTAACTCTAGCAAAGTCATCAGATATCTTGAGAAAGAAGGAAAGGATAGGGCAAAGTCAATTTGAGTGTTCATTGCTTAGGATTTGGAACCCTAGCCACCGCCATGGAAAGATGGTAACTAATGTATCTTTGCTAATTCATTTTACTGCAACACTAAAGACTGTAGGTGAAGTGCACTACATGAGCTATGTCATGTATGATTACTCGATTTTTTTTTCATTGGCTAAGGGCTTGCGTTTGGAGGGAGATTCACTAGTTTTCTCCTACTGGGATGGTAAATGCTTCATGACAGGTTATCATGCTCTATTTTTCAGTTTCATTCACCAAATCAGGTATTCTTTCCATTGCTTGCAAAAAGTTTTAAAAGGGCTATTACTTCTCCTTGCTTGAATATGGAAGGGTGTAAATGGGTTGTTAGAATCTTGTGTCAGGAAAGCATGCTTTGAATTTGGTTAAATTTTTGTTCATTATTCAAGATTCTAAAGGGTTCTTTGTTTCTCTCTAGATTTTTGTTTATTGGGTTCATGATGATATGGAAATGGTTACAATTCTTGGTAGGCCTTAGCAGTGATAGTTATTTTGTTTTTATCAGAATGCTAAAATGTGGTGTGAAGGAAAAAGATGATTTGGTGAAATATTGTTTCCACCTGTCACTAATTATGAGGTTTTTTGAAAACAAATCCAGAAGGGTATTTTGTTCAATCAAAGCACTTTGAAAAAGAGAGATGAGATTATTGGTGCTTATTAATATTGTATTTTTTTATTCTTGAACATAACTGACATGGCATTTTGTCTTATCAAAAACCTTCAGTGAAGGTTCTGAATAGAATATGTGCATTTTGTAAAAGACAAAGACATAGTGATTGATCACTGGTTTTTGGGTTGATTGTTCTTAAAGAGTACAAGTGAATTTTTTTGTAATTGTTAATCTGCAAATATAATGCAAAGAGATAGCCTGCAATTTTTTATATGTCTGGTATTTTGAAGGTTCAATTATGAACCTTTAAGATATTAGGGGTATTGGAATATAAGGCATTTTGGGTGTTAAAGAATTGAAACGGAGAAATCCTCTAATATTATTATTGCTCTGATAATTATTAAGCGGTTGGTGCTTCTTGAAATGGGTGTTTCAAAATAAGGGGTTGTTGCTCCTTGAGTGGGTGCTCTGAAATTTGCCTTTAAGGGATTGTAAGCAATGATTTGAAAATATAAGCCAATCTAGCAAGAGTTTAGGAGTGGTTTTTCTACCCCAGGAGGGTTTTCCACTCAAAAAATCATTTATCTATGGTCTCCTTTATGGTCTCTTTGCTTCATTGTGATAATATTGTAATGTTCATTGTTTTTTTGTGATACTTCTCTTTTCAGTTCTTAATGGTTGCATTCAACTAATGAATGTATTTATCATTGAAATTTTGAGAACTTAATCTTTCTTATTTTATTTTCTTTCATTTGTTAAAAAATAGTTTAAGACACTTATTCACCCCCCCCCCCTCTTAGCGTCATTTTCACTCCAACAACTTTTTGTTCTTTCCTTTATGGTTATTTTGTAATGGTTGTAGGCCATTTCCCATCTTTATCTTAATCAAAATTTTCACTAAGGTAAGTTTTAATATTGTTAATCATTATATTTTGAAATAATGTTAGATATATGTTTATCAAATATTATTTTTTTATTTGCAATTGATTACATCAATTTAAAGCCTCCTAATATTCATGACACAATGGATATGGGTGTTGCATTGGAATTTTTTTTCATTGATGTCAAAGGTTTGTATTTGATGGCAATAGAAGTCAGACATGTGATGTCAAAGGTGTGTTCAATATCAGAGTAATTATTTGGTAAAGTGAAGTTTCATGTTGTTTATGCCATCTAATTTTGATGATGCTTGCAAAGGAAATTTTGGTACAAAGGTAACAATGGTGTTGGTATAAAGAAAAGGTAATGCAAATTTTGGTGCAAGTGAAGTCAAAGTTCATTCAGGGTATTCAAAGTGAAGTTTGTCATTGGTTCAATTCTTGGTGTTTATGGTTCACAAAATAAATTGTTTGATATCACAAAGTTGCTTATGCATTCAAAGATAATTTTCTTGTTCTAGTGTTGGTTCTAAAGAGGTATATGGTGAACTTAAAAGGTACTTGTTTGGTGATCTTCAATGTGGTTGCTTCAAAAATACAGAGGTGTGTTGATTTGGTGTATAATGGAAGGGGTTCGCATATTAATGTTCCCATCAAGTTTCAAAACCTCATGTTTATCAAAGTCAAAGGTACAATGATCAACATCAATAAAATTTGGTGAATGATTGAAGTATTAGAATAGTCACATGGCTTTATTTGTTCTTTCTTCATTGATTGATGTTTTCATCATTCAATCTCAACTTTCAAACATTTCTAAAACCCTAAAGACACCTAGGGTTTATGTTTCTTGAAGGTCTTCAATGAGATGTTAAATTTATGTTCTATTTAATAGTTGACCAGGTATAGGAGTTTTAAGGAACTTAAGTGACATCTCAAAGGGTTGAAGCACATATGGGAATCAACCCTTCATTATAGGTTAACTTTCTAGATAGGTTAAGGATTTATTTTATATAATTCATTCAGATCAATGGTTATTATTCAATCTTCAATGATGCCAAGATATGTATCAAAGGTGTCTTTTCAAATTCTCAATGAACTTCAACGGTTATTTCCTTGGGCATAAAATTTGACGGTAATTTTCCTATTTTTAAGGTTTTTGATGCAGTTTTGATAATTGGTTTTTTTGGGTATACAATGATGGAATGAACATGTATGAAGTATAATGCAACTGTTTCAGGGTTGTGTGAAACATTGTTGGATACTTTGATATCATGATCCTACCAGAATAATAAAGAGAAATGGATAACAATGAAAAAGGAGAATATCCCAAAATGATAGTAATCAGGAAATGTGTTTTTATTCCACAGATAAGTGTAACCTCAAGAAAAAATGCTCAAAGAGGAAGTTTTAAGGGATAGTAATTTTTCTTACACATATTATAATCTTTGATTGGATTATTATTTGAATTTATTCTTTTCATGATGGAGTATAATTGAAAGTAATAGCTTTTTGTGTGAATATTTTTTTCTTTGATGATTATGCCATGATTTTGTGAGACAACACTCTATGTGTGCATTTAAAGAAGGTTAATAGTCATAATGTATGCAGAGATTCAGTGAACAGTCATCCATGTATGCAGGTAATGGGATTTGAAGTTGATGTGTATTTTGACATTGGTGAGTATGGTTTTTGATGATAAAAAGAAGAGTGATAGGTATAACAATATTTGTATTCTTGCATTCAAAGTTATGTTGTTTTCATGATCAGAACATGATGATTTCCTATGAAGTCAATGAGTTTTCAAAACTATGTCTTTTAGATTGAAAAAATAATGTTATTGGAAGTGTGAATAAGGGAGATGAATTTTTTTCAATATAGTGATATGTATGGAAACAATCTAGTTTTGTGCTTAATTTCTTTTGAAGTGGTTTTGTATTGCCAGTAAATCATGGTGCTTTCCAGTGAGGCATGATATTTGTCAGTGAGATATGAGGATCTACCAGTGACGCTTGAATAATTTCCAGTGAGGCTTCTTGTATTGCTAGTGATGCATGCAATTTGTAAACAACAAGGTTTTAGCCAATCTAACTTAATAAAGAAAGTGTTTAGAGTGGGTTTTTAACCCTTTTAGGGATTTTCCACTCATAAATCTTGTGTTTTGTTTCTTCTTGATGGTGTGTCACTTTGTGTATGGTTGATTATCCTTGATTCAAATGTTATGATCTGATTTGCATATCTTTGTGATTTTCATAACATATAAGATCTAGAGTCTTTGAATAATCAATTGTGTAAAGTTTGGAAATTGGTTTTATTTGACCATCGATTCACCCCCCTCATAGTGGTCCTGTACTCCAACAATGGGAATTGTTCCAATATTTTTGTCTTCAATGCCTTTGACAAAGGTATGAGATAATAATGTAGATTTCATTTTATATTTCTTGTTTTATCCCACATCATTTATTTATTATTTAAATTATATTAATCCTTTACTCTAATTTATTTCTTCATGTTTGTCATAGGTGGTTACAAATCCATTTTATTACACATTCCTCTCAGATGAATGAAGAGAAGTAGAGAATGATTGAGGAATATTATCAAATTACAATAAGTGACTATTCACTTATACCATTTTATATTTCCTTTTTTATATGAATGTGTATATCATTTCATTATATTAATAGGTGGACATAAAAAAAATAGAGAAGAGTTCTAGTTTGCGGGTTCAAAATAAATAGTCATTGGTCACCTTCCATCTTTTGACAAAAAAAAGATTAATGGAATATTCCATCCAATTCTATAGGATAGAAATATTATGACATTTTATGTATGCCTATTTCCGTTTTTTGTACAATTTTAATTTACCAATGTAGAAAATTGTAAACCTTTATGGGTTTGTTTATACATCCATTATATTCATGACATAATATATAAACTATAAGGCATTATCATGATGTTATGCATATAGAATTTTGCATTGCATATGATGATCAATTATGATTATAGATTCTATCATATTCATTATTTCTATATGATTGTGTCAAATTTCCATGTGGATTGATGCATACAATGAGTGTATAGGAAATATGTATTAGCTAATGTGAGTTAATTTAAATATGTTGATCTTTAATTTATGAATTTATTAATCCAAATAAATAAATTAAGGACACCTATTTTATCTACTCGAAGCTAATAATCTTCATCGTGGGTCAAATAAAGGTAAGGATCTCATTAAAACCCACCTATGACACTGATAACCTAGATAAAATGGTGGCATAGATTCACAAAATGGTAGTCCTATTTTACTCATTTATGAAAAACCTATCTTGCTCATGACTCCATACATATATAGTTTATTTCATTTCATCAACCTTTAAAACTTCTATAGGGTGTTAATGAGTCATCTCCATGATATTTGGCATTCATAAGTACATTCTTTGGTAAGTAATTTTCATGATAACATCATGGTGTAGTGTAGCCTATCTAGAGACCTAAAAATTGAATTGATACCTCTAGTAGTATTCAAATGTCCATTTTGATATTCTAGTGTATTAAATTCAACTCCATCAGGTGTGAAAGAAAAAATCTTATAATTATCTTTACACTGCTCTCTAATAAGCCATTTTATAAGAATGCATTCATCATTGGCAATTCAAATAGTGTAGAGTTGAGAAAAATTGAGATAGGATACTATAGAGGGACTCAAAATCCACCTACAAGTGCAAATGAGATATTCATAGGTGCCACAAATTTAGAGAATAGGAAAGAAAAAGTTTGGCAACTTTTTCTCTTAGGGCTATTGAGAGACTACCTTGGTGCAATGTATCCTAGAAGAATTAGGAGACCTTCATAATGAACCAAAACCTCCAATATTATTCACCTACCCACCTTCATGTGCTAGCATAGTTAGTTCAATCCCATAAGGTGCATAAGAACAAAAAAATCCAATTGGAATGAGACATTTTTCAATAATGCATTCATTGTTAGCACAATCAAACAGTCTAGAGTTGAAAAAAATTTGTTGGGATTAAGGTTTCTCAGCCTTTGAGTCCTAATATTGAATAATTTAATGTATTATTCTATTTATTTGTATTATTTAATTACCTATGGTGTCATGTCATAAATTGGGACCCACTGGCTGGGTGACATCCACATTGGAGGTGATTGGATGACACATCATCATCCCAAGTAGACATAGGCATCCCACTTTGTAATCTTTGACTTATGAATATTTCTATGACACGTCATAAGGCATCTTTATGCATGGAAAAAGTTGGCACCCAAGTTGGGTTATAACAGGTTGTAAGAGAATCGGATACTTTGGTCAGTTATGATGGATTCTATGATGGATCTTGTGGCAGACTTATGATAGATTTTATGATAATTGTAAGGCTTTTTTCATAGGCTATTATAAGCATATTTCGGGTACCCAAGCTTGGAGAGAGAATATTGCATGTTATGACGGTTATAAGGGTGTAAGGGAATATTGTACATGTGTCCAAATGCATGTTTATGGTGTTGGGTCTCAAAAACGTAGGTTTGAACCACGAGCAGGTTGCCAAGCTCTCACAACACTTTTGGACAACGTACAAGGCCAATTGATGCAATTGTACCTTCTACTCTATAGGCTTTGCAAAACCCAAGCGGGTGCACCTATGTGTATGTTGCAGATTTAAAATGTATTTCCTGGTTGAGAAATCTATCCACAATGGCAAAGGGAAGTGAATAGATGAAATCACTACAACTAATCCTACTCCTATTGCACAAATGAAAGGATTTGAATCAGTTGTTTGTTCATGAATTTTATCTCTGGGTTGAGGCAGATCAGTGCCTTCTATCCACATGGGCAATGGAGTCAAATACTATGAATTATATGTTTTTAATTCTCTGTCATGATTCTAGTTGTTAGGAACTTTGAAAAATGAAACCTAATGACTGGCATATGACTTCATTAATTTATGGCTTGCATAAATAGTGCTGGAATATTTTCTTATCGGGTTCTACTTCAACAATCCAAAATAAATACTCAATCACCGTGACTTGTTTAAAAGAATTTAACTCTGACTTGCAGACACCAATCAACCAAATCACATAGAGTGAAATTTGCACTTTGATAAATCAAACATATGCTTGATACATTTATTTAAATGATTTAAGACTTCAAGTTGGAGACAACCCATATAAGAAATATAAATTATTATATTACAACAACTGAAAACAGAAAAAGTTTCACCAATTCAAAATGATCTATCCATTGATTCTGCTTCAAAGAAAGTCTATATATTATTTGCATTCCCCCAGTCTCCTCTCGGGAAAAATCTAACAATTCTAACTCTCCTCCTTCCTCTCTCCCCCTACAACTGATTTTTCAAATCATTTATACATTACAAATCAAGGGTCATGACCCTTCATTTTACCCGTTACAACTGTTTGATATTTCAATTACAGAGATTAAAATATTTAATTATGTTGCCTCTCGAAAAATTAAATATTTCATACAATAGTTATGCCTTTGATTTCTTCCTTTATTAAATTTCCCACTCCATACATTTTATTTTATTTATTATCGCTTGTTATACTTCATGTCTATGTGGCTTTCTTTATTTCCTTTACGGCGGGCTTTGAATTTCCCACCCGCGGTATCGCGGTGTTTGACTGTTGCTCACTGTTGCTTTAATCCATTGCATTACCACGGTCTTTGTATTTTATGTTGGCAGTACCGCGATAATCGTTAGCCGTTTCCCCCGATAGTTTACCGTAGGCGCGATGGTCTTCATTTTCATTATGTGTGGTATAGCGATAATTGTTAGCCACTTCACCTCGTTGCCTCACCTATTATTAATCGTTTACCACACCACCACAGTCTATGTCTTGAATGCGTGCGGTATCGTGGTGAACCTTCAAACTATTTTCCTTCGCCCATCTCATCATTTATTGACCCTTTGCTGATTTCTACCGCAGTCATCGTGGTCTTAGACTAGACCATCAGCAGTACAGCAGTGACAATCTACAACCGCCACCACTATACTGCGGGTTTCTTTGTGGAAGGTCGTGGTAATGCGGTAAAGATATAAGAAATGAATATCAAAGGAGCGGTATAATGAATTTTAGCATTTTGAATGGTGAAAGCGATTTTTTTATGGAAAATAGTAAGAAAACCTTAGGCTTTTAAATGGAAATTTTTAGTTCTAATAGTGGCTCCTATTGGGGATGAGAGGTTTTGCAAATCACTGCAAGAATCCAGAATTCTTTGGTAGAGCAAACCAAGCAATGAACAAATGAATGATATGAAAAATGGATCATGGAGAAAGGAAAAACCCTAGACTATTGTCCATGGAAAAGAAATTTTTAAAGAGGATTTGCTAAGAAATGTCCATGCACTGGCAATCCTTAATCCTCTGTACCCGCCCTGGTTCAAAAACTAAAACCACAAGGAATGGCCCCAGGCCACCCCAAAAAGAAAAACCTGCACTTTCCTTTGTCATAGAGTTTGTTCTAATTAGAGCTCATCAGGTTTATTTTGAAACTATCCATTCCACCTACCCTGCAACATGTACTTCCATTGAAAACCTTTAGGAAATCATTGCATTCAACCTGACTCATATTTATTTTACCATTTTGCATTTCATCATTCTCATTATCATATAAAAAACACTTATCATCTTCATCATACAAAGTTTACCTAAATTAAACAAAAAATTCATAAGCATGCTCACTATCATATGTTGTTGAATGTGCCTGCAACTGCACTGGGACCTGAAAATTTGAATACTCCTTATGGCAACCAAAAAATTATGTCTCATCAACATCTTTTGAAACAATCAAATCAAAATTATTTTCTTTTTCTTTTCTATCACCATTTGGCATTGACACATACCTCTTATCCATACAATCATCCTCATATATACTTGAATCAACAAATGTTGGACATCCATCATCAATAACATGCAAACCGGTATCTCTATATTGCAGGCAAAAATCATTCACTTCACATTCCTCTTCTTGGACACAAATAGATTCTTGATCAAATTGAAAGATATCTTCATTAGTCTAAGAAATTCTCATGGAGTCATATGAATTGTTACACACAGTATCTTCACTGTCAAAGCAGATGTAGGTTGGACCCAAAAATTCAAAATCAACTTTGTGTGCATATTTCTGGTATTCCAGAGTTAATAAATCTGAAACTTGCTCATTGCTAAGTGAACAGGTCTCTCCTTCCATATCTTCAACCATGTCTCCAACCTCTTCTTGATCTCCACAAGGACTGCAATAGTCACCCTGTTGTAGATCAACATCCATAACTTCATCCTCGCAATTTGACTCACAATCTGTTATGCAAGAGAAACTCTCCACATCTTCATTTTCAGACAACATGATATCATTTTCTAATTCAGCATCTGAAGCACTGTTGGTAGTATCCACATACTTTGTCCCAATCATGGAATCAATAAATTTATTTACTACATCAAAGACATGTTGTTTTATTAACGCTGACCAGTAAAGTGATTCAAGCTATGATGCTGTCAAGAATTGTGCAGCAAATGTGGATCTTATAGGCCTAAGATGAGGAGGTAATTGCATACAAATGTCTACCATCTTGTTCTATAAAAACCTCATAGATTCTCCCTTATATCTTCTTATATCAAAAAAGGCATCCACAATATTTTTTCCTCTCTCTTCAATTTGAATATACTCATCAAAAGTATTTTGTTGTGAATAGAGTACATTACCTTTGTTTCTAGAGTTCTCAGTTGCATCATGGGGCACTTGTGGTGTCCAAGATCTCCTGGCATTTGTGTCTTCATCCTCACTACATGATGACCTATTTGGTGATGTATTTTGAGCACCTTTGACTCCCAATTGCAACAATTGTTGGTTTATTTGTAGCATCTGTTGTTCTAATTGTAACCTTTGTTGTCTCAATTCCTTCAGCTCTATTACTGATTGTTGTATTCTCTCTTCTTCTGCCATCTTGACAAAATGTTACTGCTTCACAACACTCATGCATTATTTATCAAATCTGAAATAGAGTCGCCACCTACTTTTCCCAAAAGTAGGAAAATGAAAAAAGATTGATATTGTTTTGGTTTTCCCCCAACGGAATCTGTAAAAATGTAAAAATTTGCTGACTCAATTTTGAAATTGTATGACTCTATATGGAAAGGCTGAAAGATTTCTTGATGGGTTATTCCCCAGCAGAGTCGCCAAACTGTTGGGTCTCAAAAATGTAGGTTTGAACCACGAGAGGTTGCCAAGCTCTCACAACGCTTTTGGCCAACGTAGAAGGCCAATTGATGCAATTGTACCTTCTACTCTTCAGGCTCTGCAAAACCCAGGTGGGTGCACCTATGTGTATGTTGCAGATTTAAAATGTATTTCCTGGTTGAGAAATCTATCCACAATGGCAAAGGAAGTGAATAGATTAAATCACTACAACTAATCCTACTCCTACTGCACAAATGAAAGGATTTGAATAAGCTTTTTGTTCATGAATTTAATCTCTAGGTTGAGGCAGATCAGTGCCTTCTATCAACATGGGCAATGGAGTCAAATACTATGAATTATGTGTTTTTAATTCTCTGTCATGATTCTAGTTGTTAGGAACTTTGAAAAATGAAACCTAATGACTGGAATATGACTTCATTAATTTATGGCTTGCATAAATAGTGCTGGAATATTTCCTTATCGGGTTCTACTTCAACAATCCAAAAGAAATACTAAATCACTGTGACTTGTTTAAGAAAATTTAACTCTGACTTGTAGACACCAATCAACCAAATCACACAGAGTGAAATTTTCACTTTGATAAATCAAACAAATGCTTGATACATTGATTTAAATGATTTAAGACTTCAATTTGGAGACAACCCACATAAGAAATATAAATTATTATATCACAACAACTGAAAATAGAAAAAGTTTCACCAATTCAAAATGATCTATCCTTTGATTCTGCTTCAAAGAAAGTCTGTACATTATTTGCATTCCCCCAGTCTCCTCTTGGGAAAAATCTAAAAATTCTAACTCTCCTCTTTCCTCTCTCCCCCTGCAACTGATTTTTCAAATCATTTATACATTACAGATCAAGGGTCACGACCCTTAATTCTACCCGTTACAACTATTTGATGTTTTGATTATAGAGATTAAAATATTTAATTATGTTGCCTCTCGAAAAATTAAATATTTCATACAATATTTATGCCTTTGATTTCTTCCTTTTTTACATTTCCCGCTCAGTACATTTTATTTTATAAATTATCGCTTGTTATACTTCATGTCTTCATGGCTTTCTTTATTTCCTTTACTACTTTACTGTGGGCTTTGACTTTCCCACCCGTGATATTGTGATGTTTGATTGTTGCTCACTGTTGCTTTAATCCACCGCGTTACCATAGTCTCTATATTTTTTGTTGGTAGTACCACAGTAACCATTAGCCATTTCCCCTGACAGTTTACCGCAAGCACCGCGGTCTTCGTTTTCATTGTGTGTGGTATAGCGGTAACCGCTAGCCTCTTCACCTCGCTGCCTCACCGATTGTTAATCATTTACCGCACCACCGCGTGCGGTCCAGTGGTGAACCTTCAAATGGCTTGCCTTCATCCATCTCACCTTTTACTGACCCTTTGTTGACTGTTACCATAGTCACCACGGTCTCAGACTAGACAGTCGGCGATACAACGGTGATAGTCTACAACCACCACCACTATACCATGGGTTTCTTTGTGGGAGGCCGTGGTAATGCGGTAAGGATATAAGAAGTGAATATCAAAGGAGCGGTATAATGAATTTTAGAATTTTGAATGGTGAGAGCGAAGTTTTTATGGAAAATAGTAGGAAAACCTTGGGGTTTTAAATGAAAATATTTAGTTCTAACATATGCCATGGGATATTGTGCTATGTGTATTTGGATGCCCATCCTCTTCTAGATGCTTCTCTTAGCTTGTATTCTCTATATATTATATGCCTTGCATTGTAGAATGTATAATTTTTTTGCAGGTAACAAAGTGCTACCGAATTCACTCCAGAACAACTGTTTGTTTCGAAGCACTTATTGAAGAAGCTTTGTACTTGGAGCTACATTGTAACCTCTATTTTATTTAATACATTAGTACTATGATTTTGGAGGGTGGATTTTTTTACCCGAAAGGGTTTTCCTCACGTATATATGGTGTTTGATGTTTATGTGTTCTTGTTGTTCTAGCTCATTATTTCTATGTTTTTCTCCTTATTGTAACTGTATAAGGTGTTAAAAGGAATTTTTTTGTAACTCTCCCCTACTTAGATTAGTGTAGGAAGTTTTTTTCACTCACCCAGCTTCCTTTTAGTTAGTATCAGAGCCTAGCCAACCTTGATTCCTTTGTTGGGTTAGAAGGGTTTTTTGAGTTGATCTTTGTTTAAGTGGGAGTTTTGCAAAAGAGTATTTCATGACCTTGTTGTAGGAAAGAGATGGAAAGCACATCTAGGAGGATTAAGATGAAGAAGTTTAACAATGATATCTTTTAGATTTGGAATCTCAATATGTAAGATATGCTTGTATATCATGATCTATGGTTGAAATTTCTAGAGCCAAACCATCAAGAATGAAACAATAAGATTGAAATCTCATGGTTGATTTTGTTCTCCTAAATTTTCATGAAGAGAAGACTGTTGCTTGATTGTGGAAGAAATTTAGAAATATTTATCAGGCTAAATCTCTAGTAAACAAGATATTCTTGAGAAAGAAGATGTTTTCTCTGAAGATGGAAGATGGAGGATCTATTTGAATTCTTTTAATATGTTGATTTCTCCACTAGGTTCTGTTGGAGACAATATTGATGAACAAGACCATTGCATGCTCCTATTGTGTACATTGCTAAACTCATGGGATCACCTAATGATGGCTATTGGAAGCACAATAACCACTTTCAAGATGGATGAGGTGGTTGCTTCATTGTTATCTGGAGAGATGTAGAGAAAGTCTTCTAAGATGGCTAAGGATGCCCTTGTTGTTCGTGGTAGACCGAAGGAGAAAGGTAAAAAGAAGGAAAAGAAATCAAATTCGAAGTCTCTCAGGAGATCTAAGTCTCTAGTAAGAATTCCAAGGAAAAATGTTGGAACTGTGGTGAAAGCATTCACTTTCAGAAATATTACAAGAAGGAGAAGAAGAAGAAGAAAAAAGTTTTTCTTCGATTTTGAATTAGAAAAATCATCCCAAGAAGAAGCAGAAGCATTTGTTGCAACCTTGGCAACCCATGCATTGAAATATGTGTGGTTGATAAATTTGGGTGCATCCTTTCACATGACCTCTCATAGAGGTTGATTTTTAAAGTATGAAGAGTACGATGGTGGAAAGGTGTACCTGGGTGATGACTCTCACCTGAAGATTGTTGCTCGTGGAAGAGTCAAAATCAGATTTCTTGATGGAAGAGTGAAGGGGATTGATGGTGTCTTACATATCTCAGGTTAGGCAAGAAACCTACTTTTTGTAAGTAATATTAATGATTATAGAGTGCAAGTTGTTTTTTCTAATAGAGGATACAAGATGAAAGGAGGAGCTATGGTGTTGGCTAAGGGTGTTCAAGTTAGCACACTGTACAAGTTGGATGCATGGACAGTTAAGTGCAATAGTTATTTTGATGTACTGAAGAAGAGACCTTTGAATTCTTCATCCTCACCATTACATCGTGCAGTGAAGAAGTGTGTTGCAACAACATCCAATGGTCATGCATTTTGGGTACCTAAGGGTACTCATTCCATGGAAATGAAGCTTCTTGCAGAGAAGACAATGTTATGGCACTAACAACTTGGTCATATTGGTGAGAAGGGCCTTCTAACCCTAAAAAATAAGAGCCTTGTTGAAGGACTTGATGATTATAATCTCGAGTTTGACTTTTAAGAACATTGTGTTCATGGAAAATAGCACCATGTTTCTTTTTACTCTAGTTCTCACAAGTCTTATGGGGTTTTGGACTATGTTCATTCATATGTGTTTGGTCATGTGAATGTTCGTTCATTATCAAAATCTATATATTGTGTTTCTTTCATAGATGATTATAGTAGAAGGAAATTCATTTATATTCTTAGAAGTAAATTTGAAGTCATTAGTCAATTTAAGGAGTTTAAGGCCTCGATAGAAAATTAGACTAGCGAGAAGATTAAGTGTTTGAGGATTGACAATGGCGGTTAGTTTTGTTTCGTAGAGTTAAAAAATTTCTATAAAGAGCACATGATTGAGACATAAGACAACTCCATACACTCCATAGAAAAATGGAGTTGTAGAGAGGATTAACAAAACATTGATGGAGAGGACTAGGGGTATGTTGAGTGGTGTTGGCCTTGAGCAAAATTTTTGGGTTGAAGCGTTAGCCATTGCATGTTATTTGATCAATAGATATTCTATATCAACGCTTGTTGGAAAGACACCCATGGAGGCATGGTCTAGTAAAAATCCTTCAATGAGACATCTCACATTATTTGGTTGTGAAGCTTATGCTCATGTTCCGATCGAGAAGAGGTCAAAGTTGGAAAACAAGGCAGTTAAGTGTATCTTTATTGGCTATGGTGTCAGTGTGAAAGGGTACAATATTTGGTATCTAGAAGCTTAGAAGGTTCTCTATAACAAAATTATTAGTTTTAGAGAGATGAAACCTTCCACTATTGAGTTGCAACCAGAGAAAGAGGAGAAATAGAAGAATAGTTCATATTCCACCTACTCTGAAGAAAGATGAACTACGTAGTCCTATAAGACCTAATGATGAGGAGAGTTCAAGTAGATCTAAAATTTATAAAGAAGAAGAAGAACTTCAGCCTCAATCTTTGAGGAGGTCTACATGAGTTAGGTGGAAACCGAAAATGTTTGGTTATTCATTATTGGATTCCAGTTACACTTTTTCTTTGATTTCTAACACTAATGAGCCTAAAACTGTTAGAGAGGTTGTGGGTATGAGTGATTCAAATTCCTAGATGAAAGCCATGGACATGGAGATATGCATTAAAGAAAAAAAATACTTGGGATCTAGTACCTTTGTCTGTTGGACATAAAATTGTTGGTTTTAAATGGGTTTTCAAGAAAAAGTATGGTCCTTATAGTAGTGTTGAGAATCATAAGGCATGGTTAGTCGCTAAGGGGTTTTCAAAGGTGAAGGGAATTGATTATGGGGAGATATTCTCTCTTGTTGTGAAGTTGAAATCTATCCAATTCATATTATCACTTGTAGCAACATAGGACTTATAAGTGGAATAGATGGATGTGAATATAGTGTTCCTTCATGGTGACTTGGAGGAAGAGATTCACATGTAAGTGCTAGAGTATTTCGTTGAAAAAAGTAAAGAAAAATTGGTTTACAAACTAAAAAAGTCTCTTTATGGTTTGAAACAGTCTCCTAGAATGTGGTACTAGAATTTTGATACCTATGTGTTGTCATTGGGATTTCATAGATCTAAATCTGACCATTGTGTGTATTATAAATCTAATAATTTTTGCATTCTCAATATTGTTTTATACGTAGATGATATGTTATTTATTGGGAATGGTAAAACTATGATTTAAGATTTGAAGTTTTAGTTGTTAGCACAGTTTCAGATGAAAGACCTAGGTTTAGCTAGGTACATTCTTGGAATGGAGATCGTGAGAGATAGAGGTAAAACAATATTTCCTTAAGCTTGAGCAAGTATGTGAAATCAGTGTTGGAGAGATTCAACATGGCAGATTGCAAACATTTAGTTGTTCATGTGCTGCAAGGGAAAAATATTTTTGTGAATGATTGTCCAAAATCTCCTACTGAGATGGAGGACATGAATAAAGTATCATATTTAAGTACAGTTGGCATTCTGATGTATGTTATGGTGTGTATGAGACCAAACATTTCTCAAGCAGTGGGAGTCCTTAGCCATTTTATGGCCAATCCTAGACAAGTGCACTGGGATGTAGTTAAGAGAGTAGTCAGATATCTATGGTGTACTTCTGAGTATGCCTTGTTTTTTCATGGTTATCCTACTGGACCTCAACATTATGTGAGTATTCATGGATATATGGATTCATATTGGGTAGGTGACATTGACAACAAAAGATCCACCATCAATTATGTGTTTATGATGTTTGATGGTGCTATCAGTTGGATGAGTAAGTAGAGGGTTGTAGTTGCTTTATCCATGATAGAAGAAGAGCACATGGCAGCCACTCATGATTGTAAGTAAGCTATTTGGCTTAAGAGATTGTGTTCTAATATTTTTTTAGATGTAGGGAATATTATAGTTTTTTGTGATAGTCAAAGTGTTATTTTCTTAGCAAACAATCCTACCTTCCATGCTAGAACAAAGCACATTGATGTTCAATATCATTTTTTTTGTGATATGGTAGAATATGGAAAGGTGAACTTGGAAAATGTTGACACTTTGGTGAGTGTTGCAAATGCATTGATCAAACTAGTAAGCACAAATAATTTCATATGGTGTTTTGATTCCATGGGCCTTGGGGCCTTGAGAAGATGATTTTTTATGACTCTCAACAGGTGTTCAACAAGTAGGAGAATGTTGGGATTAAGGTGTCTCAAACTTTGAGTCCTAATATTTATTAATTTAATGTATTATTCTATGTATTTTTATTATTTAATTGACTAATTTGTCATGTCATAAATTGGGACCCACTAGCTAGGTGGCATCCCCATTAGAGGTGACTGGATGACACATCATCATCCCAAGTGGACATAAACGTCCCACTTTGGAATCTATGACTTATGATAGATTCTATGATGTTTCATAAGGCATCTTTATGCATGCATAAATTTGGTGCCCAACTTAGGTTATGACAGGTGGTAAGAGAATCAAATACTTTGGTTGATTATGATGAATTCTTTTACAGATTCTGTGATGGATTTGTGGAAAATTTTATGGAAAATTTATGAAAGATTTTATGACAGTTGTATGGATTCTATCATAGGCTATTATGAGAATATTTTGGGCACCCAAGCTTGGAGAGAGAATATTGCATAATATGATGGTTGTAAGGGGTGTAAGGGAATATTGTACATGTGTCCAAATGCATGTTTATGGTGTGGGATATTGTGCCATATGGATTTGGATGCCTATCCTCTTCTATTTGCTTCTCTTGGCTTGCATTCTCTATATATTTTATACCTTGGATTGTATACTATATAGTTTTTTTCCAAGTAATGAAGTGCTCTTGGATTCACTCCATAACAATTTTTTGTTTTGAAGCACTTGTTGAAGAAGCTTTGCACTTGGAGTTGCATTGTAAGCTCTATTTGATTTAATACAGTAGTATTTTGCTTTTGGAGGGTGGGGTTTTTTACGCAAAAGGGTTTTCCCCACATATATCTAGTGTTTGATATTTATGTGCTCTTGTTGTTCTATCTCATTCTTTCTATGTGTTTCTCCTTACTATAATTGTATAAGGTGTTAAAAGGAAAAAAATTGTAACTCTCCCCTACTTAGATTAGTGTAGGAAGTTGTTTCTTCTCACCCAACATCCTTTCAAAATTAGGAAAATATATTGTAGAGGGATTCAACATCCACTTATAGGTGAAAATGAGACATTCATAGGTACCATTGATTGAGAGAATATGAAAGATTTTTTTTTACTTTTTTCTCTTATGGCTCTTATGAGACTACCTCATTGAAATGTAGCCTAGAATGATCTAGAGACCTAAAAAATAAACTAAGGCCCTATTGACATGTTTTTTGGTCACAATCAACATGGATAAAATTTACACAAAAAATAACCTCTTGAAGGAAATTTATATTCTAAAATAGAATTTCATAATCCCAAATCTTAAAATCTTAGGTCTTGACATATAAGATAACTCAGAGGTTTGTTGTGGATATTGCTTGACAAAGGGTCTTCGTGGTTTTTGAATCTATAGGTAGAACTGATTTATATTATATTTTCATAAGATTGACATCATCATATCCTTTATAACACGAAGCAAACAAAACCTTCAAAAGCTAAATAAATTATAATGTTCAAAATTTTGCAATCAATCTCTTGGATGTAAATAAAAAAATTAAAAGACAGAGATAAAAGGAAATTAGGAACCTAATTCAAGAATATTGTGGAAATATACATGTGATTTAGAATTTATCATAACCAATCTATAATTCATTGTAATTACTCGAAATTACTTATAAACAATGCAAAATACCAAAGGAAATTTTGTAATTATGAAAGAGATTATGTCCTACCTAGAATATAGCAAAATTCCATAATATCTCAAAAAATTAAAATAGTTTTCATGTGTCACTTAATATGTACAAGACAAATAACTTAATCAATATCACAATTATAACTCTAGTCTAAGTGAAATAAAAATATAAAGGAAGCAAGATGATAACAATTATTTATTACCTACTTCACATGTATCAACAATTTCTAATGTCCAAATGAAGAATTGATGGCCCTTTTATAAATACAAGGTGTCAATGTTTGTTGCAATTCAAAATTTCAAATTTTATCACAAAATGAATGTCTAAGATTTAAAATATAAGAATATTGTTCACTAATGAAAACATATTCAATTAACTTGTTGACCAAAAATATAGCGAGGCACAAATATTTATCAAAGGAGAAGTTGGAAACAAATATTTTGTAAGGAGAAGTTGGAAAATAATATTCCACAAGTATAAATTGGAAATAAATATTCTAAAAAGGGGACCAAAATTCTTAGTCAATCGCCTACACAGTCTACTTGTCATCTTTGAACTATTTGTTTCTATTTTTATCTAGGAATCCTTTACTTCTTATCTTCTTTTATAATCATCTCATGATATCATGACATTATTCATTTTGGTATGATCTTTCTCCTCCATAAATTTCCATGTGTATGAATAGGTCTTGAAAGTGGCTAAAATATTTGCATAACACATATTTCCTATCCTTTCTTGTCTATCTTACTTATTCATTAGAGTCATGGCTTCCATAGCCTTGGTCATAACTTCATCAAAAAAATTGGCCTTATTGTCTTGTGTCATTGATGATCTTATTAAAGTATGCATGTATTACTTCTCCAAAAAAATTGGCCTTATTGTCTTGTGTCATTGATGATCTTATTAAATTATGCATGTATTACTTCTCCATCCATAGCATCACCTAGACTAATATTTATGCCTATTAACTTCTCAATTGTTATTAGCTCATTGAATTTTCAATCAACAACTAAATCTTTCATTTCTATCATTTTATCCATGGTTTCTTTTATTACGTGTCTTCTTAATTTAAATGTTCGATCCATTTAATTATGTGTGGGATTGTTCTATTTTTCAATATATTTTTTAGCACTTAATCATCCAAGGCTTCTATGCCTAGCAATTTGGGTAGTTCTATCTTATTTATTCTTGTCTATGTTGGAAATTTTTCACTAACTAGCTTGTTTATTTTGTCATTTAGTGCTTCAATCCATACTTTTGTTACATTCTTAAGGATATATTTTCCTTTCAAAATAAATTTCCTCATCCATTCCTATTTTAATCTATAAATATTTTTCTTTTTATAAAGGGAGGATGATTCCTCTTGAGATATGAGTACTGGTGTTGTAGAAATTTCTTGGGTTGCTTGCAGAGGACTTGTTGATTGCTAGATATATCCTCACAATTCTACTATTTTATTTTTCAATTCCCACTTCTTTTTCTTATCCTAAACTATGACTTAAAGTAAACTACATCTATATTGGCTCTTAATTAAAATATCTCTTATTCTCTCATGGAGTAGCCAAGGTTGATGGTAGAGATCTAATACTCCTCATGTCTCGTTTCATGTTCATCTTTTGTAATTGTAGGAGTAGTTTTTTTTTATCCTAGAACCTAAGGAATCCCTATTTATAGAATTCAAAATCCTATCATTTCACCTAGATATAGGTAGAAGTTTTTTCAATTGATTTTAAGAGATAAGTTAAAAAAAATGAAATCATCTCTCCTACAAAATTTTTATCTTCTTCTATTGATGTTTCTTCCTCTGGGTATTGACTTCTATCCAAGGAGTGACAGAAATAGATCCAATCACTTGTAATTATAGTCTTTCTAGTGACTTGGGATGATCTAGGCTCTTTTTCTATTCAAATGTATCAATTTGAACCATTCCCATATTCTCTTCTTGTTCATTCTCTTCACTTAATGTCTACTTTTCTAGAGAAACTTCCGTATCAACTTGAGCTGGATTTTATATCTCGGGCACTAGATTAGTCTCCTTATTTGATTCATCAATCAGTTCTTCAAGTAAATTGGCCTCCTAAGCATCTATGTGGACCTCATATTCATTTATTTGGAACTCATGTTCATTTATTTGGAAATCTTATTAACTTTCACCAATTTATTTATTAGCTTCGTTAACAATGTGTTGAGGTGAATGAATCCCCTTTTGTTATTTCCCAATCATCTACTCAATTTCAAACAAGCTTATTTCAAGTTATTTCTTATATGTTTTTTCAATGTGGCTTTCTCTTATCATTTCTTCTTCAAAAACTAGAGCATCTTCTCTTTTTCTACATACTTATCCTTGATCCAACTCTTTTGCATCTCTTTTGTGATTCTTTCAACATTGGATAGAGAAGGAGGTGACATGAACCTGACTTTATTGATAGGAGAGGTAGTAGGAGTGACCAATATAGGTTACTTCTCTTGTTGCACTAATTTGAACCTATGTTTTACTCATGAAACTTGGGAAGATTGGGAAAGGATTGGTGTAGTACCTTTTGTTTGTGTAGGAGTAGTGTAAATGGTTACTTCAAGTACAATTACAATTGTCACTTCCAATACCAAGGGAAATCCTTCAACTATCCATATAGTAGCACTCAACCCTTTACCTAGTTGTACTCTTGTGGTGTCTAGTACTCTTCTTTTATTTACTAGGAAGACATCTATATTATATTATGTTTTTTCTTTCTTTCCTACATATTTATTAAATTTCAATGTAACACCACATGCCCTTAATGCCCTAATGTAATAATTTAACTAATTAGCACTATTATCCAAAATGTGTTGGGTTAGAAATTTTGTTGAAGATAATTCTTTCTCTGACCAATTATGGTTAGGAAATAGATCATTAAAAATTATTTAAATCATAGCCAAATTGTAGACCAATTTCATCATCTTCAACTTGATCATGTACTATGTGGGTACCCAATGTCTTCATCTTATCCATTTTTAGTCTATAATAGCTTCTCTACCTGACTCATTTTCATGTGCATAATCTAATCAAAAAATCATACGCGATGTACATGTTTGAAAGTATAAGACTCCCACCTCTCCTTTCTCCCAAATGGGTCATAATCTGGCCTAAGATCGTATGAATGGATACTATATGATTAAAACTCTATATTAAACTCCTTGGCATTGCTTATGCTAGCTCATGTATACCATTCAATTACAATATGAATGTGAACTCTTATCTTGTGCTTGGATTCTAATATCTTGTGTGATTGAACCAATTATCTCCTTAGCTCTAATAGGATAATTTTATGTGTTGAATGATTTGGAAATTTATATGGGGCATATGGAAACCCCTTAATTTTGATGTAGGAAAATTTAGGGAACTAGATAAACCAACTACTATGTAATTTTCTACTTAAATATTGACTTCATCTATGTATAGTGGTCATAAACCAATACTTGTACTCACCTTAATCCTATGGTTACTCTTTTTTCAAGGCTTGCAAATGTAGACTTTGTTGCTAGTGCATACATCAAAAAAGAAGTCATGTATAATTTTATATTAACTTCATAAGTGGTTAAATTCTCATGTAAGTTATCTCTAATCATCTTATCCCAATGGATCATATTGTTTCCTTCTATAATGGCCTTGTTGGTGTAGATTTTTATTTTCCTAGTGAATTAATTAATTTTCCCTTAGTCCTAAGTTTTTACTACACTTAATAAGCTTGCTTAGGATAATAAAGTGAGTTTATTACAAGAAGATAAGTGTGTGGTGTCTCCTTCCTTATAGGGTGGAACCACTTTCCACTTTTGGTGGTCCATCTCTACCTTTTGTGGTTCATTCCTATTGGTTGGATTTTCCACCTACCTCCTCTCCTAAGTTCTATATAAACTTACTGTCTAGCTTGTATTCTCATCTATTCATGCATATTTGCATTGTATCAAGAAATCTTGGAAGTTTTTAATATATTTTGTCATATTGACATTACATAATCTCTTGGAGTTCTGGTGTGCATTCTTTATGCTTTTATAGTTTATGTAGCTTTGATTTTCTCTTAAAAAGTTCCTTGGGTTATTCAATCTATTTCAAATTTCTAACATAGTATCAAGGCTTTTGTTTTGAGAAATCTAAGCTCTTAGATTCTTGATTGAGAGATTTATTTTCTTGTAAAAATCTTGTAAATTCTTGTATTCGCTTCTCTTGTGTTCTTGAACGATTTGGAGAATCAAAAAGGGTTTGCAAAGATTTAATAACCTCTTTATTTTGCATATGTGTTCTGTGAGATCTAAGTGATTGCAACATTTTTTGTTATACAGGAAGCATTTTTGTCTATTCCAACATGTCCAGAAGGCTCGAGAAAGTCAAATTTGGCTTTTCTTTCATCCAGATTGGAGATCATTTAACATAGTTGCAGGTGGGGGTTTGAAGAAAATTGTTTTTCATTGGAGTTGTTTTCTTTTTTGCTTCAGAATTCTAGCTTCCACTCATTTGTAGGAAAAAATATTTATGGGTCGAAATCTCACCTGGGTATCTTTTAGATTTTGCATATCTTGAGCAAATCTAAATAAAATTGCTGTCCAAAAAGCATCACGTGCCATTTTTCTACAAGTTGAAGGTCAAAAGAAATTCATTTTCTCATCTTCTGCTTGCGAGATCAAAAAACCATTTTTGGGTTTTCTTCTTCGCATAGAAATATTTTTGGTTTTCTATTATTGTATACTCATTATAAATAGATATTTTAGAAATCAAATAAGAAGTAAACTTTTTTTGCTAGAAAACCCATTTTGTGTTGATTAAATTCAACCAATTTTATAAATATTCATAACTCTTGCTTCATACATCAAATTTCAACAAATAAGATATCATCGGAAAGCTGGAGATGAGAAATTTTCATCCACAGAGGTATTGAGGAGTTCTTTTTCCATTTTGTACTAGATATTTTAGGTTGAAGTTATCTTGTGCTAATTTCTTCAACATGCCATAACTTTCACCTAGGTGCTTTGATTTTTGAAAACAAATAGGCATCGGAAAGGTCTTAAAGAGCACTACACATCCATAAGGATAATTTTCTAGATATTTTTTAGGTACATTTTGTATTAGAATTTATAATTTTGGTTATTTTGAGCCTCATGAGCATTGTATCTTGGAAAAGGCTTTGTAAATGCACTAAATTATAAAGTGCCAACCTTATAATATTTGGGGCAGGGTGATCTTTGATACTAGTGAAAAAGGTGGGAGTTTTCTTGGCATTCTTTTGTTCACTTTCTTTTCTATATTTCCTTTTGTATTTATTTATCATGGCATCAACAAAAGTTCCTATTCTAATTGCATACAACTATTTTGAGTGGAAATCACAAATGGAAATTCACTTAAGAAGACTTGGTTTGCATATAGTAGTAATGGGATTGAAAACTAAACCAACTAAGGATGAAAAAAAGTTTGAGTGGTTTCAAATGGAGAATTGTGTGTGTTTGTATCTCCTCATTTACTCTTTCATATTGAATCTTTGAATACTCAAAATGAAATATGGAAAAATCTAGAATCTCTTTTTGGCATACAAGATTCTATGAGGGGTCATATGTTGGAGAATGAACTAATCAGTTTAATTCCAATTAACTTCATCACAATTCAGGATTTCTTCACCAAAATGAAATCACTAAGGCTACAACTACAACAATATGGAATTGATAAGAAAAATGAACAATTGTTTCGAAGTATTCTCTCAAACATAAGTTTTGAATATTCAATATTTGCTTCTTCCTTATATGCTACTAAGGATGCACTTGGATCTCAATTCAAGATGCAATCTCTGGATGATTTTTCTACTTCTCTCACATGGGAGTAGGATAAGCTAATTCAGCTGGAACTCTTAAGTCTTCTAAGTCTCATGCCTTGGCTGCTAACCTTGGCACAAATGAACAAAGAGGAAAAAGAAGTAATAATGATAAGAAACAAAAGAATAGAAAAGAGAAGGAGAATCAAAAATCAGCTACTCCAAAAGCAAGCAATGAGCCCTCATCTTCAAAAGGTGAGAAGCCTAAGAAAGAGAGGGTCAAATGTGCCTATTGTAAGAAACCCAGTCAGGAAGAGCATAATTGTTTGAAGAAATAGGTTAATCATTTGACACATGCTCTTGAGAAGAATAATCTCAATGTTCCTGATTCCATCAAACAGATTTTAGAAGAGGGTTCTCACAAGGCTAAAGACAACAACAAGGGGAAAGGAAAGGGCAAGGCCCTTGTAGTAGTTGCTTCTCCACCATCCACATGGGTTCTTGATTTATGTGCTTCACACCAGATGGCTTGAACTAAAGATGAAATTGAATCTATGGAGCCATATTATATGCCTTCCATTTTATTGGGTGATGACACTCAACTTGAGGTGTGTGGGAGAGGGTGTGTTGATATGGGGGATGGCACATTCCAGGATGTTCTTTGCGTGCCCTCATTATCAAATAATCTCCTATATATCTATCAAATCACTCAAACAGGTATAGGCAAGAGAGTTGAGTTTACTCTTGATTCGGTGGTGATTCGTGAGATGAAAAATGATTCTATAGTTGCAATCAAGAGATCAAATCATCAGTCTCGGCTTTATTTTTTCTCTTACTATGTTCTTGATCCTCCTTCGACTATTCTACTCACTCATTAAGATGATATGAACAATTTGTGGCATCAATTGTTTGGTCACTTGAACTACCACTACCAACAATAGCTCAACAGATATGACATGGTTACAGGATCTCCTACAGTTCATTTTTCTAAAGGTGGTTGTCATGGTTTCATTCTTGGAAAGCATCCTGAAGAGAATTTTGACAAAGGAAAACCTTGGAGAGACTCGTATATTTTGGAGTTGGTACATAGTGATTTGGTAGGGCCATTTCCACAACCATCTTTTAGTAGAGCCCAATATTTTTTGACATTCATTAATGATTATTGGGTACACCATTGTGTACTTTCTCAAAAAAAATTCTACTGTCTTCGATTCATTCTTAGAGTATAAAGCTTTTGTATAGAAAAAAATTGGAAAATCTATCAAATTTTCATGTACAGATAATAGGGGGAATATTCCAACCACATGTTTGTGTAGTATTATGCTTCAGAGGGCATTGATTTGTATCATACAGTCCCCTATAGTTCTTAGAAAAATGGAGTTGTAAAATGGAATAATTGGTCCTTGAAAGAGATGGCTAATTGTATGATTCACTCCAAGTCTTTGGCACCACCTTTCTAGGTAGGAGCCATTAATTATGCGTGTTATATCTAAAACCATGTTCCCCACAAATTTGTGAAGGGGGAACTAATTTTCAAGCTTGGACCAGTTGGAAACCATCAGTTAAGCACTTTTGAGTGTTTGGCTCTAATGCATGGGCTCACATTCCAATAGAGAAACACAAGGCTATGGATCCGTAGAGTAAGCCTTGCATATTTTTTAGTTACCTAGATGATGTCAAAGGCTATAGGCTTCTTCATCCTACCACACATGATTTGTTCATTGAGAGGAGTGTTCACTTTGAGGAGGGTACTTCCAGTCCATCTCTCGACACTTTTCTTACAGCCATCAACTTCGAGTCCTTGTATCATGATGATAGTTCTTCAATGGCTCATAATACCTCAAATCATGATGAGGATTCTTCTTCATCCACTTCAGATAATGATAGTGATCACGAGGATGCACACAGTTCATCTTCAAAGGATGATGATTCTCCTCCAAATTCTCCTCCTTCTCCAACCAAAGGGCCTCTTTGGGCTTGTCAAACTTTATAGTTAGCAAGTGATTGGGTAGGTGATCCATTAGATCATAGGAGAAGAAGATCATAGTTTCAAAATGCTCCACATGCCTTCATTGCTTCATCTTTTGATCCATAGAATTTTTGGGAACCTTTTGGTGCCCCCGAGTGGGATGTAGCCATGCAAGAAGAGTTCAGTTCCTTAGAGAGGAACCACACCTGGGATCATGTCCCACTTCCTAAAGGAGGAAAAAAAAATTGATGCAAGTGGTTCTTTCAAAAAAATATGTAGTAGATGGTTCGGTCGAAAATCATAAGGCTCACTTGGTGCTAAAGGATTATCTCAAGTTCCAGGGATTGACTACTTTGAGACTTTTGCACCAGTCACCAAAATGAATTCCATCCGACTTGTTCTTGCCATAGTTGTAGAACATAAATGGGATGTTCATTAGATGGATGTGAAGAGTGATTTTCTTCATGGTGATTTTCAGAAGGAGATATATATGGAGCAACCACAGGGGTTCATTTAGGATTCTTCACTTGTGTGTCATCTTCAAAAGTCTCTCTATAGCATCAAATAGGCCCCTCGAGCTTAGTACTCCAAGATGGACTCCTTTCTTCTAAGAGTGGGATTCACTCAATGTAATTCTGATCCTAATGTCTACATATTTCAATAATATGATACTCACACCTTCTTGTTTCTCTACATTCATGACTTGTTGATCACAAGGAGTCACTCATCCACCATTCAAGAAGTAAAAGGCGCCCTTCATGATCGGTTTTCGATGTCAGATTTGGGCTTATTACACTACTTCTTAGGGAGTAAAATTAATCAATCTTCCTCAAGAATCACTCTTTCACAATCTAAGTACACACTTGGCATACTCTAGAGGTTTCACATGGCTAATTGTAAGCCTACATCGACTCCATTTTTATCAAGGGTCAAACTTGAGGCTAAGTGTTCTTCACCCTTGGTTGATGGCACTTTGTATCGACAACTTGTTGATAGTCTCATCTAACTGACTCATACGAGGCCAAAAATTTCATATGCAGTAGAAATGGTCTCTTGATTCATGCAAGAACCACATGAGTTGCACTAGAAAGTAGTTAAGCGAATTCTTCACTACATCAACGGTACTCATAATTATGGGATTCATTATGCAAGGAGTGTGCATTTTGACTTGGTCAGACATACAGATTCAGATTGGGGAGGAAATTCTCAGGATCACAAGTCTATTTTAGGATATTACTTCTCCCTCAGTTTTGATCCAGTTTTTTGGTCAAGAAAGAAGTAGTTTGCTATTTCTCTTTCATTTACAAAGGCTAAGTATCAAGGAGCAGTTAATGTTGCTACTGAGGCCATATGGCTTTAGAACATTATCACTAAGTTTGTCATTCCCTTCTATAATCCCAGAGTCATCCATTGTGATAGCCAAAGTGTGATTTAGATCTCTCGCAATCAAGTCCATCATCAGCAGACCAAGCACATCGAGATCCACATGCACTACATTTGGGAGTTGATTCATAGTGAGATCATTGATCTCAAGTACTATATGAAATCATATCAAATTGAAGACATATTAACCAAACCCTTCACTGAGAGAAATTTCCTTCATTTGTGAGCTTTTCTTGGGGTGTGTTTGGTGTCATCCATAAGGGGCTACTTAGTCCCTCTTTTCTTGTTTTCATCTCTTTTTTGGGGAGGAGTTTTGTCTCACTGGGTTTTCTCCTTTTCTTTGATTGTGAGAGATTTCTCTACATTGTATTTGTACATGGGTACCTAGCATGGCTTCATTTTCCATGATCCATCATATTTTACATCCTCTTAAGTTGTGCATAAGGGGGGTGTTGGTGTAGGTTTTTATTTTCCTAGTGGGTTAATTTTTTTTCCCTTAGTCCTAGGTTTTTCTTACACTTAATTAAGCTTTCTTAGGATAATAAAGTGAGTTTATTACTAGGAGATAAGTGTGTGGTGTCCCCTTCCTTAAAGGGTGGAACCACTTTCCACTTTTGGTGGCATCCTCCACTTTTTGTGGTTGATTCCTATTGGTTGGATTTGCCACCTACCTCTCCTAAGTTCTATATAAACTCACTACCTAGCTTGTGTTTTCAACTATTAATACATATTTTCATTGTATCAAGCAATTTTGGAAGCTCTTAATGCATTTTTTTATATTGACATTGCATAATCTCATGAAGTTTTGGTGTGCATTCTTTATGCTTTTCCAATTTATGCAGCTTTGATTTTCTCTTAAAAAGTTCCTTCGGTTATTCAATATATTTCAGACTTCTATCAAGCCTTAATATAGAATTACACCCAAGGTTCAAATGTAGTAGTTGGTAATATCATGACTCTTCTCAACAAAGTGATGATATCTCCAAATTTATGTTGGAAGCCACTACTATGTAATGTTTTTTAAAATTTGGACAATAATTTCATATGATGTTCCATCCATTTAGGATTCATAAGCTTATTGCATGCATCTATATTTTCACTAAAGTGATTTTCAACTTGATCTTTACTAATTATTCCTATCCTATTCTAAAAATGAATGTTAAATATTTCATCGATAGATTTAGCATTAATATTTGTGAATACTATTCCTTATACAATTATATTCCTCTTTTGAGTATCATAATGCTTGATACATTCCATAACCAATTCTAGACACTATAGGGTAGTGGGCAAGGCTACTACTTTGTCTATCCAATTCGATACTATCTTCTTAGCTATACTAGTAGCACTTTGAATAGTTACTATTTCTTGGAAATCCAATAGTTTATGTCCCCTAGGTCTATATCTAATATGTAACCCCATCTCATGGCATTCTGAGAGGCACAATTAACACCCTAGAGTTCATACTTCATAATTTTCACCTTCACAATCATTTGAATCCTACATGACAAATGAAATATGTGTATTACTAATTTGACCCTCTAGGGTTTCAAATATGTTCTACGATTTGTGATTTTCATTCCCAATTAAATTCATAGTATGTTCTATCAAAATTTTGTTTTGTTTTGATGTTTTGAATGATTCTTACATTTTAATTTTTAACTATCAATTTTAGCTAGGGGTTCTTGGTTTTTTACAATCAAATTTTATCGAGGTTGCTTAATTTTTTTATTTTATTGTAGAACCATATTTTTCATTTTTCAACAATTTTCAAAATTCCCACTTTCACTTACTTGACATTTTAGAATTTATAGTAATTTATTTCAATTCAAACTAGGATCTTGGGCACTTATCTTTTGTAGCAAATTCAAACATTCAACTAGTGTAGATTATTGATGACACCTAAAATTCCAATAACACTCTAGATTTATAATCTCTCAATGATGGTGACAACACACTACATTATCTTAATTTCTTTTTCTTTTGACAATATTCTTTTAGATTTTTTTTGGGTGACAATGAATTCGCAAATCCTTCTTCTAACATAGAGAATTTATGGAAATAGATCCACAATCATTGCACAATTTATTTTTAGTGAGTAACTAATGTTTTGGGTGGGATTACCATTTTTTGGAATTTGAATCACAACTAGATCTTTTAACTATTGATTTTTAAAAAAACTAGTTTAGATGGGTATCACTTTTCCATAAAATGACTAATGTTTAATTATGCAAGGTTTTTCATGTGTAATGGAAAATTTTGTTGTAAAAGAAGGTGAATAAATCTTGCAATATGAACTTTAATCAATAATAATTACAAATTTGAATCCAAAGATTAACCCTTAATATGAATGTGATTGCAAAATCAAAACAAGAAAAGAAAACCATAACACATGAGACTAGATTTACATGGAGAAACCCCTAAGGGAAAAAAAATCCACCACAAAAAGAGAGATGAAATTATATTACTAATCCAAGAGATAATACAACAAAAATACACTTCTCTTAATAACTCTATAGAATTTGGCAGCACCTTGTTACCTGCAAAACTGAATAAATAACTTTAGCTCAAGGCCCCAATTTATAGAAACTTGTGAGGAAGAATACCACCATGGTATCAACAAACAACATGCAGAAAGACCACATGGAAAAACCAACACCTACCTCCTTTCCAACCACCAAATCCACCCAAAATAGAAACTTACAAATTCTCTTACAGTTGTCATAAGGCATCTCTCATGCATGGGCACCTAGGGAAGGAATTTGTCATAAATACAATCTTAAATGGTGTCATAGTCGTCATAGAATCTTATAAAAGTTGTCATAGTGTCATAGATGGTCTTTCAACATATGATAGATGTCATAACCCTCCAAAAATAGGAGATTACAAATGGGACACCTAGCTATTTTTTTATTTTCCCAGAAGACAAATGGTAACTGTAACTTCATCTTTACATGAGTTTTTTCACCACCATTGGATAAATGGTTTGACCTCTTATTGGTAATTTATAACATGCATTGAGAAAAAAATTAATTAAATGGTTTACAAGTTTGATTTCACTTGAATCCTAATAGTCTCCCACTTGACATCACACATTGTAAATTACACCCATAGAGATACATCAACATAAAATTAAGTACAATGATCAAGGTCCATGGCCTTTCTACACCAAAAAAACTTATTTTTGGTTATTGTCTTCGTGAGAGAATCTACAACATTATCCAAAGTATCTTTTTCAATTAGGACCTATCCATTCTCAACCATTTCTCACATAAAGTGATATTGAACATCAACATGCTTAGTACGAGCATGATACATAGGATTCTTAGCCAAATATATGGCACTCCGATTGTCACATCCAATCCTCACTATTCTACAATTAAAACCAATACCAATACCAAGTATATGTACCCAAAATATTCCTAAAAAACATGAGTAGCATCTATATACTCTACTTTAATGGTGGACAATGCAACTATAGGCTATATTTTACTCATCCAACTCAATACACCTCCAAACAAAGTAAACACATAGCCACTAGTGAGCTCTATTTCCAATGACTTATCCACATTATCAGTACCATGATAAACCAAACAATAATTATAATTAACTCACAAGTACCTAAACACCCTTTTAACAAAATTCCAATGCTCTTTACCAAGGTTAGACATAAACCTACTTAGAACTCCCCATTCTTGGGCTATATTTGGTCTAGTACAAACCATTGCATACATTAAATTACCAATGGCACTAGCACAAGGAACATTAGACATATCTTCAATATCGTCATCAAATTTAGAACACATGTCTAAACTCGACTTAGTACCAACCAGAAATAGAATATTTACTAGTTTATAGTCATGCATTTTAAACCTCTATAAAATAGTATCAACATACTTACTCTGAATTAACCAAATCTTTTTGTGTATCCAATCTCTACTAATCTTCATCCCAAGAATATATCTACCAGCACCCAATCCTTCATATCAAATGTGCCAAAAAGTTGAATCTTAAGTTCTCTAATCACCACCTTGTTGTTACCCATAAACAACATGTCATCAACATACAAGAAAATGATTAGTATATGATCATCAATAACCTTACTATAAAAAAAATTATCCTCCTCACTTCTAACAAAACCCAACTTCAATGCAAATGCATCAAAATTTTGGTATCTCATCCTATGTGACTATTGCAAACCATACAATGACCATTTTAACCTGCAAACCAAGTGTTCTTTCCCTTTCACTATAAACTGCCAAGCTGTCGCATATAAATTTCTTCCTCAAGATCTCCATGCAAGAAAGTAGTTTTAACATCCAGTTGCTCTATTTCAAAATCATAAGCAGCAACAATATATAATAGGAATCTAATAGAAGTTATCTTAGCAACAAGAGATAATATTTTACCAAAATTAACTCCCTCTCTCTAAGAGTAGCCCTCGGCCACCAATTTGGCCTTGTAACACTCTAACCAACTATTTGCACCAATATTCTTCTTATATACCCACTTGTATCCAATGGGCTTCCTCCCTTTGGGAAAACTAACAAGATCCCAAGTATAACAACTATCCAAAATCATCTCCTCCTACATTGCCTACACCCAAAACTCACTTTCTTCAAAAGAGAGAACCTCCTTGTAAGATCTAAGTTCATCGTCAATACTTAATAAAGAAAAATTACAATGGAAATTTGGTGGGCTATACCTATCAACTAGATTTTTTTTTCTTGTGGACCTTCTCAAAGGTGGAGTAAGAGGTTCTTCCTCATTTTCATTATGATCAAATTCTTTTATTATAATAGATTCTTTAGAAATTTCACTTGAACTCTCTTCTTCTTCTCCATATTCTAGTCCATCTCTTTGTTTTTCCACATGTACATCTTCTTGCTTAGTTTCAAAGTGCATTGTATTTTTCTTTACCTTTAGTTATTCTTAATACTAGTTAGCTTTGAATTCCCTAAAAATCATCTCTAGAAAAGATCATTTTATGGGTTAGAGGATTCCAAAGCTTATAACCTTTTACATTATGACCATATCCTACAAAGATGCATTTATGAGCTTTTGGGTCAAAATTTAGATTGCTTCTCTTGAGGCACATCAAGAAAAGCCTCACAATCAAAGACCCTTAAATTTGAAACTGAAGGATTTTTACCCAACCACATTTCATAAGGTTTTTTATCAATAAGAGCTTTAAAGGGATATCTATTTATTAAATAACAAGTAGTACCAACAAAAGTTTCCCAAAATAATTTATCTAGCTTAGCACTACTTAACATTCTCCTAGCTCTTTCCATTAATGTATAGTTCATTCTTTCTTTTGTCCCATTTTGTTGGGGAGTATAAGGTGTAGTCTTTTTCCTAACAATTCCTTCATGTTTCCAAAACTCATCAAATTCCTTAGAGAAATGTTCACCCCCATTGTCATTTCTCAATACTTTTATCTTATAATCTTATTTATTTTCAACCACTGCTTTATATTCCTTAAACTTAGTGAAAACTTCAGCTTTTTAATGCATAAAATAAATCCAAGTATATCTTGAGAAATTATCAATGAAGGAAACATAAAATCGAGATCTACTCAAAGAATCAACTTCCACTAGACCACATACATATGAATGAATAAGTTCTAAAAGTCCCTTAGCCTTATTAACTCATTTATGAAATGATGACCTATTTTATTCTGCAAACACATAATGTTCACAAAAATTACTCTTGTTAACAGAATAATCAGAAATAGCATCTACTACTCTCTTATCTATTATTGTCTTAAGACCTTTTTCACCAATGTGACCCAATCTATGGTGCCACAACATACATGTATTTTCAGTCCTAGTTACAAAATCTAAATTACAAAGAGTGGAAGCATGTAGCTTAAATAAATTCCCTATCCAAGATCCCTTAGTAATCACCAAGCTCCCTCTTACCAACGTACAACTAGACTTATCAAATGTCGCATGCATTCCAAAATCATTCAACTTGGATACTGAAAGTAAATTTCTCACAAGTCTTGCAATATGTAAATAGTTATCAGGGTTTTAACCCTCCCATCACTGAAACACAACTTTACCTTTGCATTACAAATAATCTTATTCATGTTGTAATCACCAAGGAAAACATCCCCTCCATCATAGAAAACAACTCCTTGTGAGGAGTGATATGAAAGGAGACACCTAAATCAATAAGCCAAGCATCATTACTAATAGATTTAGCAGATAAAAAAAAAGCATCAAAATCACCATCATCAGAGGACTTATGTGTGGAGGTTTCAGTGTTTTTATTCTTGTTTCTACACTCCTTCACATTCCCTTTCTTACCATAATTCCAATACTTTACGCTGCTCTTCCTAGGGGTTTTCAAACATCCTTTAGAATTTTCTCTCTTCATGTCCCCTTTAGGCCCTCCTTTTTCTTTGGACCTTCCTCGCACATGCAAGGCATCTTGGGAGCCCACATTCATTGAATTTATCCTCATCTCTTTTGAAAGAAGTATAGCAATGAGACTATCCATCTTCAATTCTATACCACCACCACTTATGGAAATAATTAGATTTTCCCAAGATTTAGGTAAAGAACAAAGCATCAATATACATTTATTTTCCTCTTCTATTTTAGCATCTATAGATGTAAGATGACTTATAATCATATTAAAAGCATTTAAATGTTCTATGATAGAATCACCATCCTTCATTTTCAGATAATACAAATGTCTTTTGAGATACAACTTATTAGTTAAATTTTTTGATTTGGTAGATATCACCTAACCTCTTCCACAAATTTTTTGTAGTAGATTCTTCTAAAACATTCAAGAGGATCAAATCTACAAGACACAAGTGAATGGTTCCTCATGCCTTCTTGTCTATTTTGTTCCAAGCTTCATCCTACACTTTTTTGGTTTCTTTTCATTCTAAAATACCAACCACTATTCTCTCTCTTCAAGGAGATCCTCCATATTCAAATTCCACATCTCATATCCAGTGCCATCAAACTTCTCAATATCTAAACGGGAGGTAGCATCCATACTTTACAATATTTCACAAATCTACAAAAAAACCCACAAAGCAAAAGCTCCCACTGTAGCAAAAAATCTTCAACACTCAAGAGAAAAGCATCCCTTTATTAATAGAACTCCTAACTCTGATACCAAATGTTGTAAGACAATGTGAAGAAATCTTGCAATATGAAATTTAATCAATAGTAATTGGAAATTTGAATCCAAATACTAACCCTTAATATGAATGTGATTGCATAATCAAAACAAGAAAAGAAAACCATAAAACATGAGAACATATTTACATGGAGAAACCCCTAAGGGAAAAAAATCTACCATAGAAAGAGAGAGACAAGTATATTACTAATCCAAGAGATATTGCAGCAGAAATACACTTCTTTGAATAACTTTGTAGAATCTAACAACACCCTGTTACCTACAAAATTGAATAAATAACTCCAACCCAAGGCCCCAATTTATAGAAACTTGTGGGGATGAATACCACCATGGTATCACCAAATATATGCAATAATACCACATAGAAAAACCCATTCTTACCTCCTTTCCAACCACCAAATCCACCCAAAATGTCAACTCATAGATGCTCTTATAGCTATCATAAGGCATCTCTCATGCATGGGCGCCTAGGGAAGGAATCTATCATAAATAGAATCATAAATGGTGTCATATTCATCATAGAAGCTTATGACAATTTTCATGGTTTCATATATACTCTTACAGCTTATAATGGATTCCATAACCCTCCAAAAATAAGAGATTACAAATGGGAAACCTAGCTATTTTTTCCTTTTCCCAGAAGCCAAATAGTAACTGTAACATCATCTTTACATGAGTTCTTTCACCATCGTTGGTTAAACAATTTCACCTCTTATGGATAATTTACAAAAGATATTAGGAAAATAATTAATTAAAGGATTTACAAGGTTGATGTCACCTAAATCCTAAAAACTTTAATAAATGTTTAATCATCTAAAACTAATATAATTTAATTTTCCACTTCATTGTTTTTGAGAAATTCTAAGTGAAATGGACATGTTTACCTCTTAGTATTTATATGTCTGGTTCAAATGAAAAGTTTGCATGATGACATCTTATAATGAGAAAATACCATCAACATAAAATAAGCATGATGTAAGCATGAAATAACAATGAATCATGGATTGCTTGGGTATGTGTTGATGCCAAAAATTGACAAGGTAACAACCTTTATGGGAAACTCAATTAAAGGGGGGACCTATTGCACTAAACTAAGTAACCTTCGGATTTTAAATAAGATGACTTCTTCTATAACTGGGGTTTTCAATTGGAAAAGGAAGCAGATAAAAATAAAAAAATCTAACTAGGGTGATGCACCAAGATTTAGATGTGAGGCATGATAAATCTACCTTTTGGGTATGATATCAGAGCTCGTTCAGCAATCTGTTATATTCTAGAATGACAAAAATTAAAGATAGAAATCTGAATGATTCACCCAATGACAAAATAATATTTATGCACATTCACTAAAAAGAGGAGTCAAAGACATGATCTAAACCAAAAAACTTGCATTAAATTAATAGAATTTCTCCAAATGAAACATTCGGTACCACAATGGCACAGTAAAACTTATCAAATATCCTAAGAAAATAGAAAGGCCAAACAATGGCATAGTCATTAAATTCTTTTGCAATAATCTAAAAATCAGTAAAAGGATTTCTTCTTCCACCATTTTTTTGTTAAAATCTGAACCCTTGCTTCGAAAGAAGAAGCATTATTTATAAAAAAAACCCTAGCCTGGTGAGTCAGTAACATAAAACATCCTTTGATCATGATCAATGATGTATATAGTATTGATTTTCCTTGGCCATTGCAATACAAAATACTCGGTCCATGAACGAGGTTTCCTAGCGACAGATGTGTCACCTACGAATGATGATAGTGGTCCCAACAAACTAGAATGTAGACATGTGTCACCTACTCATGACGGCGGTTATAATATGTGGAAATCGTTTGAGGCCATTGCTCGCTTCCTTCTCTTGCACAATGAAATCTTCAGAAGATCCACGTGGCCAATGATCGGGGATCAATGTTCATCCTTCCTTCCATGCAATGAAAACTTGCAAGGTGAAGACACGTGGAGGTCTCCCAAAAATACTACATTGTAGGTGGAGGGCACTAAGGAATGTGTGCAGACTGATGCTATGTTGCATATAGTCGAGGCCCAACAAAGAAGTAAAGGGAAGAAACATTGAAGAGTGTGAACTGCTGACACATGGAAGCATGGCGGGGCATTTTGAAAAAGCGAAGGAAAGGATCCCTACAACGAGCGATCGGTTGTCAAGTGGCAACATTAGGATAAAGCCTTGCGAAAGGAACTTGATGTTGCTTCTGATAGATAAGTGTGGTCGATACTTAGCAAAAATAAAATAACCCGAAGGGAGCTTGGGGAAATTTATGTTCACGGCTTTTAGCGACTTATCAGGGGTATTTCACCTATGGAACGAGGAACCCAAAAATTTTGGTTTGCAGAACATATCCTTCTCCATTGGGTGACACGATCAAAGCTTAGAGAGGGCAATCTATAGAGGTACCTATTCAGCCTCAGAGGGAGTTGATATGTCAAGCAAACTTTCTTTTGCTCCATGCAGATCAATCATTTCTTTGTAAGGTAGCGTCATCAATATACTAGCCCAAGACTCTAGTTGAAAAAGAAATCGTGCAATCAGATGAGTGACATTCTCAATATCTTCTACAACAAGGGGCTAATTGGAACTCTGGAAAGTAGATGCATCTCGTTGCTTCTCTTCAATCTTTTCTGCAATATGCTCTATTGTGGCCACAGATTCATCTCCAAGGAATGGGTATGTTAAACCCATCTGAGTTAGGTGGGAGAACCTTGCCCGCATGTTATTCATGGTCTGATCCAATGTGGTGGCACACTCCTTGGTATGGAGGATGGTTGCATGGAAATGGATGAACCTGTTATCTCTTTTAGTAGTGGCCTTCCAATATTCAACCCGTACACTCATCAAGACCTCATATGGGACCAAATATAGCTTGTCCAACAAACTGTTGGCTTTTGGAACTCTCTCAGTGATGGATTGAGGGAACCGCTCGATTGTTTCATGAACCTCCATTCCCAATCTTGTTGCCTCCGCCATAAATTGGAGTGTCGACTGTAGAGTTAGGTAGAAGGCCTTAACTTTTTCCTAGTATGAAACATATAACTGTTGAGCTACTTGAACAAGGTCCAACTGAACGAAAGGTGTGTTGGCATATGGATTATGTTGTTTTAATTGATGGGAACCTAAGTCATTGATCTGATCCACACTTCAGTATTTGTTCATACCAGGAGATAGAGTGAAGAACACGGTATCCAACTATAGATGAAGCCATTTGCATTATCAGCTTATCATTTTAAGTTGTGGATATCAGGGAAGGTATTTTGATATACATATTATCTTATGCAAGAATCATCAAGGTGCACATTCACTGGTGTAGGAATTAGGAGATCCAGTTTATTGATTTTTCGTTTATCAGTACAGAGAGTCGACTTGGTGAATATGGTGAATGTAATCTATGGCGGTTGTTTAAGGAGTAATTGTTTAAATTTTTTTGTGTTTGAACATGTTGATTTGGTTCCTCACTATTCTATGGCCAACTTTGGATGGTGTGCATTAATAATTAATTATGGATCTAGTCGATAGATGGAAAATATTTTATTTTTTATAAAAGCTGACAATTTGAACTAATTAAATCTCTTGTTGCGGATATATATAAGTGATCAGTTATATCATTTTTACATAGACGATGTGAAGTTTGTTTGTGTATAATCAAAAATTCAAAATAATAGAGCGATTTCACTTGCGTATAACATATTTGTGATGCAAATTGAAAAACAAAGTAGAGTAGAAGAGCAGAATCAGACATAAGGTAAAAAATCGACAACTCTGCTTCACCGAAACTTTAAATAGGCATTGATAAATGCTATTCCTTCAGGTCAATCCTTTAGATGGACTTAATCTAAATATTTTGTAAGGTAGTGAGCCTTTTTTTTTTAGCAGTGAGCTCTAGGTAGTGTTCCTGAATGCAAGTGCATTCCCATTTTATAGAACTTATATTTGAGTACTCAAATTATGGATTGACCTCCACCGTGGTTTTTCCCCTAACAGGGTTTCCACGTAAAAATCCTTGTGTTATGGTGTTATGGATGATTGCTTTGTGTGTTTGAATCTTTCTTTCAATTCGAATTTGTAAGTAGTTTAAATATCATATTAATAAAGTTAAAATTTCTAGAACACTTATTCACCCCCCCATCTCAGTGTTCCCTGATTCCAAAAATTGGTATCAGAGCCTAGTTCCTTAGAAGGAGTTTAGAAACTTGAGGTGGATCTTGTAATGTAATGGACTGTGGTAGTCTTCAACAACAGCTTGTGGTGGAACTTGATGATCTTAATCAATCTAAAGCAGAAGTCCAAGAATTGAAATCAAATCTTAAGGATGCTGAGAAATTTGTTCAGACACTGAAGGATTAGATTATTAAATCCATGGGGAAGAGAAAAGATCTTTGTGATCAGATTAAGAAAAAAGAGAGAAAAATCATGGATGATGTCCACCTAAATCAAACCCTGAAGGAAATAACTAAAGAATTTGAAAAGCTTGCTAGAGACAATGCTACTCTAAAGCATGAGATTAAATCCATGGTGATGAATTTGAATAAGGAGATTGAAGAAGGAAATAAGAATGAGGATAATCTTTCTCAATCCTTAAAATAAAATTTTGATGAATGGAGAAGAGTTGATAGAGAATTTATTCAGTTTGAGATTGAACTGCAATAATCCATAAACAATGAAGAAGAGCTTAAAAAATAGATTGTTATTCTCAGGGATGAACTTACTATTGCGAATGAATACAAGGAGAAGTTCAATATTAGCTCAGTTAAGCTTGATGAGTTGACTCAAGGATGAAAAAATTTAAATGAAACATGAAGTCTTGGATATGAGAAAGGAGAAAGCTTCGAATTTGGACAAAGGAATTCCAAGCAAGGAAATCTAATGAAGAAAGCAAAAAGGTATCCAGTAAGATAACCTAATGCTCAAAATTTTAACAGATACTATTTTTCTTGTAATAAATTTGGTCATATGGCAGAACAATGTAGAATTAAAATGATTTAATCAATTGATACATCATTCCTCGATCAGTGTTTCAATTGCAACAAGATTGGTCATAATTCAATTGAATACAGAAATGGGTCAAACAACTCTATCAGTAGAAGGAATGTTAAATGTTATATCTATGGAAGATTTGGGCATATTGCTAACCAATCCAGATCAAGAAGAAATCAATTGAATGATTGTTCTAGACAATTAAATGTTATGGGTTATAATTACAACAAATATGGTCACATTACGAGATTCTGCAGAAATACAAATGTGGATAGAAGAGGTTCGGCAAACAAATGAAGAAATACACAAAAAGATGATAAAGAAAAAGGGAAAGTGATTGTGGATGAAATAAGAGATCATATAAAGAAGACATGGGTAAGGAAGAATGATTCTAATGCAAGAGATGGTTCTATACCGGAACCTGCTTCCAATAATTCCTTCAGAAATTGATTTCAGGTCATTGGACTAGGGGGAGTTTTTCAATGAAATCCTTTTTCCCTTGTCCGTAGCTAGTACTGAAATGTGAAAGATTTTTTATAATTGTATTAATGATCTACAGATACATTGGAAAACATTCACAAGGAAATTCAAGAAATTACTGGTCCATAGAAGAATTTGTCTCTCGTTGACTGAGAAAATAGGGTATCCCAAACACCTAGGGCAAAAGCATTTATTACAACAAAAGTTAAGTGTGTCAAGTTATAAAAGGACAAGTTGAAACCCTCATTTGCCACTTTATGTCAAAGAATAGGAGAGTAAACTACAACATAATTTTGAAGGCGTGAAGGCATTTTGATAGTGAAACCCTAATTCATCAAGTACTTCAACTATATTAAGAAATTTTCATTTAATTTTTGTGTACGATTGAAGATAGAAACAAAACATGAATACGAAAGGAAAAACGAAACAAATAAAAGGAATGGAAAACCTAGATGCGTATGGCAGTGAATGATTAGAGTCGTAAGGAATTTTTTGTCACCCAACAATTTAAATTGCTGAAAGAAGCTACACACAAAAGCTTGGATATTTGGAGTGAATTCCCCTATTTCGAGAATGCAAAAATCATTAAGTTTATTCTAGACGGATTGAATGATGATACTCTAATTTTGGATAAACTCTACCACATTTTGAAAGAAGTAATTGGAATTTTAATTGGATTATGCAATGTTGGGGATGTACCAAGAAATAAGTCAATCCAGAATAAAGAAGTTGAAACCCTAACTGGAGTTATTGGAGATCAAAGGGCACTAATAATCTCAACAATTAAAAACTTTGTGACAAGGCACATTGCATATGGAATATCCTACAAAATATTCTACAGAAAAAAAAGAAGGTGCAACTTCGGCAAGTGTTGTCTACATTTCACACAAAATGATAATGGAAGATCATGATTTTGACCTTTGCGGATTGTTGAAAGAGCAACTGATGGAGAATGTGCAATTGATAAAGATGACAGGTTACCCTTTCAAGTTTGTTACTTTGGTTATATGTCTTGTAAGGTACTTTCTGAATTGCTTACCCATGAAGAACAACATAATGTGGAAAGAGAGTGAACCGATGTGCAAACAAATTTGCATGCACTCTAAAAATTTGGCAAACTATGACCAACAATATGAAAGTTTATTTAAAGGTTTTCTAGGAAAGTTTGGCTCAGTTGGTATTTCTATTCCAGTAAGATCACTTAAAGTTGGATCCTCTTCTGATGAGATGGAGAGAAAGAAGAAAAGATAAAAAGTACTGCTATATGTATCCCTCCAGCATGCAAGACTCCAAAAATTGAAGGAAAGGGAAAATAACAGTTAATTATGGATATACCAAATGGGGAATCTGATAAGGAAACTAAGGACACCCAAGGAAAGGAACTAGAAATATCCATGACAGAAGAAATTGAAGATGAAGATGACTTAACTAAAAAGGAGCTACTCCAGCTTATTCATGAGAAAGATGTAATGCAATAAATTACAAAATTATGGTCTATACGACCTTCATATGAGAAGGATATGATTTTAAATGTACAAAGTGTTCATCTTGTGCACAATCAGATTAAATTAGAGAGTTTTCAAAATACTTTTCTAGAAGAAATGATTGAATGCATCAAGGAAATCATGGACTCTGAGTCACTGAACAAGGAAGAAGAAGCAATTCTACACCTAAAGAAGAAGTACAGAGTATCTCTCACCAAGTTAAAAAGGAACATGAATCACCTAAGGAAGTGAATAAATTCGACAAATAGCATCTACAACTATTGTCTTCATTGGCCTCATGCAATTGGCAAGTAAAAATAAAATTTGGAACAAATTGAAATAGAACAGAACAAAAATTTGACATGTTTCAAGATCAAGATGGTGCAATCAAGAAAAGGATTCAAGATTTATAGACAAAGCATACAAATTTCCAAAATACCAAAAACAGGATTATTAACACCTTCTAGAAAGTAAAGGACTTAATAGAATGCAGACTGGATCAATTGATTGAGATACTAAGGAAAGGAGAGACACTAGAAGAGGTTATCACTATTCTAGAATCTCTCATCAAGATTATCAATCGGACATCTGAAAACAACAACATGATCATAATCACTAGGATTGTAATAGAAGCATGGAACAAGTTTCTTTTGGACATAAAGGAAAAATATAAAATAATCTTCTAGCTCAAGTAGCAGATGTATGTCATCAAATTTTGATCCAATTTTGAACAATTAATCTTTTTCTCACACTCTGTAATGGATTGCTATAAGGAAATTATTTTTGTCATTGATGTCAAAGGGGGAGAAAGAGCAATGAAAAATGCCTTATCAAATTTAGGGGGAGTTGTCTCAGTTATAACCTTTTGAAGTTTTGAAGGACTCCAGTATGTTGGTTCTGACAATTAGTCATTTTTCACTAAGATTTTCCATCAATTCCAAATGGGGAGATTGTTCACATATGGCTTCTATTGTTGTCATTGATGGCAACCTAATTCATTGATCCTATCCACACTTCAGTATTTGTTCATATCGGGAGATAGAGTGAAGAATAGGGTATTTGATTATAGATGAATCCATTTGCATTATCATCTTATCATTTTAAGTTATGGGTCTCAAGGAAGATATTTTGATATACATACTATCTCATGCAAGAATCATCAGGGTGTGCATTCACTAGTCTACAAATTAGGAGATTCAGTTTTGATTTTCTATTTATCAGTACAGAGAGTCGACTTTGTGAATATGGTGAATATAATATATGGCAGATGTTTAAGGAGTAATTGTTTAAATGTTTTTGTGTTCGAACATGTTGATTTGGGTCCTCATTATGCTATTTCTGACTTTAGATGGTGTGCATTAATAATTTATTATGGATCTAGCTGACAGATGAAAATATTTTAAGTTTTATAAAAGCTGACAAGTTGTTGATTAAATATCTTGTTGTAGATATATATAAGTGATCGATTATATCATTTTGACATAGAGGATGTCAAGTGTGTTGGTGTGTAATGCAAAATTTAGGATAATAGAGTGATTTCACTTGTGCATAAAATATTTGTGATGTGAATTGCAAAGAAGAGAAGAGCAGAAGAGAAAAAATAGATAGAAGGTCAGAAATCAACAAATGTGCTTAACCAAAATTGTAATCTGGAATTCATAGATTCTATTCCTTCAATTCAATCCTTTAGATGGACTTACTCTAAATATTTTGCAAGGCAGTGAGCCTTTCTATTTTGAGTAGCAAGTTCTAGTCAGTGAGCCTGAATGCAAGTGCATTCCCATTTTGTAGAACTTATATTTGAGTACTCAAATTGTGGATTGACCTCCACCATGGGTTTTCCCCTAATAGGGTTTCCACATAAAAATCCTCGTGTTATGGTGTTGTGGATAATTTCTTTTTGTATTTACATCTTTCTTTCAGTTCAAAGTTGTAAGTGGTTTAAATATCAAATTAATAAAGTTAAAATTTCTAGAACACTAATTCACCCCCCTCTTAGTGTTCCCTGATTCCAACAAGGAGGTTGGGTGGAAATCTTTAATAGGACTATCTCTGCATCCCTTAATTCTATATTATCTGTGAGCTTTGCAACCTTTTGGTTTGTTATGGTGATTTTTCCCTGAAAGATCTGTGATTCTATGATCTAGCTTGTCTCAACTCGTTCGTTGTTTGTTGCTTCCTTCTCCAAGGAAGACTTCATTTCTTGGATATCATTCTCTAGTTGGGCCTAGCGGATATGGAAATCGGCATCTTTCTTTTGCATCTCCTCCTCTATTTGAGCGCGCTAGTGATGAAACTCTTCATCTTTTTATTGCACTTCCTGCTCCAAACGCACCAAATGGTCTTGATATTCCTAGTTCTTTGGTTGTAGCTTAGCCACCACATTAGGATCGAGATATTGGAACTTAGAAAGTTCCTCTCAAAGCTTTTCTTGCTCCATCTCTGCTTGTTGGGATAAGCGCTTAAATTCAGCATCCCTCACCTTTTCTTTGGCAAGAAATACCTCAACCCTTTCTTTGTTGTTTTTCAGCTCATCTTCCCTCTTTTGTAGTTGGTGACCGGACTTAAGAAAACTGGTGGTCACCACCTAATACGTTTCCTCCATGAGCTCCAACTTGTCTTAAAGCTGGGATGCTCTTAGATTGAGTCCTATGGCATACATATTGTAGTCATCTGGTTGCATCTCTCCTTTGGTTGGCTGACAGTCAGATACATAGTCACAAAATGTAGTGATTGTTGAACCTCATTAAAAATAGTCTGCACTTTTGGCTCCACTAGCCTCTTAGCATCTTTAGTTTTTTTCATCTGGGCTTTGATTGCTCGTGCCTTCTTAGTTTTATCACCTTTTGATAAGAATTTTGATGGAAACCTGATGAGTCCACCTGTGAAAGGTGCACTGGGAGGAAGGGAAAAACGAAATGAGAGGGTAGTGGTCCCGAGTGACTTCTTCCTTGGAACACTAACTGTTTGAGGAGAGAAAGGAAGTATATTCAATTACTCGGCCTACGAAGCAATAGGAGGGCTCAAGGGAAGTGGCATCATGGTGGATTTCATATGTTGGGAAGGCTGGATTGGGATCGACATGACAACGGAAGGAGACGTATTAATGATTCTAGCATAGGCGGACTGTGAGGCGCATAGAGATGTAGAATGGGCCAAGGAAAATGGTGTGAGGGTGTGAGGGGAAGTAAAGGAAAATGGGGTTGTATGAGAGAATTTTAGCTAGAATGATTGTGATCCGTTACTCGTTGGTGGCTCCTGGTTTATTTCAGGCTCTTGCGAACACTCTCCAGAAGATGCTTCAATGTGTTGCCACTTCACTATTGGTGAGTCCTCTATCACTACAATTTTAGATTATTGTGGTTGGGTTTTCTAGGTCCTTCTTGCAGTCCAAGTGTGAGTCAGTGAAGACCTCGCACATGATTTTTTTACCTGCACATTACAAGAAACCTTGCCAAGTTGCTTCATGGCTTTCCCCTTTTGCTGCGTCGAGGTCGTTTAAACTTCCATTTATGGTTCTGCTCCTTCATTGAATTTTGCTTCGGCCTCCTTCGAACCAGAGTCTTTCTCATCACTATCATCAAAATTTGGATGCTCATCGTTCTACAATTTTTCAAACTTGGCGTACATCTCCACGCTATCATAAGGGGCCTCAGTGCACCGAGTCTCTTGGTAGTATATCCATAAATCATTAATCTTTTCCTCCTTCCAATTGTAATTCTTCACCAAGTTGTTATGAAAAGTAGCCCCAATCTACTTTTCTTTATTATACTTCTCAGACCGATAGTAGAATCTGAGCTAGCGAGGCCAACTACCTTCGGTCAAGATATGAGCTAGGTTGACCATAAGTTCATTTGCATCTGTCATTGGATTCTGATGCTTTTCCCAGTAAGGTTGGGGGTTGTGTGTTACTTTGACATACTCATTTGACAAGTCATCATTGGGGTTGTAATTCCACTTATCGTAAATCCATACCAGCCCTAGGTGAGCCAAATTTGATTCTAACAAGTCGTGATCCTTCCTCTTGGCCATGATCACGGTCTTGAAGCTCGTTGGGCAACTAAAAAATCCTTCCTTCTTTGATTTTCCACTACAAAAGGTGAAGTTAATAATCGATACCTAGCATAACACTTCAAGCACCAATATTCGATCCGTAAGACAAGTCGAAAGTCGAAAGGGTTCCCCGATGAATCTACGTAATCAAATGAATGTGAAGCCCTCACCTAGATACCAGTCACACTTTGGAGTGAAAATCTACATGAACTCAATTTGTTCTAAGCTTAACTGTAAGACATTTTTGTCTTCCTTTAAATCTTGCAAAATTCGATATAAGAAATAATCTAAAAATGTGTAATATTCATATGTTGTAGAGAGGAGAGGAGTCCACGTGGAAACTAGCTCCTTCCTCTGGTTTTCATAAAAAATGGGCAGTCCTAGATGCTTCTAGAAGAAGTCGGGATTCTAATACAAAAACATGTGGGTGAAGAAAGAGAAAAACCTAAACCTCTGCTAAAGTTGGTACTCCGATATCTGGTTGAGCATCTCCTAAATGAGGAATTCTGGAAAATCTTACTAGAAAAGAGAATGTTGTATGTGCAACTAAAAACCCAAGCCTAGTTGAGACTCTTGAAACTCTTTGTTGGTGTCTAGGCTGTAATCAAAATCCATCATTGAGAAGGCATCTTTTATATCATCTTCAAAATTTTTATGCATTGTTGGGATCTGCATTGGCTTTTTCTAGGCTTCTTTGGGCTTTTGTGCTTTCGCATTATAAAAGTTCAGAGCAATATCTTTGGTCTTCCAATAGGTATCCCCTTTTTTTGGAGTGAATGATTCTATTTGAGGTACTTGGGAGCTTCGCTCTAGGATGCACAACATATCCCAGATGGCCTCTTTCCAGATAATAACACATAGCTCTCAATCTTCAATGGTGTTGGTATCCGAGTTGAAATGTCTAATGAACTCATCAACCAATTCAGGGTAGTATTGTATGAATGGGACCATATATTGCATAAGCCCACTGAACCAAAATTTATGTACCAAGGATTTTGAGTCACTATTCCTTTTCCTTCTTTCATAGGCCACCTCCCTAAGCATCTTGGGGTTCTTTGCAAGGATGGGGTCATGAATATTATCCCATTCTTCTTTAATTCGGCTTCGATCTTTCTGGGGACTCTTCTTTTCTACAACCTACATATTCACCCATGTTGGCTTGTATGGTATTCCAAGTGAAGCATAAGAGATATCCTCGAAGACATAGGCAGTTGGTGTCGCGTGCATGGCCTTAAATAAAATTTGGGCCCTCTCTTCTTGCATTCTTGTTTGGGAACTCTAAGCACCCTACATATTTTGCAAATCTCTACCTAGAAAGTGCACTGAAGTGGTATGAATGGAACGTAGAACACAATGCAAGGCTCTGAACTCAAAACCAGATAGCCCCTTGCTTCAGGTTCAATTCACACCAGGTTAGTGAATCTTCTACAATTGCCTTTGCATTCAATTTCTTTATTGCTATATGCATCACATGATATCCCTAAAAAAAATTCTCTTCCAAGTTCCTTTGTGTACTTAAGAAGCTTTATGCTCTATTTAGCCTTTTCATGCGAGACTTAACTTTTCTTTCTTCAATTTCTTGCCTTCAACTAGTAGATAGCAGTTCCTTTTTGTATTTAATTCAGCATGTATTGCCAACTCTTTTGTCCATGTGAAATGAAATACTTGCACTTTTTGAAAAGATAAGAATTCATAATTACATCAGTGATAATGTCCCTTCAGCATGATTTTCTTGGAAAATTAAGTCGTCAATGAAATGCTTTTCATCCTCTCGCATACCTTTGCAATTAATATCCCTAAAAGCATAATTAAGCTGAAACTACAATGAGTACTTAGAAAATATTTGCACTCAACCTTGGAGCTTGAAACTACTTGCATTGTGACACCTCAGCATTAGTCTGTATGAGCCATTTCTTGGGACTTCCACCAATTTGCACTAATTTATTGCCACTCTTTAATCTTGCACATAAAAATTCATACCTGTAGATGCAATTGGGTTAGAATATCGAGCTGGCCTTTTGGTGGGATTTTTTGAGTTAACACTCGATTATCACCACACTTGGGATGCAGGCTACCTTAGATATTTCTATAAATAGGCCCTAATATAGTAGCGGAATCACACTTAGTGATTAGCAAAAGTAGCATTGGGTGATTAAATACGATTATTGTTTAGGCGGTTGAGTAGGTTCTAAATTTGTGTAGGTCCTAGACTTAGGTGGTTGAGCAAAGACTGATACAATGAATACTCTAATTAGACTAGTGTGCAACAAGTCTCAAATAGCCTTTCTGGGAGAGATTTTCAATAGGTGCCACAAGTGCATGACTAAAAACAAGCACTCATTGGCTATTATAGCCATGAAATGGGTTCTTGGTATGGATTGTATTGAGTATGAAGAGAATTATCGGGTTAATACGAATATCTATTCCCATTTTTTTGCCTTTTTGCTTGATATTTAGGTTCCAGAAGGCATGATTCTATGTTTAACGCTCCAATTTTTTCCAAAGAGGTACCTTGGAGGTCTTGGCGAGGTGGTGACCAATGCAATGTATGGTCTTGGCCTTCCTGTTGTGAGTGACCTGTAGAGGCATATTGAAGAAGACATAGTAATACCATGGGTTCCATTCCTGAGCGGGTTTAGACTTCACACACTTTTTGACCATTATGAGAGAGCCACCCATGCATGCCACTTTCTGTTGTGGTGCTACAATGCAGTGTTGTTTTATGACATGGATTGGTACACTGACTTCAAGAACTGTGTGCTCCCTTCAACGCTCATTTTGGGTGTTGATATTGCTACTCTAGGTCCCGTTGTTGTTGGTGAAAACCCTCCTACTAATCCTAACAATGCTCTTGTTGATGAAGACAATGCTCATGTTCCAGATGCTTGAAGCTTAAAACATTTTTTCCTCTTTTTGTATATATATCTAAAAAAGGGCTTGCGTACATATATATATATATATATATATATATATATATATATATATATATATATATATATATATATATATATATATATATATATATATATATATATATATAAGGAAAATGTATACATATAGTCATAATTTTGAGTGTATGGCCTTAGAGCTATTTTGAAACAATTTTCTATCAAATTATATATATATAATTAATATACTTTCTTACCTTAAACTCCTTGTCTTCACTCTTATGTTTCCACAATATGGATTGAATTGAATTCTTCGCATATGACTTTATTTTTTGCAATATGAGCAGGAGAGTTTTTCTCTGTTCTTGTAATAATGAGTTTCATGAATTTTCTTGCTTCCTGTATCTGTGAAAATTTGAAAAGACCGGCCGACAAAACACGAAAGGGATAATAATTACATTATTCACATATTTACAACTGTGCCAAGTAACTAAAGCTTATTTGAACAATTTTAAGTGAATCTTGTTAACTAGAATTCTCAGTGCTTCGTGTTCCATGTTCTCTAATTTGAATGCATTATGTTGTTTGCACTTAATTATTTTGAAAGGACCCTCCCATAGTTTGTCGAATTTTCCATGTCGGTCAAGCTTTGTGGCCCTTTCGTTTAACTTTAGTACCAAGTCTTCAAATTTTAAACCTTGGTCTGAAGCTTTCTTTTCAAACCACTTCTTAACCACCTATTGGCGGTTAGACATGGCTATTAGGGCCTTCTCTCTTTTTTATTGTATTTCCAAAAATTTGGCCAGTTGAACCTCCATAGCTTCGTTCTCCTCAATTTCTAAAGACTTGAGTAGTTGTAGTGTAGGTATCTCTATAGAGATAGGAAATAACGCCTCTTTCCCATACACTAGCTCATATGGTGAAGTTTTTGGGGCTTTCTTAGGATTTATGTGGTCTTCCCATAATTTTTTTTAGAGGTTCTTGTGCCATTCCTTCTCATGATTGGACCTGATCCTTTTAATGTGTCGAACTAGATTCTTGGTAGTCGACTAGGCAAGGTCGTTTCCCTAGGGGTAGTAATTCGATGATGTTTTCAAGAATATTTAATGTGCATATGTGATTTGACATACCTTGGAGCCTAAGAAATCTTTGGCGTTGTCCAAAATGATATTCTTCAACAAGCCAAACCTCATTACTAGCCTCTCGAGAAAGTCCACAATTTTTGCCTCTGTCACATTCTTCAAGGGCAGGGCTTATGTCCACCTTGTGATGTAGTATGTGGCTGTGAGAATCCACTTGTGACCGGTACTAGAGGTGGGATTGATCATCACAATGAAATCTATCACCCATTGTGCAAACGGTTCATCCGCTACTATTGGATTGAGGGGCATGGCATAATTTTTTATTCTCCCTGCATAGAATTGGCATTCTCTATAGTCTTTTATCATTTTGTAGGATTCATTGAATAGTGTAGGCCAGAAGTACCCAATGTGTATAATTTTGATGGTGGTGGTCTTCACAAACAATTTTCCACTTTCAGGGCTAATGTGGAAGGTGTAAGAATTTTGTTTGCTTGCTCTGTGGTGACGCATCACAGTACGACACCATTGAAATTCCTCTTGATTCAATCTTGAAGAGGATCCCTTCAATAAGTGAGTACCCATTATTTTGCAGTTGGTAGAATCTTCTTCTATGAGAAGGAATTCCCAGCCGATACTTGTTGATATGCATAAATCTTACTCTATCCACCAGCTAGCTGCCTTCAGGTTCAGACTCATTTGTTAGGAATAGCTCTACTTGCTCTTCCTTGATTTCCATTTCTTCATTGTGTGCCAAATATTTACACAACCCTATTCCTTTGGTAGTCTTTGTAGGCTTGACCTCGATGTTGTATTCTAGGATCTTAGTGATCCAATTGGCCCTTTTTTCGATGATTTATCCTTCCATAATGTATTCATGCACACTAGAATGTGTGACATAAACGATCACCTTATTGTAAGCTATAAGATGTTAGAACTTCTTGAGTCCCTTTACAATTTTGAATTATTTCCTTTTGATGAAGTTATAGTTCGTTCCATATTCCTTCAAGGTCTGGGAGTGAAATGCTCTATGATTTTCTTCCTTTCCTTCATCATCCTTCTGAGTCAGAATAGTGGCAATGCTTGTCTTGCTACTAAAAACATACACTATGAAGTCTTTCAAAAAGTCTGGATTTACCAACATGGGAGCTAAATAAATATTATATTTCACCCTTTCAAAGGCTTCCCTTGCTTCTATTGTCGATTTGAACAATTGGTCTTTTTTCAGCATATGGGTGATTGGTCTAATTATTCCTACAAAATCAGAAATAAACTTACTTACAAAGTTAACCTTCCCCAAAAATGATTGGACTCCTTTCTTGTTGACTAGAAGGGGAAGTTCTTTGATAGATTTTACCCTTTCAGGATCAATGGTGATTCCTTCTTGGGACACTACATGCCCCAACAATTTGCCTTGTGGTACTATGAAGACGTATTTTTTTGGGTTTTGGGATACCTTGAACTCTTGGAATTTTTTGAAAACCATTTCTAGATGATCAAACTGGTCATCTTTAGATTTAGAAAACACAGTTAGATCATCTAAATAGATGAGGATTATTTTGTTGATCTATTCGTTGAAAGCAATGCCCATTGGCCATTGGAAGGTGGCTCCTGCATTTGAGAGGCTGAAAGGCATTTTAGCATATGCAAACTTTCCCCACTTGGTGGTGAATGTGGTTTTGTGTTGATCTTCTTCTTTAACCCAAACCTGATTGTAGCCTGAGAAGCCATCCAATAGAGAAAACATTTCCAAACCTGCCATAGTCTGTAAGATTGATTCCATGGAAGGTAGTGGGCAATGATATTTTAGTGATGCCATGTGGTCACATAAGTCAACACATAGAAGACTGTATCCATTCTTCTTTCAAACCGGAATGAGGTTAGATACGCACGTACTGTGCTTGATTGGAAACACAATCTTGGACTAGATCAACTTCCCTAGTTCTTATACTATAAGGGCTTCAATCTTTGGATTGACGAGCCTCTATTTTTGTCGAACAGGTTTAGCACCTTCTATTAGTTTGATGGTGTGTTGGATGATGTCAGTATCATATCCCCTGAGGTCATCATAAGACCAAGCCACGACCCCTTTGTATGTTTCACAAAAGTGTATAAGTTTATCCTTGTCGCGTTGTGGAACTTCTTTCTCGACCTTTAGTTTTCTTCCGTCTCCAACTTCAAGGTCAGCGTAGTCTGCTTCATCTTCTACAAATTTTACCCTATCATTCCTTGCATCCTCATATTCGAACAAATTTTTGAGAGTGACCAACCCTTTTATAAGTTTGTTTGATCTCAATTGAATGATCTACCCTTCATATGCTTCTTCAATCTTCAGTTGAAACTAATCGGCAAACTCTCCCGACTATTTAATGAATGAGGCGATGTGTTCATCACTTCCAAACACTTGCTAGCTATGATCATTATCTAGGATGGATGGTCGGACAATCACTCACACATAGTGCACATTCTCAATCAAATCGAAGATAGGATCAAATTGAGATCCTATTGTTGCCATGTGATCTACAGTTGAATTCTACTCTCTGGGCACCACGTGGATGTTAAAAGCTTTGAAGATTTCAATGAGGTCCCATACCCTATGTCTATAACACCACATGCAAAAAAAAATTGCAACAAATATTTTTTTGACTTGATTGGTTATAAGTTTGGAATCTTCGAACACCATTATTTGTTTTAAACCCATGTGCTCTGCGAGGCTTAGCCCTTGCACAAGACCTTCATATTTGGCTTCATTGTTTGAGCAAGCAAACTAGAATGGAAATGATTTGAGAATATTCTCATTGGATGGGGATGTTAGGAATATCCTAGCACCAATGCCAACTTTGCATCTTTCTCTATCAAAGTGCAATGTCTAGAGCTCGGAGGCTTGTTCGGTCGCAAATTACTTCAATACCCTCAGGAAATCTTGATCCTCATCATAGATGATGTAGGTGCCCAACCCAATAGCATGATAATTATTGATAGATCATTGACTGCATATTCGCTCAAGAAGACCTCTTCTCGATCGACCTGGTCTCTGGTTACCTTCTCATCTCCAAGTGGCCTAATACCGACGGTTTCTTATTTGGTGGAAGAAGTATGAGTGGCTTCAAATTTGATCAAGGATTCATCAGCTACATGTTCTGAATGCAGAGGTTCTAATATTATATTCATTTTAGCTGCATGCTTGGTCCTTAGAATTAGGTGGAACCAATCCAAAGAAAGGTATTGTTACCAATTTTCACTACAACTCAATGGGTAGAATTGATTAGCTTGTTTTATCTTAAAGTGGAAGTTCAGTTAGTTGATGCATTGTTTAGGATTGTTGAATTGCATCCAATTTATCAAGTTTCAATTATGCAAGTGTTTTCAGTAAAATAATTTCAACATACATTGCTTAATGCTTGCAACACAAGTGAAATGTAGAACATAATACATGAATGATTAAGAAGGAATCATTTCTTTCATTTATTTCATTTATTTCACAATATTGTTACATTTCATAATTTCATTTATTAAGAAATGAATTGTACAAGTTTGCATTGAGGTGCGGCTTCTTTCCAAAATGATAGAAAGGAAAAGGAAAAGAGAAATTAAAGAATCCACACAAGTTATGGAGGTAAATATAAGAATGCATCATAAGGAGCATGCTACACTATTGAAGATGCGAGGAAGAGAAAACACATAAGCATGAACATGATTATCATTGCCTATTGTTGTTGGCCGATGCAGGAGGGGTGCACCATGCTCTGTCCTTGAGCTCTGATCAACCTGTAAGAGAAGAAGAGGTTTGTGAGAGCTTTGATTATGAACATCCCTATATGAACCATCAACAATAATGTAAAATGTTGCTGACAATACATTGAAACAGTTGAGAAAATGGGAGATGGACAGAAGCAAAGAAGGAAACATCATAATAATATATTATTTTTGCTATGATTATTTGCTTCTTGTGCAGGTATAGGAAAATTTATGTAGCTAATCATCTTATGAAGACATAAAAGCATGTGGAGTAAAATGAGCTCCCACAAGGTTAGAACTCGACATGCTACCCCTTAAACTTACAAGTGGGCTAAGTAAGAAAGTACAATTACCATGCTCATCTAAGCCATTCATGAAGGAGTAAAACAAAGTTTTAGTCATCAAAGCAATCAAGTTTATTGTTCCCTCATAACAATCAAGTCTGAGCAGCGAAGTGAAAGCTACAGGTGGACAATGAACTAAATGGATTCAATTCAACTGAAATATGTCAATCTCATTCTGGAAAGTTTTAAATATTTCCATAGTAATTGCATTTTGTTGCCTTGGGTTTTGTTCATGTTTATTTATGTTGTTTCATAATATTATAATCTGGAGTAGCAGATGTTTCATGTCATAATGTTGATAGTGAATAGGCATACATAATGCCTTATTAACAAAGCTTCTAATAAATGATAACAACACAAAAAGAGGCTTCATTTTATGAGAGTGCTAAAATGAGAATGCATTTTTTCTTTTCTAAAGCATTCAAGTATATTGAATGGGAGGTAACAAGCATTAAAGTAATCATACAAGCAGAGTTACTCATAGTGGTGAGTGAAGCAAAATTCATCAGATGCTACCGCTAGGCATTGTCTGTTTGTTTCATGTTGTTTGTATATTGCTGCAGGATTAGTTTTATAAAGGATAGTAATGTGTTTCATTTATTTATAGAACAACAATAGAACATTTGGTGTTATTTCCTGTCAGAGATATTTTACCATTTGTGAACTTATCCAGAAGTGTCATGATGACAGTGAATGAAAGAACCAATACCAGAAGAGAATAAGAGTGTGTATCAGCAGTGAATGATAGATATAATAGTATGTATGAGAATAGAATCATATCTTGGTATACATTTCAGATGTCATGTGAGTAGTAGCAGTGGTAAAAAAATAAGTATTTTTATCATATTATGAGTGAACAAACTAAAAGATCTTTCAAGAGTTATATCAAATCATTCAATACATGAATGGCCATAAGTGCAATTATCATGTTGCTATAGGATAACAAAGAGATTTTCTTTCATTTTACAAAATACCCACATGGGGGTTGAGATTTAAAATACAAGTTTATCCTTGATACAAAATACCCCCATGGGGTTTTTGATTTAAAATGCAGATTTATCACTTTTTTAGCTTACCCATGTGAGGGTTACTGTCAAAAATACAAAATACATATAATGCTATCATGGGTCGAGCCCAGTATATGGAGATACAAAGGAGTTTGCAGAAAAATGTAATGAGAATATTCTCTAAGAGCATTCTTTTTAATACTTTGGAATAAAATGCAGCTCACAATCAAAGACCCGGTTTGAGCATGTATTGGTTGTGGCCTGGAGAGAGCTCTTGCCTCGTAGATATTCATTATTTCACAAGAAAATAGAAAACCCAGTTTAGTTTGCCATCTAAATCCCAAAATCTAAAGCAAACAATTATCATAATGCAGTAGTTCTTTGTAAAAGTGCATTATCAAGTGCATACATGGCACGGCTTGTAATGGTTCTGCATTATTTTTAAAAAACAATATAATGTAGAAAGGAGAACATACCATTTCATGGTTGTAGAAGAGAATACACATGACAGCCAAGCTCTCACAAAGCTTCTAATGCATGGCTCGAGCTCACACATGGCAGCCAGGAAGAATAAAGCATAGAAAATGAAGAGAAAACAAAGATAAGACATGCTTGGCCACAGCCTTATGGCCATTTTTTGCTTTCAAAACATAGACAAAAGTCATAGTGCTGTCAAAAATTCAACTTACCCATGAATTGCAGAGAGAATCGACCATTTTGAAGGCAAAAATCTGAATTTTCAAGCATTTGCAGCTGAAAACCTAACTCACATGGTGGTGGCACTCTTCTCAGTAGATCCTTCTCTCCAAAATGACAAAGTGCGAAATGAATGGGAGATTAGGGTTTTCCTTCACTTTTGTTCTAGCTGCCCTAATTCGAAATATGGCTTTTCACATTATTTTAAGTTTGAGCCTTTCATTTTTGTCAAATGATATCTTATGCATGCCCTAAGTCAAGCTTTTAGAATTCTTCACTTAGCTTCATGTGCCTAAGTCTTTAGGCTTTTTTTTTATATGGTATTTCATGGTTTAAAAGGCTTTGGGTATTTAGGTATTGTCAAAATAATGCTTTAGTTAAGAATGGAGACTCCCAAGTGTGTTAGTTTTTTTAATTCATTTTGAAGAAATCAATTAAAATATGAATGTTAAAATTACTTATGCCTTAGATAAGGATCATATGTCTTAGGCATTTATTTTCAATTGATTTTAAAGAAATCAATTAAATATGATGATGGAGATAATTTATATTTTTATGATTTTTTAAGAAATATCAAATTGTAATTGGAGAGATAAGGTATTGTTTTTGCAAAGATTTTTAATCTTTAATTGCAAAAAATAGATCAAATTGGAGAAAAGATTAAAACTGCATGTTTTGTAAAGCAGAAGATAAAACAATATCCTATAAATTGTTTTATTTTTTCTTGCTATTTTTAGGAGTTTGTAAGGCAAAAGTATGTTTGACTTTTCTTGGGTGGATTTGAGTTGCATGGAGAGGAGATAAGGTGTTTTTTCACTTTTAAAGCAAAGAAGACCTATTTTTAGGTGCTTTTTAGCATGCACATACAAAGAGTAAGATTTTTCCACTTCAATTACTCATTTTGAGGCAGTTTTAGATGCTTTTTTCTAGGCTTTATTCTCGAGCTCAGATTAGGGTTTTAGAGCTTTTATTTAGGAGAAAAACTTAGGGATTTTCTCACTTCAAATTCATTTGTTTCATTCTCTCGTGCTGAAATAGAGAATTTTGTAAGCAAAAATTTGTACTCATAATTTTTGATAGTCCTTTAGTTGAATAAAGATTCATTCTTAATTTCTCAATTCTTTTGTCTTTTGCAGTTTTAGTTTGATGTTATATTGTGATTTATGTTTACAAAATCCTTTTTATTTCCTAGGATTGTAGTTCTTGATGTAGAAATTTCATAAAGTACAAGTTGCATGTTGTATTTAAACCTGAATCTTCATGCAAATAAATTATGTGTTAAGTGTCCATGAGATGATGAGAGATTGTGAAGTACTGTTGTTTTTTTAGAGTTGTTTGTGGGTAAAAAACTAGAGTCATCATTAAGTTCTCAAGATCATTTTAAGTCATAAGTTTCATTTCAGTTATCTTTCTAACTCTTTCCCTTAGAAGATCATTTAAAATAGAATATATCATTCGAAGAACTAGCTCACTCTGGAGATTCCTTCTTCGATTAGATCACCCACATCCAAAGAAGGTTTCCATGTGTCAATAGATAATTAAATTCTATAAATTTAGCATAGGGTGCATATCTGATTGATAACAGTTTTTGGCACACCCGGTGAGACTCTGAAAGTTGATTTCAAAGAAGGATTTAATTTTCTAAATTATTGTTTGGTGTATGCAGCAAGTTTATCCAACCTTTTGGAGGTTTTTCACATACACCTAGTAACTTTGTTTCTCATATTTTGCATGCAGATCAAGTGTTGGTTTATTTTTAAAACCTAACTTTTGTTGTTTTCTAGTTTATGAATGAATAAATATGTCGATATTCCACGACAATGTGTCATAGCATCCACCATTCCATAAAGATGTTGCTCTTTCAACTCATCCTCAGTCATATCCGACCAATCATGTTGTTGGTTTCAATCTCACGGATTTTCAAAATCAAAATGCCCAATATAATTACCACCCACCCAACCTTACTCATTTTTCATCCCAGCCCTCATATGCTCAAAATCAGCCCCAATTTATTCAAGACTTGAGTTTCAGAGATATAATGTTGAATTATGAGGGGCAGATGAGTGAAATAGAAAATAAAAAGTAGTAGGACACACACCAGGAGAAGATTGTAAGTATAAAGGGCACATTGCTTGACTTCATGAGGAAGTTGGAGGAGATCAAGAAGCAACATGAGTACAATCAGCAACAAGAGGAGATGGCTTACCAAGCCTATCTCTATCAGCAGAAGCTGGAGGCATGAAATCCAAGCTACTCCGGTAGTCCCAAACCTACCTATGCAGAGAGAAGTTTGTGACAATGATTTCCCAAAATTTAGACAAAGTGAAAATCTTATTACTCTAAAATTTGAGATTCCAAGTTTTAGGCAGGAAAAGGTCTTTAACTCCCCAAACCAGCCTCTTAATATTGAAAGCCCAAGTTTTAAAAAACCCCATTCCTTGCATGTTGAGAAAAATTATTAGGTTCAACTCAGTTTTGTTGCAGAACAGGCCCTTGGAGCGATGTTATTTTCTACATGAAACCTAACAAACCCCTCAAATTTCCATACTTGATGAACCGAAGAATGAGCCCTTTGAGCAGGATACTTTACTCCATATCGAGAATCTTAGAAAGGTGAAACCATTGCGTTTAGCTTTGGAGGTGTATCGGTTGCAACAATAAAAGATAGAACAAGAGAAGGTTTCTCTTGGTGAGACTTTATTTGTTTTCACTAATGAGTTTGTTGGTTTTATTGAAGAGGAGGAAAGGATTTAGGAATTTATCTCAAAGGATCAAGCATTGCAACACGATATTGATAACTATTGTGAGGTATAGATAGCTGGTGAAATGATGAAAAGGACCTAGAAGATCAAGAACAACTACAACAAGAGACAGAGGAAGCTTTGACCTACGTATTTGAGGAGCTAACATATTTTTGTGGACGATGAAGAATGCATACCATGCATCACACCCCTACTAGCTCTAGGGCAGCAGGAAGAGTTTCAAAACTTTTGTGTTGTGATACCTCAAGATGGTTGTAATAAGGTAAATGAAGAAGACATGTTTTGGGATGACCTGGAGGTTTTTTTTTCAGGTTTGGATGTCAAGCAACCATTGTTTTTGGAAGAAAGTGTGGAACAACAGCTTGAGAAGGAAAAGGAGAGTGTACAAGTCCAAGGTTTGATTACTTTATTTGAGGTACTTCCTTTGTGCATTAATAATGATGATGAGAATATGTGTGAACTAATGAAGCTATCGAGATGTGATCAACAAAACAAAGAAAGACATTTAGATAAAGGATTGGTTAGTGAGCAAATGAATGACAACATCCCTTAGTTGAATAGTCAAGAAGTCGAGGTACATGCATACACTATCCAATCGGGGCAAAAGCATGACACTATTTTTCAAGGTATGAATCTTGATATCCTCCCAAGTTCTCAAGAAATCAACCAACAGGATACCTTTGAGCCTATTATAAATCAAGAAACCATTGATGGGTTTGATGAATATTTATGCACTAATATAATTGATGAGTTTTCTGCAAATTTGGGTGACATGTCGTCAAACGATCTCAATTAGGAAAATGAGATTGAAACATCAGGTAACCAACAAGGAGAAAGTAACAATGGTTCAGATTTCATCCTTTCAAGAGGATGCCCTATTAGGGATTTGGCCAACAAGGGTGTTGATGAAATGCAGCAAATTATCAGTGCACCCAAGAATGAGATTGCAGTTGAAGGGCATCAGATTCAACACATCCATTTATGGAAAGATAGAGGTATGTTTGATCAATTTTATGAGATCCATGCCTTTGGTTGTGATCTTCATATTGAATTACAATAATGTTGGGGTAGTGTTATTTATTTTCACCTCTTATTGTCATTCTACAAGCAATTAGAGCATCCTCATTTGATCAAAAGAGGTAGTTATTTTTTAGAACCAGTTAATGGCTTTGTTTAGACAACCATCTTTACTGGTTTGAAATCTTTAGGGATTGAAATCTTCGGCGAGATTGTTCTTCCCTATGATCAACTCTCTACTTTTACTTGTTTGAGCAGATCCTAGTGGAGTTAGTACCGGTACTATTTGGTTATTTGTCTGAGCTAGCGGATTTATGCGCGCAACTCCTTGATATTGGTTATGCTGGTAGGAGGGTCTGGTACCTTGATAACTTTGGTAGGCTGGTCTTGAAGGAGCGGTCTGGTTGTGCTTGATAGTGGTCACTTCATTTGTTAAGTTCTATAGCATCTCCTTTATGTCGTTCCTCTAATCCTTCGACACACCAGATGTAGAAGCAACATTATGCCGCGCACTTGGATATGTGTACATAGATGAGGGCGGCGCGGGTGTGCTAGTTGATGGAATCTCTTGGGTGGCAATTGATACTTTGAGGAATATTGGCATAATGGGTCAAGGTGGCAACTTCCCAACGTCGATCAAATTGTTCTTTCCCTTAACTATTATGTTGTATGCATCTGGTAATGTAGTTCTGCCAAGTGACAAGATCATCATTAAGATATCGGTGTTGATGGAATTTAAGTAGAACATGAATGCAACCTCGATAAGTGGACAGATGGCAGTCTAGATCCTCTGCCAGGTTGTATGGAACTAGGCATTGAATTTTGTCATGGCTTCAAATGGGGCTCGCTTTATTATTGCTAGTTGATGATATAATGAAGACATGTCTCCCTCGTTCAAGAATTTTTGATAAAAAGGATCTTTGAGCTGATTCCAAGTACCGATAGTGTTAACCAGAAAAGTGTGATACCAATCTAATGCTCTTCCTTTGAGAGAAGTTGCGAGTAACCTTAGCGCTATGTTATGATCTATAACCCCATGTACCAAACACACGTTCACCACATCTTGAAAATGTTTAGTTGGTGTTCTTGAGCCATCTTTGGTAAACTTAGGAATAGCCTTGAGAGCAGAGACTAGGATAGGGGCCCAAAAGGCGGGTGCAACTAGGGCTACAAGGGTACTACCAACATCCCAAGCCACATAATTTTGGTTTTCAATCTGCAACATGGTTGGTGGAGGGATCGAATAGTTTACTAGGAAAGTTCAGGTCTGTGTTATTACTAATGGAGGCACTAACAAGCCAGGATTATTTTCTCTTTGTGACCTACTAACATGTTGATGGATTATACACCCTTTTTTATTTCTAGTATATTTAAGCAGTCCCACCGAGTGTCCCAGAAAAAAGAAACTCTTGATGCCAAAAATTGACAAGGTAACAACCTTTATGGGAAACTCAGTTAAAGGGGGGACCTATTGCACTAAACTGAGTAACCTCTGGATTTTAAAGAAGTCAGATTCTTCTATAACTGGGGTTTTGAATGGGAAAAGGAAGCAGCTAAAAATAAAAAAATCTAACTAGGGCGATGTGCCAAGATTTAGATGTGAGGCACAATAAATCTGCCTTTTGGATATGATTTAAGGGCTCGTTCAACAATCTGCTATGTTCTAGAATGACAAAAATTAAAGATAGAAGTTTGAATGATTCACCCAATGAAATGAAATAATATTTATACATATTCACTAAAAAGAGGAGTCAAAGACATGATCTAAACCAGCAAACTTGCATTAAATTTATAGAAGTTCTGCAAATGAAACATTTAGTACCACAATGGCAAAGTAAAACTTATCAAATATCCTAAGAAAATAGAAAGGTTGAACAATGGCACAGTCTGTAAGTTATTTTGAAATAATCTAAAAACCGATAGAAGGCTTGGTTCTTCCACCAATTTTTATATTAAGATTTGAACCTTTGCTTCAAAAGAATAAGTAATATTTATAATAAAAACCCTAGCCTGGTGAGCTAGTAATAGAAAAGATCCTTCGATCATGATCAATGATGTATATAGTAATTATTTTTCCCGACCATTGCAACAGAAAAGATTTGGGCCATGAACGAGGTTGCCCAATGCCAAATGCATCTACTGTGAATGATGACAGTCATCCCAGGAAACTAGAATGTAGACATGTGTCACCTACTCATGACAGTAGTTATAATACATGGCAACTGCTTGAGGTTGTTGCTCGCTTCCCTCTCTTGTGCGATGAAACCTTCAGAAGATCCATGTGGCCAATGGTCGGAGATCGATGTTCATCCTTCCTTCCATGTGATGAAAAATTGTGTAGTGAAGACACGTGGAGGTCTCCCAAACATATTGCACTATAGGTGGGGGTTGCCAAGGAATGTGAGTGGAATGATGCTAAATGGCATACGGTCGAGGCCCGGTAGGGAAGCAAAGGGAAGAAACATTGAAGAGTGCGAACAACCAACATGTGGAAGCATGGCAGGGCATTTTGAAAAAGTGAAGGAAAGGATCCCTGGGAAGAGCACTCGGCTGAAAAGTGGCAACATTCGGATAAAGCCTTGTGAAAGGAACTCGATGTTGCTTTTAATAGATAGGTGTGGTTGGTACTTAGCAAAGATAAAATAAAATAAACCGAAGGGAGCTTGGGGAAATTTATGCTCACAGTATGATGATAACATCATAATGTAAGCAAGGTGGGATGACATCATCATTGTACAACTTATGAGAAAATGTAACTAAACTATATAAGGATGCAACTTTTAAAATATTCCATTTAATTGTTAAGGGAATCTCCACAAAAGAGATGATGATGTAATTATAATATAATTGTACAACATGCATAATTTCCAAGTGATATTGATTTATAAGCAAGTATATAAGAATCTCATTTGGTTAAGTATCAAACTTTCATAAATATTAAATTCTTCTTTAAAATGTCCATTGTAGAAAAAATGAATTGAATGAGTTTTTTCACTTTTATTTTGATGAAGTTCAAATGGACATCAAGTTTCTACAAAAGGACTTATATAATATTCTTTATATTTCTCCCTTTTGTGGAGAATTCTAAATCAACTAAACCTTGTAGAAAAAACCTAGCAAATTATATTTTGGTCTAGTTGGACATGTAAAGTTTGCAAGTGAATTTTTCCTTTGTCTTAAATTTTTTTATCAAACTTTTAAAATGATCATGGGGTAATTTTGAATGTTTTATCCAACCATGATAGAGATCAACCAATTTTTTAAAAAATAATGAATTATGAGAATTTATAACACTCAGGACCAACTTAAACTTATCCAAAAAGAGGGGGTCCATATTCAAAAGAAAAATGGGGTATATTGTGAAAAGGAACAATAACTAGCAACTAAACAAAACCAATAAATATTGTACAGCATTTTCAAATAAAAGAAATTTGAAATATAGAATTTCCAATTCTACCTATAAATAAAAATTATTTAAAGGTTGACCATAAAATGACATAATAAATTTCAAGGGTGAACTTAATTTACCCAATAAATCCTAAGTGTATGCAATTGATTCATTTTCTTTCTCGGAAAATGTTAATAATATCAATTATACTTATACTAAGTTACTTGGGATAATTTAACCTTTTGAACTACCTATACATTGACTCACTACCAATCAAGCATACATACCCTCGATGAGGTTGTCTTTGTGATTCCATCAAATATTTCTCTACAACCAACCAAACATCCATAGCTCCGATAGAGATGTTTGCATCACCTAATGAGTTGAATTTCTTTTAATTTTTCATTTTTCATTTTTCATTTTTCAGATATAATTTTTTTTTAAATATATTTTTTTATTTTTTAAATTACAAGAAATGAAGCTTGCTATTAGGTTCGGATTCATAGTGGAAAAAAATGTAGATCTTCTTATTTTTCACTTAATATATGCACCTAATATCCTAAATTATTCAAGAAACATTAAGATGTTATGATATATATGAGGTTTCTTTAAAATTTTCATTTTATTGCTTATCAGATGGACTATACCTTCAACTAACACAATAAAGAAGTCTAATTTATAATAGAATTAAAAAACCTATATTAAGACTAACCTTTCACTACAAAATGATCTTTATTTTTTTCTATTTAAGTTCATCTTTTTCTCTATTTAAAACATTTTAGTAAAATAAAGATCTCCAAAACAAGCAAGAAAAGAAAAGAAAAAAAAAAACAAGAAACCCAATCTACATAGGGGTTTCTTGAGCACTTAAGCCTAAATTTAATTCTTTTGGAACTGGCCATTATTAGGTAGAGTAACATCCTCTCTTGTCAAGGTTTTCAATCTATAGACCTACTATATCCTAAGATCTCAAAAATTTAAAATGTTCTTGTCCCTAATTTATCAAACTTTCCATGGTCTCCCCTTTTCTTATGAGCTTTGTCCCAACATAAAATTGGGTCAGATGTTATGAAATATTTGACCTTAGATACTTTATCAATCCATGTATTGACAACTAACTACTATTTTGCAAGATTCTCAATAACATTTTCATGCTTTTATTCTAAATTAAAAGACGTAATCTAGCTTCTAGGTTTTTGTCAAAATGAAGGTGATCTTGGATGAATTTCTACGTGGGAATTTTAATATTGGTAGGATATAAAGAATCAAAACCATACACTAAGTGGTAAGTTAAAGTTCCTAACATTATTTTCACTTGAGTTCTATCTATTCATAAGGTAAATTTTAGGAGTGTGTGCCACTCTCTTGGATTGTTTTATATCAATTTATTAATTAAATTTCCAACAATTTTTTGTTGGTTGATAATGTTATCAATTATCTCGTGGATAATAATTAGATTCAATGAATAAAAATTAGGTCCATCATCTCATACCAATGAATAAGGAACCCTAAATTTTTTGTTAGACCATACTTGTGTCTTGATAAATATTTTGAATTAATCACACCAATGACTTGTATAGTCCCCATTATGCAAAATAATGCGTCTCCATTACTAGTTGTAATGGTTGTGCAAAATAATGCATCTTCATTGCTAGTTGTAATGGTTGTGCAAGATTTATTTCTTTTGTTGCAAAAATATAGCAAGTATGATAATACTTCATATGTATATACGTATCTTTGAAAATAGTTGGCCAATACTATCTCACTCATAGGATTTTATGTGTCATTGAAATCATTTATCCATGTGTTTTTTAAAACTTATCATTTAATTATTTGAGTAATCGATCATTCTTGAGTAATTAAGACACCATAAATAAATTCCTTCTTAATTTTTCTTTCATAATATTTCTCCCTTTATCATATAATTTTAACTTTTTAGCCTTAAATCTCTTATTCAAGTCATTTTTAGATTGGGTGGACATCTACGATTCAAAAATAATTAATGGATAGATAGATGAGGGATGAATGGATGGAGGTATTGCAAAATTTTATGTTATGTGTTATGATTCCATGTAATGAGCATGTAATTTGATATAGAATGATATACTATGCACCATGGTATGAGGAACCAAGGTGATGATGTATCACATGCATAGGATTGGCACAACAAAAAAAAAGGTAAGTCCAACATCTCGCAAAGTCATGAAGGGATTTGGTGGGGCTGATGTTGGAAAACCACAAAAATAAAGGATGCCCCAACGTGACACAAGAACATAAAGGATCTTGGTGGGTACCACACAAGGCAACCAGGAAAACATAATCATGAAAAAACCAAGATATGCCCCTAGTTCTACCAATCAAAGAACACCATGATATGAGGGACCTTGAGTAGGTATAGTAGGAAAATCAAAAAATTAAAAAGAAAAAAGAAAAATCACCAAGCAATTGCATTAAATCTCAAATATCCTTTGCGATAAGGACGATATGTAGATGGATGGATTGATGTGCTTTGATGTGAGGAACGATATGTCTTGTTAATACCAAAGATGGATGGGGTATATTCTAGGATCAACATGACATTAGACACCTAAGATGGATTGAAACCACAAGGGGATAGTGGATTTCCTATAGGACCCAACTGGATAGGAGCTCTTGGAAACACAAGGAAAAAGATAGACCCTAAAGGATAGACCTAGGCCTCGGGGGCTCATTAATGATGGCCTTACCTATGTAAAAGTGTAGAGACAACATAGTTTGACCAACCTTGACAATGGACAATGGATAGTGCAATGAAAGACCTAATGATAAATAGATACAATGATGAATCCTAGGTGATGAAGACACGAGACTAACCAAATGGTGACTATACAAGCGATGAGGACCAACAAAAGCCCAACTGATACAAGGATAGAGTATTGGGGTACCGATCAATATTTTATAGACCCACTCCAAAATAATTGGACCAAGCTCAGGGATGAGGATAGAAAATCTAATTCGTCTAATGCTTCACCATAACATACCATGCAATGGTAACCAGACACAAATGGATATTGGGCATGATAGGATGGTGAAGATAAGATTCATGGGATGGATAGGATGGTGAAGATAAGATTCATGGGATGGATAGGATGATGTGTAAGCATATAGGAAAATGAGATGCAAGGTAGATAATAATTAATCCCTCTACGAATGGTGCCTATTTCTAGGTTTTCACCAAATATACTTATCTAAGGTACCACCAAGGGTGGTTTTCACCATAGGATGATTTATTTCCTTTTATTATTGACAATATTTTTGTGAATTTTGATGTTTTATGATTTTTTTGTGCTTTTTAAGGATTTTTTACTTTTTTGTATTTTCTAAGTGGGGTACCCAACTGACTCAGGTATGGAAATGCTTGAGATGAACAATTTTAAGGGGCTCTTCCAAGGGCTCCCCTTCTGTAATAGCAAGTTTATATGCCCCAAAACCATATTTAGCTAATATGACATAAGGAACAACTACTTGGCCTCAAATTTTCCTTTATTTTCTCTATCTTGTTGAGTATGTCGATTCTCTTTAAGCACAAGGTCACCAACCTGAAACTATCAGGGATACACTTTATTATTGTAGCTTCTCTCAAGCTAATGTCAATAGGCCTAAAGGTGATTGTTAGCATTAATATGACATTCATCAAGAAGCCCCAACTGAATTAAACGGGCCATACGATATTCCTCATCATTGATCAAGTTTTTCAAAGAAACACAAAATGATGAGATTTTAACTTCAATCAACAAGATAGTGTCAGTGTTATATACAAGATAATATGGAGTAGCATTGGTGCAGGTATGGATGGATGTAAGATAGGCCCAAAGGGTTGGATTTAGATGAAGGTTCCAATCACAACCAATAGTATTGATAACTTTCTTCAAGATTTTGATCAATGTTTTATTTCCGCTTCAGCTTGGCCATTACCTTGATTATAATAAGGTGTAGACCAACAATTTTTTATATAAAATTTTCACACAAGTGTCTCACATGCTATTTTTTGAATGGATTTTGTTGGCAGTAATGATAGTGGAAGGGAGAATATGATAGAGGATGAATTTGGATATCTAGGTTCCAATGATGAGGGAGAGGGGAATGGGTTCCACACATTTGGTAAAATATTTAGTGGTGGTAATAATTAATATATGGCCATTCGATGATGGAGGGTAGATATTTTTTATTAGGTCCAAATCCCACTACGAAAAGGGCCATGGTGAGGAAATCAATTGCAAATCCTGAGAGGGAGCATGGATTAAATCTACATGTTGCTAACATGGTATACATTTCTTGACAAACTCACAGGCATCATGTTCCATAGTATCCCAATAATATTTGGTTCTAAGAAGATTTTTTTCCAAGGCCATTCCATTAGTATATGCTTTGCAAACACCACTATGTACTTCTTGTAACACTAACTTGGATTATGAATCATTTAGATACCCAAGAAGAGTACCATCATACCCTCTACAATAAAGGGTGTCTCCTAGGATAGTATAATGAGAAGCATGTTCGATAAAGGATTTATGTTGATTGCGGGTTAAATTGGATGGAAGGGTGTTGTCATGAAGGTATGTGTAAATGTCATGGTACCAAGGAGATTGGGGACCAACAATCTCACACACCATCTTGGTCTCAGAATTTCATACTACCTTGCATTTATATGGGAGAAGCTTGTTATATTTTATCTAAAATTAATCATTAACCTATTTTATTATGAGTTGTGAATCTCCATAGACATGTAGATGAGTGATGTTTCATTGGACAACAATTCTCAAACCCATAATCAAAGCTTCATATTTTGTAATATTGTTCGTACATGGGAATGCTAATCTGAATGCCTCAGGGATGAAGTCATCTTGAGGGGTGACAAAGAAGACTCCTACACAAACTCCATTTTGTATATAAGACCCATCAAAGTAGAGCTTCCATATGTCTTCTTTTGAGATGGTAAACACAAAATCATCAAGAAATTTAGCTACCAAAGGATATGCATTAACTAAGGGAGCATCAACTAATTGATCAACAATAACTTGTCCCTTAATTCTATTTCAAATGAACACTTAATAACATGACCCACTTAGCCATTCTACCATTCAACAATGTTCTAGAAAACAAATACTTAAGTGGATCCATTTTAAATATGAGCTTAATCAAATGGCTAAGCATGTAATGATGAATCTTTTGGGAACTGAAGACAACTATGAGACAAGATTCTTCCATGGGAGTATAGTTGACTTTGTACCCAACTAGTGTGTGGCTGATATAATAGATGGACCTTTTTTAACCATTCTCATCATGTTGATCTAGAAGTGCCCCCAGTGCAATAGGTGCAGTGAATATATACAACAACAATGGTTTTCCCGCAATAGGAGGCATTAGAATGGGAGGATTGGAAAGGTATTCTTTAATCCTATCAAAGCCCTCTTGGCATTCTAAATTCCACTTGAAGGTTGTTTCCTTATGAAGGATATGAGTGAAAGGTTGACACTTGTTTGCAAGCTAAGCTATAAAATGCTTGATTGACTATAATTTTCCTTGTAGACTTCTCAACTATTTTAGATTCTTTGGTGGGGGAATTTCCATGATAGCCTTGACTTTTGCTAGATCAACTTCTATACCTTATCTGGAGACATTGAAGCCCAAAAGTTTACTTGAAGTGACATCAAAGACACATTTCTTAGGATTTAATCTCAATTAATACTACTCTAATCTATTAAATATCTACTTCAAAATCTTGGGATGCTCTTCTCTAGTGTTTGATTTACCCAGCAGGTCATCAACATAATCCTTCATTATGATGTGAATAAGAGCATGAAAAATAACTGTCATGGCATGCTAATAGATTGCCCCTACACTTTTCAAACCGAAGGGCATAACATTATAGTAAAAGGTCCCCCCAAGGAATTATGAAAGTTGTTTTATGTTGATCTTCAGTTGCAATATTAATCTGATTATAGCCAGAAAATCAATCCATGAGGGATAGCATGGCATGACCCACTATAAGATCAAAAAGTATATCAATATTAGGCAACGAGAAATTATCTTTGGGAGAGGCTTTGTTAAGATCTCTGAAATTAGTGCATATGCAAATTCCTCCAATGTGCTTGGCTATAGGAACAATGTTGGAGATCCAATTTGAATACTCAATGGGTCTTATAAATCTAGTTTTCAATACTTTCTCCAACTCTACTTTGATAAGTAAGGCCACTTGTGGATGCATCTTACGTAGATTTTGTTTGACAATTTTTACTTTTGGACGCACATCTAGGTGATACACAATAAGTGCAAGATCCAATCCAAGCATATTATAATAAGCCCAAGCAAAATTGATTAAGCCTTCTTGGAGAAATTTAGAAAAATCCTCGTATATTCACCTTCATTTAAAGATTTGGATACATATGTGACTTTAGGCTTAGCCTCAGTTCCTAGATTTATCTCTCTAGTCTCTTCAATCAAAATAGAAGATCTCTTAGACCATTCAGTACCCATAAGGGTAATATGAACATCGCCATCTTCTAACGCCTCAGGGAGGTTTTCATTAGAAGATACAACCTTTATTTTTAATTTTTATGGATTTAAAAGTGCCTCAGAAAGGTTTTCACTAGAAGATCCTTTTTTTTTCTATTTTTGTGGTTAGGGTGCTCATCTCCCCCAAAGTAGATACCAAAAATCTTCTTCTAATCCCATGAAATGCACATAGGCCTATTCAAAGGGGATAATGTTGATGGGTGTTGTACCTCGTTGGTACCAATCTATTAGCTTGAGGTGACAAAGGGAAAGGCTTGTGGTGAAGATAGATGTTGATTCGAATAGTGATGATACATCCAAGTCATCATAGGAGAGTATGATGGTTTCTTCCTCGGGGATGTCTTCAAGAATATCCGTTTCTGCATTAACATTATTTGACGTACTAGGTGATGATGCAGATTATTTTTTATTTCAATCATAACCAAGCCCTTGGTGCTTTAGACTGGTTGGCAATTCAATAGCCCTACACATTCCTTGCTCATTCACACCTAATACTCCTTTCTGATAGTTGACCTTTTGTGATAACTTGTGAGCTTGTGGATAAACCTCTTGAAAATATTACATAAGAGGGAGAGAACGATCTAGTACTTTTTTGATATACCCATTGAATGGCATCATCATCAAGTTTCTCTTTTGCTAAGGTTCCTAGGGATTGAAATATGGTAGAACCCATGTTCTTAGAGATTATAGTCTTGGTTTCTTGTTCTTAGTTTTGTGTAGATTCTGATGGTTGGCCATAAGTGTGTAGAGAAGATGGCATTGTGCCCACATTGAGTGTAGTACGCATTTCATATTTTCCACATCCCTTGTCAATGGTCTTGACCTTACCAATGGAGGATTCAAGTGTGGAAGATGGGATGGCGGATGAAAATAGGCTATTGTGATCAACAAATGATGAAGATGAAGTAGTATTGGAAGGCCCAACTTCAACTCTAAGACAATACTGAGAATGGGGAAATGAAGCCTCAAGAGCATGGTATTACTCAAAAGGGTGTGGATTTGCATTGACATTTACCTCAATTCTATTATTTGGGAAATTCAAGCATTGATGGTATATGGATGGTACAACTTGCATGGCATGAAGCCATGATTGGTCGAGGAGGAGATTATATGGTAAATCCAAATAATGAACATGATAAGTGGTATATTGCATCACGGGACCAACCTGAATGGAAAGGTAAATGGTGCCTTTTGAATCCCTCTCTACATTATCACATACTTTGATTATTATGACTTGATTATCTAAGTCAATATGATTGTAGCCCACTTGTTTAATAAACTTTAATGTACATAAATTGATGGTGGAGCTATTATATACCAAGACACATTTAACTTTATGCTTAGCAATTAGAATCTCTATGTGAAGGGCATGATTATAAGTAGGGTCAATGGGAGGTATATCATTCTGACTAAATTCCAACTGATAATTAGATGAAAAATATCCTATGAGAGCTTGGAATTGGGTAGGATTAAGGTTTTTGAAAATTTAAGCAGCATTTACAAGGTGTTGTACCCTTCACAATGAGCCACAAGAGCCAATAAGAAACCAGACAAAATAGAAAACCAAAATAAAACTAAACAAAACACAGAAACAGCCCAGAGGCAGCACAACAACCGCAGAGCATCGTTCGATAGATAGGCACAAGGAGCATCTAATTGGCATTGTCCCAGTTTTTAATCAGGAGGTCCACTACCTCATCACCCACCCATTCTTTGTTGTCCTGGTTGTTGTTACCCTCCAAATCCTCCTTTATAGCATTAGATAGGGTGCTTGTTACAAAGTGACCCAACTTCATGGTGAAGTGGGTTAACCCCCGAAATCTTTTATCCAAAGTATTCATTATTTTAACCACATCACACGAATCTACCCCAACATTCATAGTCCCCTAAACTTCTCTAGGCTCATCCACCAGGGGATGGGGAGAGTGAGAGGCAGATCCATCCACCGGAAGCTTGTTGTTCATCGAAGTAAACTGGGGCCCCTCCACAATGTCATCCTCCTCCTCTTCAGAATCTTCTTCCTTGTAACCTTTGTTGTCAGACTGCTCCTCCTTAGAGTCTTCAATAATTAGCCTCTTCTTGATGTTCTTGGCCAACCTCCTGGATCTCCTCCTGGCATTTTCCCCTCCTATCAAATTCGTGTTTCCCACAACCGTATCCCCTCTAGAATCTTTCTTGATAGCATTCTTGCCCTTATAGTCCTTGGTAGTCGAGGCCGGAATTCATTTCTCCTTACCTTTTTTTGTCGAGGTAACCTTGTAGGTCGAGTCAGCCAGAGTGGCTTTAAGCTCATAGAGTCCTTCTGCTGCACTGGCATGGGCCTTTCCCAACCCACCCTTAAGTTTTTTGGTGGTAATTTTGGCTTTAGGATTCCCCACATTGCCTGAATTAGGTTTCAAAGGAGGGCTCTTAGACTCAGCGGCGAAATGTGCACAGTTGAAAGGGGTTCAATGTTCTCAATGTGAACCGCCGTGATGGCTTTGGGTGGACAGAGGCCTAGATGAAAGTGATACAGTCTCAGGATAAGCCCTTGATGGAGCAGGAGCGGCGGGGGATCACAGTGGCTGCGGCTGGCCGACTCTTTGCACTTGTTGACAAAGCTTTCAAGGTCCATTAAAAGAAAAAATAGGAAACTGAGCATCATCTTATGTCTAAGGGGATTTAACAAAGGAAAATGGTAGAAGAAACATGTTTTAGATCTACCTTCTAGAGTTACATACTTCATCAGCGCCATACACACCTGGTCCCAGGGCTTCGGGAGTGCATCCCTCTCAAACCCCGCCTGATTCCACACTAGAGTCTCCTCACCTCTGAAGAAGGTTTTTAAGCTTTCATGGTTAGGTTTTTTGGTGTGTTTCAGATACTTTTTCCTAGAACACAGCAAACCCGTAGCCTATGCAATAAACTGATCTTGAACGATATACCACCAATGGAGAACCGTCTGTCCTTCCACGAATTGGAAAACTGACCCGAAAGAATAGGATCATGGCCAACCAAGCACTCCATAAGCGGAGCAATGCCACCCTCCACGCAAATGTGCTAGACCAAAGGGTTATTCTGAAACTCTTCGCAGTTGTCAGGTTTAATCCTAGCCCACTCACCACCCATACTTCCAACCTGCACAGAGAATTCAAAATGCAAAAAAAGCCAATTGCAGTAGCCGCGAATAACAAAGTGATAGTTAAGGCCAGAAATACAGTGAAGGATAATCAAACCCGCGTACAAGACACACGCGGGGAGGGGGAAATCACCATAGGGTGATTTGAAATAAAAATTAAAGAATTTATGATTACAACCAAGAAGGCAAGAATTGGCAGGCAAGTAGGGGATGCACAAAAACCCAAGCGAGAAAGCCAGATAACTAAAATTGGTAAGCATCCAAAACAAGCCAAAAAAATCATGCGCTAAACTAACCGGCCCGAAGCCCCTAGAAAGCCATCTCCCAACATAAATAGTCACATCATTATAAATACATTCACTCCCCCAGAGGCACGGAGGAGATAAAAAAATAAATCCAACAATCCCCAAGGGAATAGATCACATAGTACGGCTTCACAGATATGAAGACACATCCTTCCACCTAACCATCATCAAGCTGCCACACTTAAATTTGAACCCATCATTTAATTTCCATCCCCACCACCTTAACATAACCTTAGAACCTGACCCCATCCACCATTTCCAAAGGAAAGCCACGTGGAACCACCATTTCATGCTCCACACGGCAGATTTTAATTAGGCAACCTCCACCTGTACTTCATTTCAAAGATAACGCCACCAGATTCCCAAAAAATTCTAGTGGGTCCCCCAGTCAGCTCTCGTCATCCAAAGATTAAAACTCATTGCAAACCATGGTAGCCCTGTTCTCGCACGATTAATGCTTGAATATTTGGCGGAAGCCCTTCCATTTTCCTCCAACATTTAGCCGAGTCCCAGCTTGAGCCAAGATTAGCCAAGGCATCTGCCACGTGGTTGCCTTCTCTGAAGATATGGGTCACCTTTTTATCTCTAAATTTGGATAGGAGGAATCTGACATCCAACAAAATGTCCTTAGAATTCCAACCCATTAAACTATCTTTATTCACAGCATCCATAACCGACCTGGAATCTCCCACAATGTGGAGATAAGCAATCCCTAGAGAAACAACAATTTTTACGCCCATTAACAACGCACGAGCCTCCGCCACTAAAGTCGACTGAAACCCAATACCTCTAGCAAATCCTGCCACTAGAGCCCCCATAGAATTTCTGATAACTCCACCAATGCTTGCCCTACCTGGGTTGCCTATGGCTATTAATGTTATTTGGCACATGGCTATCCTATAAAACCTTGGTTAGGATTTATTAATATATGGGGGAGGACTTAAAAAAATCTAGAATAGATATTTATGTTGGAGTCTTTCCAAGGTGATCAAGAATTTTATATTGTTCGCTTATAGGTGGTTTTTGGGAGGATGTAGATGGTCCTGGAATGGACATGTGAGTTCTACGGGTTGTGAAAGCGCATTGCAGATCTTTTCTTTTTACATGGATCATAAGAACATGTGGATCTACTTGAGTGATACAACCAACCACATTGTTATAGTTGAAAGGAACCTTATTATAATTTATATTGTTGGTGTTGCTATTTTGACTAATGTTATTAGATCCAATGTTTGCATTAGATGAGATAGCTCCCTAGTTATGTTTAGGAAAATCATTTTGTAATATTTTTAATTGGGCATTAGATGATGTAGATCAATTTACCTCAACAATAATGTATCCTCAATCAATGAGATCTTGGATATAATTCTTGAGCTTCATACATGTATTATTATAGTGACCCTTAATCCTACGGTAATCACAATACTCATTATCCTTGTACCAATTTGGCTTTCAAGGTTGCATAACTAAATATGTGATTACCTTGGCTTGAACCAACCCTCTAAAGACTGCATCCAAGGGTTCTCCTAAAGGAGTGAAGGTGAATTTTACATTCCCTTGACTTGGTTGATTGGATTGAGTGTGAGGACGTGGTGCCCCTTGAGGCATAGATTTGACATTGGCTATTGGTTGGGTTGGTATTTTTTGACATTTTCAGGAGGTGTTAGCTACTTGGACATGTTTGGTATCAGTGACACCATCATTGACTACGTTCTTGTTTTTGTTCTAGTAACGAGATTTATCATTAAATTGTTTATCTTTATCATCCTTATAGATTTTGATAAGCCCCTTGGCAATAAGGGTTTTTTCAATAGTGAATCCCTTCTCTATGACCTCTATGAAGGTGGATGCACAATGAATACGCAAGTTATAGGTCGTCTCAAAATGTAAATTATCAACAAAGATATTGACCAATTCTTTTTCAAGAAGACTACATTTAAGACAAGTGGCTTGGGCTCACCATATTTGTAGATAAATAGTAAACGTCTCACCAACATTTTGTTTGTTTTTCATTAGGTCCATGGTATCCACATCCTTCTCCAAGTTATAGGAGAAATGCATCACAAAATTTTCTAATAAATCGAAAAAGTTAGAAATAGACCCATGAGGGAGGTGCAAAAACCACTCTAATGCTTGTCCCCCCAAGCTATGAGGAAACAAACATAGGAGATAGTTATCATTATATAAAACCTCTTGGCAGCGCATATAGAATTCTCATAGATGATCCAGTGGGTCTCTCCTTCCCTTATACTTGTCAAACTTCAGGATTTTGAAATGTTTAGGGAAGGATGTAGTAGTGATTGATGGATCAAATGGATATAGAAAAATTTCATCTAACTTAAAGGAATTTTCGGATGAGGTTCCTACTTGTAATTACTTCAAAGTAGCTTCCATTTCCTCCCATTCCTTAATCAAGGTGTTGATGAGGAAGGAATTTTTGGATTGGATTGATCTTGAGGAAAATATTGATTATATGATGGCGGTGGTGGAAGAGATTGATCAAGAGATAGATTAATGTATGTGGATGGAGGTTGAACGTGGGATGGAGTTTGTTGGTATTGATGTAGGCATGATTTTTATTGAGATGGTGGAGGTTGATAGTATGATGATGGTGTAGGTTCATGTTGCGGTGGGGCTTGTGGGATACCTCCATAAGATGGAGGAGGTTGTGATGGATGGGTTTGATAGTATGATGGATGAGATCGGTAGTTGTATATTTATTTTTGGGGATTATATGGTGGTGGTTGTGGATTATTATGCAATTATGAAGTAACTACTAACAAAAGTAAAAACTATAAATGTAGAGGACAAAACCTTGAGTGGCCCTTGCTCAAGTGGTTGTATCCACTAAACTAAACCAAATATAAATCCTTAGATTCAAATCAATCATATCAGCTCAAGATCATTCGTTACACATTCCAAACTATCACATAAAATCTTGCTCAAAAATTGTATTCAGAAAAAACCATCTTTGAACAATCAACATGTCTATGTATTAACAACTGGAAACTAAAAATTGTTTGATAACCAAATCCACAACTGAAATATTAATCAGCTGACTATCCTAAAGACTCAACAACTGACTATATACATGCACGAGGGATTTTATTTAGAACACAACTCTAAACTGAAACTATTAATTATAACTCCCTAGATATCAGAGTGTAATTAAGATTTTAGTTATCCTAACTAGAAATAAGAAGAAATAAGTTTCCAAATAAGATTAGAACTTTGTAATAAAAAAAACTGGAATGTGGAACATAGAATCAATTACACCAGAATCCTAATGATAACAGGGTTCTCATTCTTCATTACCATTATTGCTTTTCATAATGATGCACGGATGTCTTCATTAGGTGATTCTATGTTGTAGTTATTGTGCTCAGTGTATTTAAGAACATCCCATGTTTCGCTATTCAAGAACTTATTTGGTTGTGAGTTGCATTTTGTAGTTGATTCAAGCTATAGTGTTTACTCAGGCTACAAGGGGTTAGTTCATAAAACACACACACAATACTAACTACCATGATTAAACACATATATCAATCATAATTTATACATATTCACATATAAATCAAGAAACACCATCATATCATAATTGTATTTCCATATACTTTAACCAAGTTCAAGGTTTACATAATAAACATAAAATAAGGCATACTATAGGAATAATTGTCTTAGGAATGTCTTATAAGCAGCATAAAGATAACAAAAAACTAGCTAATAAATGAGCTCATCATGAGGCTTGAGAAGAATAAGGGTCTTGAGGTGTAGAAGGTCCAATCATACTAATGTATTATTTCATATCAAACCCAGGTGGTGGTTTGGTACCTCGCATGAGTAATGAAGCAAGGATTCAGTTTGATCATTCACCAATGATGCAGTCAGTTATTTTCATATTAATTGGATTACTAGGATACTCCTTGATAGATAACTCAATTTTATTGACCATCCCCTCCTCAAGAGAAGCTTGAGGATGACTTGATTCTAGGAACTAACTTTTATTTTATTGTTGGCACCCTCCGTTAGTAGGTGGATTGGGAGTATGATGTGATTGATGAACCTTTGGTTGTTGTTGTTGTTCCACTTATCTCTTAGTCTACAACCAAGTGACAGCGATCATGAAAGTGAGGATGATCAGATGAAAAAGATGATGTACAACCTAAGGACTAGACTAAGTGAAGATGATTGGATGATTGATCGATTTGGATCGTAGATTAGCTAATTGATTGGATTCGATCGATAATTGAATATGTGATACGATGTAAGATTGGATTGGATAGATGATTGATTAATACAATACCCCTAATTAGATTTGATAAATCAATTGGATGATGATTGGATGGATTATCACTTGAGGTAGCCTTACATTCTCAAGCAAGCTAGATGATTATGAGAATAATGATGATAAGAATGGATATGATTGTACTTAAGATAGGCAACATTTTCAAGCATGATCAATGATTATGGTATGAACTTTCCCCTTAACCGAAGCAAATTGATAAGGTCAATGATGATGACTAATTTAAGATGTAGGTTATGTTCCTAAGTGCAAATGATGATGGCAAGGATTGATAAATTGGTTCATTTATATGTAAACATTCTCAAATCGATGTCTAGCAGGCTAAGATTGGATGTTTGATGATAGAAACGATGATTAAGGATGTCCTTATATGATCAAATGAATGACTTAATGACTATTAGAAAATTTAATTGTATGAAAATAGATATTACGAAATTATTACATTGTAGGAATGGACTTGGAACAATGTAGGCTTTCAATGTTTAAAAGGATTCACTCTCTAGTTTTTCTATGGGAAGCAGATTCACCCAAGAAAATAGCACATTCACCTTTGTAGGTGGCTCAAATGCATATCAGTAGAATCACCTCTATAAGTAGTGCAAACACCTATCGAGGTAAACAGATTCACCTATGTGTAAATGACCTAGATAACATACGGATGAGGATCACAAAATCGCCTAAGAACGTAGTGGATTCACCTATGTAAGATAATTAGGTGTACGGATGAGGATCACAAAATCACCCAAGAATAGAGCATATTTTTTAAAGGGGACGACTATAGGGATGGAAAACATATACGCCTATGAAGAGAGTTCAAATGCCTATTGGGGGTGACAAATGTATGACTAGGATGATGGATTTTCCCAAGAATAAATCATATTTTCCTATGTAAGGATGACAACAGTACAGATGGGAATGGTGGATTCACCAAAGAATAGAGAAGATTCACCTATGAAGGATGATGACTAAGATCGCAACATAAATTCCTAACAAGAGAGCGAATTTTCCCATGTGTAGAGCAGATATGCCTATTGAGGGAGACTAGCGAAAAGACTAGACTAGACTAGGAAACACAAACACCCTTTGGAGAGTGGATTCACCTAATAGAAGATCGTATTTTCCCTTGTAGAGAAAAAATATGCTTGTAAAGGAAAGAGGAACTTGTTGACAAAGGAGAAACTGAAAATTAACAAAAATTTCAAAAGACACACTCATGAGCATACAAGCACTGGTCTCACACAAGAAAACATGCCAAATTGCACAATCCTAAAATTAGTCAAAAGGGTTTACAAACTTGATGTAGGCTCACCACATCAAGGGGTTAATACTTTGTGATACTCATATGGAGCACCCTTTCTCATGAAGGTAGATAGGTAGAGATCTGGTGACACAGGTTCGTCAACAAATACCACTAGAACACCTTATTTGTCTCTTCAAGAACCATCAAAGTTCACTCAAATATTTCTATCTCAACTTAAGGGAGTATGTGATGATTAGCTTCGGGGTACAATATTCATCCCTTGCACTATATTGAGCCATGGCTAAAACATGGGTCTTAAATTAGGCTAAGCAAGAAATCTCATGTGTCATCTAATCACCAAGAGGGTGCATGAGGCCCATCCATGAACACCATCTCATCACAAGTGTGGGTCAAGAACTTTGAATGGGAAATTCCAAACTAACCATGCATGCCTAACTTGGAATCACCCAAGTATTAGTACTTCGCTAGACATGACGTGACAAGATTGAGGTACAACTTTCATTCCATTGCCTTTATATACCCCACTGATTCACATGGTTGAGGTCATCCCTTGGGTGATGAAATCCCAAGAAAACCTCCTAAAGGGAAGGAAATGATAGGCGTTTCTAATCCCAGGCTCGTATTTAGTGCAAGGGGAGAGCATTTGTGCAAACTAGAACCTCCTAGGTTTACTCACACTAGACTTGAGTTAAGTTGCCATTTTTGATCCCCAAGATCATCGTATGATAAAAGGGGAGAGACTACATCAAAAACTAACTCAAAACACGACAAACAATAAATTGACCCTTTAATAAATCCAAACGTGCCTAACTGGTATGAAAAATACTTATAAAATTGTTGACTAATCGTCCTGCAAACAAATGTTAGTAGTTTCTTTCTCCGATCTTGGACTAACGTAAATTTGCAAACACTATGTACTAAGCACAAGCATAGATGGACAAGTAATGGGGTTAGCACTAAAAAAAACATGAAATGAAAAATCTGGAAATAAATTGCACGCAAAATTAAGACCTCATATTCGCCCCTTGACAGAGTGGATATGCCTTTGTAACTCTTGCAGGATCACCTTTGTATGTTATGTATTCACCTCTATGGGATTCTAGTGTATTCATCTCTAGAGCTTGTGCATTCACCTGTGTAAGTTGCATGTTTGCCTCTATGGAGGTTTTGGGTCTTTTTCTCATTCATTCGCCTCTATGACTTTCAGGTTCGCCTATGTGAAATTTTGAGTCTTTTGGTCAGTGACAAGTTCGCCTCTCTAGATCAAGTTCACCTCTATGAAAGTAATATGTTCTTCGGATTAGAGGTGGATTTGCATATTTAGCTCAAATAGATGAGATCTATCATGTATTTTCCCCTGAGTGTGGATGGATACGCCTCTATGGAGCTTAAGGGTCAACTGGTCTAAACTTCTAAACACAATCACCCTTCGACAACTACAACTTTGCCTCTGTAGAATGCAGATATGCATGTGTGGCTTATTCACCCCTATAACCTAAAATATGAACCTGCAAAAATTTAAACAACAAAAAATATCAAATGAACCCATAACATGGGTCCCACCAGGCATGCCATAAATGTGTGCTTGTATTTTTATCCTATCTAAAATGTAAGTGAAATCATGCAAAAAGACATAAACAAAAGTATAACACTCAAATTAGGGCCTAAGGATGAAACTCAACTTGAAAATGAAAAGAAATAAAATATATCACCTTGTTGAGTTTGACAATTTTGTTTTCCCCTTTGATGTGGTTGGATGTGTGCTCTAGGATGATTTTAGTAGTATAACAGTAGGATTTTCTCAAAAGATGGATGTAAATTGATGATGGTTGATTATTGATATTTAATGTGCATGAAAGTGATAATGGATAGAATGAATGTGTTAGAATGAATTAGTGATTCAAAAATGACTTAAGTATTTTAGTCATTAGCAAGAGGGGAGATGAACAAATGGCCAAGATTGATTCTTAGAAGAGGATCAAGGGTCGGGATGCCTTGAGGAATATCAAACCACAAGATGATGACAATTTTCATCATGTGGATGCAAGAGACAAGATAGGGGTAAGATGGGACAAGGGAGGACAAAAGGGAATTTAAAATTCCTTTATAATCCCCATGTGGATTCACGAGGAATTAAAAATTCCTCTAGAAACATAGGGAAGACAAAATGGAATTTAAAATTCCAGTTGGGGATGTGGGATGGATAAAAATGGAATTAAAATGTTCATATATGCATGTGGGAAAATAAAAAGGAATTAAAAATTCCTTGGAGGATGAGGATAGCTTCTTCCAAATGAGAAAGCATTTATAGGGAGAGTTGACCAAGGAGTTGATTAGGTTAGCTAATCAATTATTAGGTTGTGCAAGTGAGGGATTAGAAGGGTAATCAGGATAATGGAGAGAAATTAGGTGCCACTTGCATATTATGGAGGATGTGACACCTTCCTAATCAAGTATTAGGAATGTGCATATCCTTAATCAAGGATTAAGCAAGTTAACCAGGATTAGGGGTGGATTATGGAGGATGTGACAAGAGGAGAGTCAATTAAATATATAAATTTAATTCCTATAAGGTTTGTGACTAAATTAAATAAATTAGTCCATTTATTTAATTTAGAGAGGAAAGGTGATAAGGGGGATAAATTATTTAATTTATTAATTAAATAACTTAGGGGTTTAGAGGAATTTAGGGATATTAATTAAATAGTAGCAATATTATTTAATTAATTTGGATAAGAAGATATTTAGATGAAAAAAGGGATAAATTTAACCAAGCATGAGTGATCGAATTTAGGTGTCTACACATAGATCCAAATAACTATGAGAACTACTCCATCATACATGGTAGTTTTTTGTTATCAAGGCTCTTAAGAAACCTTAAAACATTGTATCTTATAGGGATCAAAATGCCTACGGAATGGAATGGGACCTACCATATCATTCACCCACCTAATCTAATATGTTGGCACAGTTGGTTTAGGCCACAATTCATAGAATGGAACATATTTCTATCAACACCTTTACATTACTCTCAAATAATACATTTTACAATAATGCATTCAATATTCTTATGGTTAATCAATGTTTTATTGATAAAAATTGAGAGATTCTAATTTGGAGGAACCCCACATCCACTTTTAGGTTCATAAGGAACATTCATATGCTCCATGAACCCTAAGAACTACTTCCTCATTCATTAGTAGTTTTTTTATCTTAGGGATCTTAAGAGACCTTGAGGGAACCTTGTAGCCCAAAGGGATGGGAACACTTGGTGAACAAAATGTGACCTCCCATAGCATTGACCTACGCAACTCAATTTAGTGGTGTAAGTTTAAGACCACAACACATATAATAAAAGAATCTTATTGTCAACTTAGCACTCCTCTCAAACAAATAATTTTGTAAGAATTCATTTGAACTTTCCATGTTCAAGTGGGGTTGAGTTTATGAAAATACCATTCTCGCACTTGAAATTATACATTGCAATTATTCTAAACAAGTAATCACTATTATAAATCAAGTACAGGACTCAAGGCCAATGGCCTTCTTGCCCCAAGAGAACTTATTTTTAGGAACAGGTTTCATAAGACAATCTACAACATTGATCAAAGTGTCAACTTTCTCAATCAATAACATCCCACTATCAACCATTTCTCGCACAAAGTGATACTGATCAACATCAACATGCTTAGTATGAGAATGATACATAGAATTTTTGGCTAAAAAAATAGCACTCTGACTATCACATTCAAGTCTAATTTGCTTGCAATTAAAACCAATACCTTTCCCAAGTCTTTGTAACCAAACTACCTCTTTAGAGGCATGTGTAGCAGCCATGCACTCTACTACTTTGGTGGAAAAAGAAACTTTGGGTTGTCTCTTACTCATCCAACTAATTGCAACTCAAAAAAAATTAAACACATAGCCACTTGTCAACCTCCAACTGTCCAGGTCTCCCACCCAATATGAATCAACAAAACCTTGTATGTCGAATGACCCATGCATAATATCAATATCATTAGCACCATGATAAACCAAATAGTAATAAAAATTACCTCATAAATATCTAAACACCATCTTAACATAATTCCAATGTTCTTTAACAGAGTTAGACATAAACCCACTTAGAACTCCCACTACTTCGGCTATGTCTGGTCTTGTACAAACCATTGCATACATCAAACTACCAACTGCACTAGCATATGGAATTTTAGACATTTTCTCATGATCAAAATCATATTTAGGACTCATGTCTAAAATTAACTTTGTGCCAACTGGTAAAGGAATATTAATTGGTTTAATATCATGCATGTTAAACCATTTAAAAATAGTATCAACATAGTTTCTTTGACTTAATCAAAGCTTTATGCTACCTCTATCTCTATTGATCTCCATTCCAAGGATATATTTTTCAGCCCCTAGATCTTTCATCTCAAATGTACTAGAGAGTTGTGCTTTCAATTCTTTGATCATTACCTTGTTGTTACCAATAAACATGTCATCAACATACAAGATAATAATTATAAGTTGATCATCAATAAATTTTATGTAAACACAATGATCTTCTTCACTCCTAACATAACCAAATTTCAATGCAAAAGCATCAAAATTTTGGTACCACATTCTAGGTGACTGTTTCAATCCATATAAAGATCTCTTTAACCTACAAACCAAATATTCTTTTCCTTTTACAACAAAACCATCAGGTTGTTTCATATAAATTTCCTCATTAAGATCCCCATGTAAGAAACCAATTTTCACATCCATTTGGTCTATCTCAAAATCATAAGCAACGATAATAGATAAAAAGAATCTAATAGAAGTTAATTTAACAACAGGAGAGAAGATTTCATTAAAGTCAACTCCCTCTCTTTGGGATTATCCCTTGGTTACTAATCTAGCCTTGTACATTTCAAGATTACCATATGCTCCAATTTTCTTTTTAAAGATCTATTTACAACCAATGTCCTTACTTCCTTTGGGAAAACTCTCAAGATCCCATGTGTCACAAGCATCCAAGGAAACCATTTCCTCATGCATAGATTGTGACCAAATCTTGTTCTCATCTAAAGAAAAATCTTCCCTGTAAGATCTAGGTTCATTATTAGTACTCATCAAATAAAATATACAATGGAAATTAGGAGGGCTATACTTATCAACAAGATTTTGTTGTCTTTTGGATCTTCTCAAAGAAGGTTCTTCTTATTCCTCGATATGTTCATCATGAGCATCTATCTCAAAACTATGTGAACTCTCCTCATCCAATCCATCCAATTGTTCTTCAACATGTGCATCTTCATGCTTCTCATTTTTTGTCTCAAAATGCACTATTTGAGAAGTATCCTTCTCCTCTAGTTGTTCTTATCCTGAATAAGATCTAAATTCCCTGAAAATCACATCTCTCGATAAAGTAATTTTTCGGGTTAGAGGATTCGAAAGCTTGTAACCTTTTAGATTTTCACCATAACCTATGAATATCCATTTCTATGCTTTTGGATCCAAATTAGACCACTTTTCTTTAGGCACATGAACAAAATCCTCACAACCAAAGATCCTTAAATGTGCAACACTAGGTTTCCTACCTAACCACATTTCATAAGGGGTTTTATCTTCAATAGATGAACTAGGGGATCTATTGATTAAATAACAAGAAGTACTTACAGCCTCGGCCCAAAGGCATCGATTTATCTTAGAACTACTTAACATACTCCTAGCTCTATCCATTAAGGTTTGTTTCATCCTTTATGTAACTCCATTTTGTTGAGGTGTATATGGAGTAGTTTTATATCTCACAATTCATGCATGCTTACAACAATCATCAAATTCCTTAAAACAGTATTCGCCACCATTATCTTATCTCAACACATTTATCTTATGATCTGATTGTTTCTCAACTAAAGCCTTAAATTATTTAAACTTATTGAACACTTCAGATTTTTTATGAATAATATAGATCCAAGTGTATCTTGAGACATCATCAATAAATTTGATAAAATCTAGATTTTCCAATAGAGTCGATATCCACAGGACCCATAACATTTGAGTGAATAATCTCTAATAATATTTTAGCTTTATTTGTTCCATTAGGAAATGAATATCTAGATTGCTTTCCAAACACACAATGTTCACAAAAATCATTTTTGCCAATATTATAATCAGGAATACCATAAACCAATTTCTTATTAAGAATGATCCTAAGACCTTTTTCACAAATGTGACCCAATCTATGGTGCCATATTATACATGTATTTTCAGCTTCAGTTACATGGGCCAATTTATTCAAATTGGAGGTATTGAGCTTAAACAAAGTCCCAATTTGAGATCCTTTAGCAACCACCATATTCCCTTTCACCAATCTACAAATACCTTTGTCTAATGTCATAAGCATTCCAGAATCATGGAACTTAGATACAGAAAGTAGATTTCTAGCAAGTCTTGGAATATGTAAAACAATATTAAGGGTGTTAACCCTACAATCACTAAAACAAAAAAATTTACCTCTCCTTTTCCCACAATCTTTGTTGTGTTATTATCTCTAAAGAAGACATTGCCTCCATCACATTCAGTATACTTAGTGAACCGCTCTATACTAGGAGTCATATGATAGGAGCAACCTAAATCAATAAGCCAAGATTCATCACTAACATTTTTACATGAAATGATCAATGCTTCATTACCATCATCTGAGGATTTCTCTGTAGAAGCATCATAACTCTTTTTCTTGTTCTTACAATCCTTCTTTACATGTCCCAATTTCCCACAGTTCCAACACTTTACCTTACTCTTACTAGGGGTTTTAGACTGTCCTTCGGACTTACCCTTTCCTTTCTTGTCTCCCTTAGGTTCCTTTTCCTTAGGCTTACCTCTTACAAACAAGGCATCTTGGGATCTCCTTTTAGACTTCCTCCTCATCTCCTCTAATAGAAGAGTAGGAATTATATTGTCCATCTTAGGATCTGCACCACTACCACTAATAGCAACAAATAGATTATCCCAAGACTCTGGTAAAGAACAAAGTAACAAAATGCATTTATCTTCATCTTCTATCTTTACATCTACAAATTCTAACTGAATTAGAACCAAATTGAAAGCATTTAAATGATGTGCAATAGAATCGGCATCTTTCATATTTAAATAATACATTTGTCTTTTCAGATACAGCTTATTAGTAAGACTTTTGGTTTGATAGATATCACCTATCCTCTTCCAGAATTTATATGTGGTAGTTTCATTTGAAACATTCAAGAGAACAACATCAGCAAGACATAACCTTATGGTCCCTCTTGCCTTCTTATCAATCTTAGCCCATTCCTCATCTGACATCATTATAGATGGATTTTTTTCATTACAAACAACTAACCACTGATCTCTCTCTTCAAGCAGATCTTCCATTTTTAATTTCCACATCTCATAACTAGATCCATTGAATCTTTCAATATCTAGATGAGAACACTACAAAAAATCCCTATGATTTTCTCCATTTTTTGCTTCCACCCAATGTATTAATGTATTTTTTGCTAATTTTTTGAAAACATTGACACTTATTATTGGGATGGCACTATTTTTTACATTTATTTGTGTCAATCAGGACTAGTCGACGCTAATTTAGGCTCTAATTAACGTCAGAATTATAAATGCCTTTAGCGTCGATATTGGCTTTGAGTGTGGCATTGTTGTTAATGACACTTGTGGCTCTGATTTTAGCTTTGATTTTAGTACCACTTTTAGCTCCCAGCTTTAGCTTTGAGTTTAGCTTCAAGTTTAGCACCGGTTTAGACACCCTTATGTTGAAGAGACTTATTTATATGTCTCATCGATGATGTAAAATAGTGAAATGTCAACAATATACAGACATATCGAGGAGAGAATCACTTACGTCACATCGACAAGGTATATCTACAAGTGCTCGATGAAACACAACTCTTGGATATAACGAAGTAATGTCAATAAGACATTGAGATATTGGTAAGACAAATAAGATTGTCTCATCGACACTCTTCAAGTAATGATCAAAATCATACATCGCTAGACCACCGAGAGGGTGAGCAACATATGCGTAGAGTGGTATACATTGCAACATTGCTACAAGAAGCCTTGATCAAGGCGGTAGTGTGGTAAACAACTGAAGAGAAGAGAAAAACGCTACCATACCATAGTGATAATCATGAGGCTCCCCAACATGGCAGAGTTACACCGATATATAAAGAAATATCGTCAAAGGAAAATATCGATGAGATAGCGGCATATCAACAAGAGATATTAACTTGTCTCATCGACACCAGCAACCAACATCAAAGGAACATAAGATCTAATGTCAATGAGACATTGAGATATTGGTAAGAAAAAAGAAGATTGTCTCACCGACACTCTTCGGGTAATGATCAAAAGCATACACCGCTATATCATTAGGAAGGTGAGAAACATATGTAGTAGAGAGGTATACATTGCAACCCCATAATAAGAAGCATTGAGCAAGGTGATAGTGTGGTAAACAGTAGAAGGGAAGGGAAAAACACTGCCATACCGCAGAGGGTATAATAAGAGACGATGATAGTATGGTAATTGTGGCAGAAAATCATGTCAGTCACAATCCATTTGAATAAATCATTTAAGGAATCAAGAATATAGCCCCCAAAAATACTCTAAAACTCTAATAAATATACTCTAAAAATTTCGTCGAAATCTTATTTTCAAGCATAGCCTACTAGAATGGAGTTTTCATTTTAATAAACATATAATAAAACCTTTGTTGAAACCTATGCTCCACGGGGACGCGTCCCCTAAGTTTTTTACCCATTTCCCATACCGAGTATGAAACGGGGATGTAGGTACGGCTAGGAAACATACTCTGGTCGTTCCTCTTTGCCTTCCAAGTACCCAGTACTTTTAGGGGATGTTTTGCAAAAAAATAGGGGACTTGGGTACTACTAGCAGTACTCGATACTACCTAGCCGTACCCCGACTATACCGGGTATGGCTAGCAGTACCCTATGGCCAAGCAAAAAAAAATGCTTTTTAAAGAAAAATTCTAAGTTTTTTTTATTAAAATAAAGCTATGGGCGGGCCCACAAGGGACGCCCCATCACACTTGACCTAATGTAAGTGTCATATAAGCTCCAAAATGAGAAAAAGTAACTCATTTTTACTTTTCCATTTTGAAGTGAAGGAAAGAAAAAGAGGAGCAGCTGAGTGAAGGAGAAAACAACAGGTTGGAGAGGAGCTTATGGCATCATTTCAGTATATTCAAGGTATGTTTTTCATCTTTTTTTGTATTTCCTATTTGTTTTTAATTTTTGCAAGATTTTTTTAAGTTTTTCAACACATAGGAAGGGCATTGTGGGTTTTTTTTTTCAACTTGCTACTCTTTGAATTTAAAAAACAATCATAAGTAGCAGCAGTGATAGTGAAAGTGATGATCATGATATTGAAATTCAAATGCAAGAAAGAACTCAAACTCAAAGAACAAGAAATAGACCTATAAATAGTGCAACTGCAAACATTGGGGGGTGTTTAGAGAGTGGGAGTGGAGTAGGGTCAGCAATTTCAAACGCATTTGAATTTCCATCTGAAACCCCTCAAAAAATGGGCAAAAGGCCCATTTAACCCCAAAAAGCCTCTACTACAATTTGTAACAAGAGTTGATAAAGAAAAGAAAAAAAAATCAGGGGGTAGTAGATTATGGGAGTGCCATTTGTGCCACAAACAATACTATGGAAGCTATATGAGATTTTATTGCCATCTTTTGTGGATTGGTGGTCAAGGGGTGAAAGGGTGTACAAAAATAACGCAACAAGAAAAAATTGAGGCAACTAGATTGCATATGGAGGGGGAGGCATTAAAGAAAGGGGTTTCAATTAAGAGTTTGCAGCCTAGTATGGGAATGCCTACACCATCATTGGATGTTTCTTCAGCTTCTCACTCTCATGTGGGGAAGGATTCTACTAGAGGAAAGAAAAGAAGTATGCATGTTGCTGATATGTTTAATGTTACAGTAAAAGATGGGGTTGATTCCTCTATTGCCAAGTTTTTTTATGCTAATTCCATACCATTTCATGTCTCACGTTCACCATATTATAAAAAAATGTGCAAAGATATAATAGTTGTTGGTCTCTCATATGTTCCACCTGGAGAAACTAAGCTACGCACCACTCTACTTGATAAAGAGTACTCCAAGGTGAGTATTTTGATGGAGGATATGAGACAAACATGGTTGATAGATGGTTGATCCATAGTCATGGATGGGTAGACCGATATCAAACATCGGCCAGTCATCAATATTATTGTCACTAGTACAACAGGCTCTTATTTTCTTAGAGCTATAGATTGTTTGGGAAAAAGGAAGGATGCAACCTTCCAATTTCAGATTTTGAGAGATGCTATAGAGGAGGTTGGAGCCTCTAATGTTGTGTAGGTATTGATCACAGATTCACATTTTGATTTTCTTTCTTTCTTATTTTTGATTTGGAATGTGAGACATTATCTATAAATTAATTATTTTATTAAATTATTAAATTGATATCTATACTAATCTCATATCAACTTGGTGATATGTCATTGCCAGGTAGTGACCTATTCAACCCGTGTGTGTAAATTAGCTGGATTGATGGTGGAGAGTGCTTATAAGCACATTTTTTGGACCCCTTGTTGTGTGCGTGTGTTGAAAAATACGTTGAAGTACATTGGGAAGATAGATTGGGTGAAGACAGTGGTTGCAAAGGCTAGAGAGGTGCAAATGTTCATTTGCAACCATCACACTTCACTTGCTTTGTTCAGAACATTTTTGAGGAAGGAATTCCTTAAGCCCGTGGAGACTAGATTTGCCAACTACTTCATTTTATTGGAGAGTATGGTTGAGGTCCAAGGGGCTCTACAAATAATGGTGGTCAATGTAGAGTGGGGTAGATGGCATGAGTCAAGCACACCAGAGGGAAAAAGGGTGAAACAAAAAATCCTTGATGATGACTGTTGGTCCACAATGAGGTAAGAAAATTGGCATTCGTGATTTTATTATTGCTGATTTTCATTTTATTATTTAATATTTATAGGCTAGCTGTTTTTAATTTTTGTAACTTGTTTGCACTTGTAGATATGTATGCTCCTTCATCCAACCTATTGTGCAAGTGATTAGATATGTTGATACTGACTCTCCTAGCCTTGGAGAGATTTATGATACCTTTGATAGTATGCTTGGACAGGTCAAGAAAGAAATTTATGGCAAGGACCCTACTTTGGCATTTTATGAGGAGCATCTTAGGCCCATTGTGACGCGACGGTGGGACATTATGAACACCTCACTACATATGGTAGCCTATGCTCTCAATCCAAAATGGTATGCACCGAGAGCTGGGAGAGTGGATCCATCTCAAGATGAAGAGGTGAAAGAAGGCTTCATGAAAGCCCTTACAAAAATGTATACTTCAGAGGAATCTACTATAATTCATACACCGTGGATTGCATTTGCAAATCTTCGTGGTCCAACCTTCGGCAAACCAAGGGCGAGGATGGATAGAGCTACATTGGCTCAAATCGGCCCTATTGGATGGTGGATGTGGCATAGGAAGGATGCACCAGAGTTGAGATTACTTGTCGTTCATCTTCTTTCACAGGTTGCCAATTCCTCTATTGCTGAGAGGAATTGGTCCAAATATAGCTTCATCCAATCATTCAAGAGGAACTGCCTTACCTCTAGACGATCAGAGAAGTTGGTGGCAGTACACAGTGCTTTGCGGCTATAGGATCACTAGTGCAGTGAGTATCATCAAACTCCAGCCTTACGATGGGATATTAATCCCAATGATGCTATGAAAATTGAGGATGAGGATGCACATGAGGGATTGGTTGGGGTTCCATTGGTTGATGCAGATCCTTCTATTGACATGGACACTGACACTAACTTAGACTCGAGCTCCGATGATGATGGCGATGCTGATTTAGACCTACCTTTTGCTGATTAGCGACACTGGATAGCGATATATTTTCTCAGTTTTATATTTATCATGTCATTTCATAGTTGAGACTTGGAGCCTTTGGGAATTTTGGTTATAATTATCAGACTCTTATATGATATGTATGCACATTGATAATGAGAAGCATTTGAATTTTGTTAATTTGTTTGTCGATTCTCATGTGAAATTTCAATTCAAGTCTAATGATATATAATAAGCTTATACAATGTCTAGAATGAATGCTTTATCAATGTTATGCTATGAACATTTGAAATTTCTCTATATTTTTAAAAATTTCCCTATTTTTTATCAGTCGTCCCCTAAAAAATGACCCAAAAGTACCCACGTACCAGAAACTCATCTCGGTGTATCAGGTACTCGTTATCCCCAAAACCCCATGGAGCATAGGTTGAAACCTTATTTTCAAGTGTAGCCCACCAAAATGGAGAAGTGTTTCATTAAATAATGATAGAGAATGGTAAGGAGATGTGTGTAATAGGAGGCATAGGATTCATTGTTGCTTATCAATTCTAGCTCTGATCAACAAGGGTTACAATGTTCGCACTACTGTTTGTAATCCAGGTATTTAATTAACATGTGTTTGCATAATCTCAAATTCCTTCAGATTCTTTTGAAGTATCAATGTATCCTCTATAGGGTTTAGAATGAATTCTTTTAATTTAAAAAAATAAGTTGGATGCTTTTGAAGTAGTGATATGTCCTATATAGGGTTTAGAATAATTTCTTTTAATTTAAAAAAAAAAAAATGATGTATTTTCCTGTGATGAGATAATGTGGAGATCTCCTACATCTGCCCTAGCACATTGTCCTCTTTCACACTGTGTTCATTACTCTGGTTGCTAGGGTTTTGCATTTGATATCTTTAATATCTTCATGATAGTGGCTTTTAAATAGATCTCAGTCTTTGCTTTAATCTTTATTTGGGTAACCCTTGATTTCCCTAATCCACCTTCAATCTCTTCTAAGAACATTATCTTAAGCTAGACTGCATAGTATGCATATAAATTAATTCCTTCATACCTACCATTGTTCCAAACCACCACTCACCGCCTTGCTTAAAATGCTACCTCCATAAGCACAATACCATGTTTTAAAATCATGGTTGCCAGTGATTGACCATTAAGGTCACTACTTTCATCAAGATACAATGAGATTTTTGTCTTCAAACTTAATGCATTATGCAAGATAACATTGTGAATTGTTTGTTGTGTAGAATTTGATTTTCTTGCACATTTACTGCTTTACTAAGTGCCTTTAAGACTGGATATTGCACCATCAGCTACAATCTCAAAAAACTCACCCACTTTCACTTGAAGATTCCTTTCATGAGCATCCTTGTATAAAATCAAACTATGCCCTATAGATTGCCTACTTACTAATATAGGGTACTCATTTTTTCCTGTTATTTTGATTTTTATTTAGAAGGGGTTAACATGTGGTATTTTTATGTGTAGGAAGAATAGATTGTGATGCAACGTTCGGGTATGGACGGTTCAGGAAAATTTGGATTGCTATCAGTGTCATAGCTAGGTTGGATTTTACCTTGAGCTGGTGTGAAACACTTTCAAGAATTCTCTTTAATCTTGCTCTTTTTGCTCTGGGATGGTTTAAAGGATGGTTTGGATCATCCCATCCAAATCTTAATAACCCAGTTGGATCTTGGGTATTTGTATGTGTTTCATAAAAATATTCTACCTATCAACAAACGCAAGCATTATTTAATGTTTGGAAACAATTGGAATGGACCTATCTTTTTAAGTTTCTATGTTCTATTAATTATGCTTTAGTTAAGAAACAATGTAAATTTTGTGAACACACCTGAAGCTTGTTGCTTCACGTACAAATAGGGAAACCAAGGCCTGATTTTGATCATCATATCATCATCATTTCAATCCATTAGAATAGATACTAGACTATCTCATCCACTTATTCATATCAAAAGAACTCATGTTATGTATGTTTATATTTTGAGCAATATAATGGAGAAAATACATTATAACTCCTAATCCATCTTCAGTGTTCAATTGTTGTGTCAATTTTCATGCTTATTTATCGCTTTGTTGTCTCCAAAGTGGTATTTTCAAGTTGTTTAAATCTGCAAGATTTATCAGGGCACATTTTTGTTGCTATTTGGTCCAATTTGAGGTGCAATTGTAAGGATTTGTCTTTTTAATTATAATTTTTGACATTTGTCTTTATACAAATTTTTACTTTAGAATTTTGGTATTTCTTTTCGTCTAATGTTTTCAACCCTCATTTCAAGGAAGAGCTCCGAAGATGGTTCCTTCAGATGGAGACTACACTTTTTTGCTAAAAGTTCCATCTAGAAACACTAGAAGCTCAGGTACTGTCATACTCAAGTACAACAAAGTTTGAGGTTACCTTGTTCTCCTTGATACAAAATTTTGTCCTTCAATCCCTCTTAAGAAACATTCACTATTATGGACTTCATCACTGTACCTTTCATGCATTCGATTTAATTTGTTATGTGGAAACATGTTCTCTTTGTCTTTGCAAGTGATGACTATTGTGTAAGATTTTAATCTACATGACTGCCCATCATGTTCAATTATTGTGACTGCTATGATGCTTGAGGATGCTTACTTTTAACTAGACTATTAATGAAAACTATCTTGGAATCCTTGATGATCAGTTTTGTCAAAATCATGGGTATGTTGATATTGAAATGTTCTTATTAATAAGGATAAATCTTTATCAATAAGGAGATTACCCCTTGCCAACATACTCCACTATCCTTGCAAAGGTTGATCTTTAATGCTGCATGAATGGTTTACTTGTGATTATCCTTCTCAAATGAAATAATAGAGCAGCAAGGAAGACATCAACTTGGAGGCTTAGACAAGCGGGAAGATTTAAGATGATACATAACAAAGAAATTGGGATTCGTCATTGAGGTAATGGCAGGTCCCCTTTCTCTTTATGTGCATTTTTCTTTTTTGTATCTATAAATGTATAGTTTTTCAATTATATGCATTCAAATAATCAGTTCCACGGCTTGTGTGGAACAACATACATTTAAATTATCAATAGAGACTACATTTTTGAAAGGATTGTGCAATCTTTCCTATATTATATGCATCTGCATAAGTGCAATCTAGTAATGTAATCTTCTGATTTTGTTTATGCACATGAATTTAATGTAGCAAAAATAAAAATGTACCTTACTCTTCATTTGAAAATCACAAAATCTCTACCTAATTGAGCTATTAACTTTTGTGTCTTCACGAACATATATTGACACAAAATGAATGGAAGAAGCATCCAGGTAATCCAAAAAAATTCTACCAACAATTCATCTAAGTAATCCAAGCAATGATAAAAGAAGGAATTGATGCTTGGCATTTGCAGGGTATGATTAGGAAAATTATTGTCTATGCAGGCAACACATTCAACCATTGACTAATTTGATTGTATTTATTAGTTACTTGAAAATAAAAAGTGAATGCACTTTTTATTTTTAATTAATTAATATATACAGTCAAATCAAAAATTTGTTCCTTACATAAACATTGCCGAAGCAGATACCCTATTGAAATAGGCTCTATCTTTTGCAGAGGTGGAGGAAATAAGAATAGAATATTTTAATGGAATTCCTATGGAGGAAATTTGTCCGTTTTAATTAATGTAGGAAGGAGTTAACACTGGCAAGTAGAGGAATGTTTTTTAAATTCCCGAAGGACTTGAAGCATTGATGAAGGTATTGTTGGCAATGTTGGACATATGTTCGACATTAATGATGAGGGTTGGCAATAGGATGTGTTTTGAAGACACACAAGGCATTTTGTCTAATGCTTCTCGGTTTACGGTTGTAAGGAATGTAACAAGTATGTGGTGTGAGGTAGTTTGGAAGCTAGCGTACCAAAGAACAAATGGAGGCCAATTTCACTCTACATTTGAGAGAAAATTGGACCCTTTTGTTGGTAAAGCAACTGTGAAGAGGTTGAGAGGATTGTTCCTCTACAATGATGTGAAGGTGGTGCAATCTATGCAAAAAATCCTGGGTAATGGCTTTGAAGATTTGAAGCACATATATCGTACTAATATGGATATTTACTCATTGATCACAACATGGGGGTTGGACTTAGGAGAGTTGGTGGAGGAAGCGAGGAAAGTAATGAAGGCATTGGTACATAAATATTTCTTAGTGAATATGGAAATTATCCTGGAACGAGCTATACCAGGAGAAGGCTTTGATGTGATCGAAGGCATGGAAGATCATATAGACCCTAAAGTAGCAGAGATAAACCGTCCCTTCATTAGGTGGCCAGAAGGAATCACCAAATGTATGTGGAGAGGAGGAGCGGAGCTAGGATGGAAAGCCTTGAAACTTTGTGTAAAAATAATGGAGGTCAAGACATTCATTGAGGGACTCAAAGATGTCGACAAAGAGGAGCTGTGAGAGAAGAAAGGTTTGTGCCCAAGGAAGAAGATGAAGCCAATCAAGTAAATATGCCTAATGCAACTGGGTAGAACGTTGGGCACTTCTGCATAAATTGAAGCTCAATTTTGGTTAAAATACAGTTTATATCTTAGTTTTTGTTGTATGTTTTTTGGGGTTAAGCCCTATTTTTTATTTGAAAATGTAAACAGTATGGGGTATGGGTAATAGTTGATAGGGTTGTTTACAGGTGGATTCAGTAGTTTTTTTCTGGTTTGTTGGGAACTGTGGTGGTTAAATAGATATATTTTAGAAGCTAGTGGATTGACTTAATTTTTGAAGTTGATGTAAATTTTGCATTATTATTAATAAAATCAAATATTATCACCGATAAAAAAAACAAAGTAGGTTGCATGTTAAATTTCAAACATTTTCTTTGCATTTTTTTGTATATATTATTTTCTTAGTGAATAAAAATGTTGCCACAAAATCTTTCACCGCACTACCGCCGAGAAGGAAGAAGCAACTTGCAAGACCTTGGTAAAAACCACTCAACCGCACTGAGCTGATGAAGGAGCCACAGGACAGTAGTGGTCATTGCATTGTTGCACGCCATTGGTAGAAGACTTGTGGGCTTCAAAACAAGGTCTGTGGTGCTCATCTTGGTTCATAATTTACTTTTGTTTTTTATTTTATTTTGTATTATATTGCAATGCCCTTTGTTTGTTCGTGGAAAGCGTTTAGTGCAGAGGCTATTCTATTTAAGCCCTAAAAGGCCTTGCATGTATATGTTTTAAATTGATGCTCCTTTTTAAGAAGGCTTTAGTATTAGTTGGGGTTTCAATGAAAGCATTTATTTTTAATCTACCATTAAGCTTGTGAGGATCTGTTAAAGAAATTAAAAAATGCGAGGCAAGGTAGTGAAAATTTATATTGGGTTTGTTTTTTGGGTTTTGAATTTATATCCATTTTGACTGTTGAGAATTTGGGGTTTTGTCTGTGAAGGATTCATGGTTTTTGTGATTGTAAGGGAAGGAGGAGGAGGGGGTTGTAGAAACAAGAAATCTAGACTAATTGTAATGAATATGATATTTTTTTTTTTTGTAGAGCAGCTTGAGGTGAGATTGGTGGTCATATAAATGAAGAGAGGAAGTGATGAGAGCTACATGGGGGGTACTCAAGTGAAGCACCCTTCTACATCTAGAGGCGAATCATAAGTTTTTGTCCTTATCCTTGTTAATTCAAAGATAATTGTTTTATGTTTTTGAGAGAACTGTTAAAGGAATTTAATCCTTGGTTACTATGTATGCTTGTATTTTAGAGGGGCGACTATATCTCTGTTTTTTTTTTGAATGCCTTAAAATGAGTGTGTGCATTATGGATAGCATGATCTTATTTGTGGGATATAATCAGTCTACAATTTTAGCATCTTTCCTTTATTACAATTTTTGTGTTTTTGCAGTCCATGATTATGTAATCTAATCTTATAGATGAGGTTGCTCCCATAGTTCTCTTACATGTTTTTTGTTTTTGCAGTCTTGTCACTCTCTTGTTGTTCTTCCTCAATTTAATCAGGATCATACATTGACCTTCTTGCCCCTCCTAAATTTTGGACCACATCCATTACCTCCACATAAAATTGGACATCCTTGGTCTTCTTGGTTCCCATGCCATGATATGGTTATGCAAATGAAAATGAAGCAAAGTAATCATCTCCTTCTCCGTTGGTTGGAAGAATGCATGCTTAATGTTTTGATACGTGATATCAACTCTCTCTTCTACTCTCATGGTTGAATATCGAAACCCATTATGGTGGGCCTCCAAAGTTCCAATCATCTTTCGTCCTCTTCCACCAAATTTTGGCCTAATCCACACATCTGCCAGCCTAATTGGCTTTGTTTTTTAAAGATGAAGTTTCTCTTGAGTCACTAGTGTAGCTCTCTCTACCTTTTCAGACTCTTTCATTGCTACAAATCATCACTGGGATTTGAAAGGAACTCCATGAAAACCAAGCTCTCTAAATGGTATATCAAACTCTAGTTTAAAATCTTTTAGATGAGGCTGCTCCCATAGCTCTTTTACTCGCTTGACAAATCCTTAAGGAGGAGGAGCAATAGGAGGATGAGGATATGTTTATGCCTTAGTATTTCATGGATTTGATGGAATTGTGATTGATTTTTGTTGCAACGGATCGATGGAGGTTCAAATTTTTTTGAACAATGATTTTTTGTGCTTCAAAACAAGGTTTGTGGTACTCATCTTGGTTCACAAATTACTTTTGTTTTTATTTTCTTTTGTATTATGTTGCAATTCCCTTTGTTTGTTTGTGGAAAGTGTTTAGTGCAGAGGCTAGTCTATTTAAGCCTTAAAAGGCCTTGCATGTATATATTTTAAATTGATTCTCCTTTTTAAGAAGGCTTTAGTAATAGTTGAGGTTTCAATGAAAGCATTTATTTTTAATCTGCCATTAAGCTTGAGAGGATTTCTTAAAGAAAGAAAAAAATGCGAGACAAGATAGTGAAAATTTATATTGGGTTTTTTTTGGGGGGTTTTGAATTTATATCCATTTTGACTGTTGAGAATTTGGGGTTTTGTCTATGAAGGATTCATTCTTTTTGTGATTGTAAGGAAGGAGGAGGAGGGTGTTGTAGAAACAAGAAACCTAGACTAATTGTAATGAATATGATTTTTTGTTTTTTTGCAAGAGCAACTTGAGGTGAGACTAGTGGTCATATAAATGAAGAGAGGAAGGGAGGAGAGCTACATGGGAGGTGCCCAAGTGAAGCACCCTTCTACATCTAGAGGTGAATCATAAGCTCTTGTCCTTATCCTTGTTAATTCAAAGCTAACTATTTTATGTTTTTGAGAGAACTATTAAAGGAATTTAATCCCTGGTTATTATGTATGCTTTTATTTTAGTGGGGAGACAATATCTCTCTTTTTTTTAATGCCTTAAAATGAGTGTGTGCATTATGGATAGCATGATCTTATTTGTGGGATATAATCAGTCTACAGTTTTAGCATCTTTCCTTTTTTACATATTTTTTGTTTCTACAGTCCATGACTATGTAATCTAATCTTTTAGATGAGGTTGCTCTTATAGCTCTCTTACATGCTTTTTGTTTTTGCAGTCTTGTCCCTCTCTTGTTGTTCTTCCTTGATTTCATCAGGATCATACATTTACCTTCTTGCCCCTCCTAAATTTTGGACCACATCCATTACCTCCACATAAAACTGGACATCCTTAGTCTTCTTGGTTCCCACACTGTGATATGGTTATGCAAATTAAAATGAAGCAAAGTAATCATCTCCTTCTCCACTGGTTGGAAGAATGCATGCTTATTGTTTTGATACATGATATCAACTCTCTCTTTTTCTCTCATGGTTGATTACTGAAATCCATTATGGTGGGCCTCTAGAGTTCCAGTCATCTTTTTTCCTCTTCCACCAAATGATGACCTGATCCACAAGTCTGCTAGCCTAATTGGCTTTCTTTTTTAAAGTTGAAGTTTCTCTTAACTCACTAGTATTAGCTATAATTTTTTTGAAATTTTATTATGCTATGTGCACTTTGATATGATGTAATATGATTATGGTTTCTTCTCATATGTTGTAATATTAGATATATAACAAAAAAATAAATTATTGCATGAAATAAATAATAAATTTTAATTTTAAATGTTTTTTTTGCAAAACATGGGTCTTCCAGAAGATCAAGATGATCCTCAACATGATATAGATCCACAAAATATTGGTTCTACTGGTACAAATCACTTGGCAGAGGATGATGATGACACAAATATGAAAGACACCTAGGCCGATGACAATGATGATGATGATACAGTTGGTGATAGTAACCAATGACATTCATGATCATATACACTACATCATAGATCGTTGTTGATATATCGTTGTGATGACTCTTTTTATGGTTACTATCATATGTATCATTTTCATGGCCTACAATACTATATTCTTGTTTTGTATCATATTGACATGTATCATTTTCACTATATCATTTGGACATGTATCATCTTGACTTGTATCAATTTGAGTTTCTTAATTTATCAATTTTATTTATATCATTTGTACATGTATCATTTTAACTTATGTCGAATGTTGGACATGTATCATTTTGACATGTTTTTGATGTACTGGTATATTTGACTTTCACTTGTTTTAGTTATATATGATGATGGTCTTATCAGTATTGACTTGTCAATTTATATATATTAAAAGTGGTCAATGATTTTTGGATGGATATTTATTAAGTATAATGATTTTAATTTACTGCTCAAGATGGATGTTGTCAAATTCAATTAAATTATAGATATTTGACTCACTTGTTTTAATTATAGATGATGATCATGTTACAAAATTATATTGTTATTTAATCATATGAGTTAAATAATTAAATTACTTACTCTATAATCATATGAGTAATTTAAGAGGCATGATATATTTAACTAATCAAATTAAAATAAAACATATTAAATTAATAAATGGAATCAAAATAAGAAGCATTTTTAGAAGCAAAAAAGGAAGCAAAAATGGAAGCCAAACTAGAAGCAATCTTGAAAGCAAAATTAGAGGCAAAATCGGAAGCAAACCTGGAAGCAAAACTAGAAGCAAAACTAGAAGCAAAACTAGAAGCAAAACTGGAAGCAAAACCAGAAGAAAACTTGGAAGCAAAACCAAAAGCAAATATGGAAGCAAAATTGGAAGCAAAACCAGAAGCAAACTTGCAAGCAAAACTAGAAGCAAAATCGAAAGCAAAACTAGAAGCGAACCCGGAAGCAAACCCAGAAGCAAAACTGGAAGCAAAATTGGAAGCAAAACTGGAAGGAAAATCGAAAGCAAAACTGGAAGGAAAATCGAAAGCAAAACTGGAAGAAAACCTGGAGGCAAACTTGGAAGCAAAACTGGACGTCAAATTGGAAGCAAAACTAGAAGCAAAAATGGGAGTAGACATGGAAGTAAAAACGGAAGCCAAATTGGGCGCCTATTTCAGCGCAATTTTTGAAGTTACTACCCGGCACAATTTTAGGCGCCAATAGAGGCGCTATGATATCCCGGTGCTAAAAATGATGCTAAATCCGATGCATAAATCGACGTAAAATCTGACGCCAAGCTGACCATTCCTATTTGCGCCGAGTTGAGCGCCAGCCAAATTGTACAATTCATGCACTCAAATACACTAAATTCTGGTGCAAAAGTTGGTGCTAATTGCCTGTTGTGTTGTTGTGGAAGTAGAAATCATTGTAACACACTTCTTTTACAAATCTGCAATAACACAATAGTAAAAGCTCCCACTACAACCAAAAAACCTTCAAAATTTTAAGAGAAAGGCATCCCAAACCCTATCCAACCATTAGCTCTGATACCAAATATTGAAAATAAAGGTAAAATTGTAGCTTAAAACTTGTAAAACTATGCAACTATAGATCTAATTAAGTATTCTTTGTCACAATTCTTTGTGTATGATTAATCTATTTAGATCAATTCTTTGTAAATGATTATTTTGTTTAGATCAATTTTACCAATTGTAGAAATAGACAAAAGTTTGTAGAAGAATGAGACAAGATAGAAGTGGCATGGCATATACCTGGAGAAACTCTTTCGGGAAAAAACTCCACCAGAATCAATAGTGCTTGTATTATTTAACCTTAGAATAAGATTACAATAACACAGTATCAATCATTGATTGATATGCTTCATTTTTCTTCAACAATGCTTCTTCACAACCTGCAATAACTCACATGAAACTCTCATACACTTGTTGCAATAAATAGACAATTATAAGCATGTAAAACTCATAAGAGTTATCAATTGCAAGAGCACAAAGCTCCTCTCAAAAACCTATACCTAGATTTGGCAAGTAGAGTTCCACCATGTAAATAGAAGTCAAACCAAAGTCTTCCTCAATTTAGGCACCCCAAACTCAACACTTAATTGAAGTCTAGTCAAGAAGATATCTTGGAAGCTTCACCTCAAATTTGGTGCCCATGAATGGGCCCACTTAACTAAACCTTGTAAATATCTTCTCATGCAAAAGGTGATAAATGAAAGATGCCAACTTGGGAGCCCAAGGTGGACCCAAGTCAATTTTAGCTAACTGAAATATATCTCTCCATCAATTCATGCAAACAAAATGCATGATTGATCATCCCCACTTAATTGAAAGTATCCACTTGCTATCTTTCATGCAAATAAAGTCATTAGTCATGCAACTCAAGTCAACTAACATGCAACTCAAGTCAACTAGAATGCAACTCAAAATAACTACATGCAACTGATGATAATTAAACCATAACTGAATTGAACTGATACTTAATTGATAGTGTCACTCCACTCTTGTAAATATCAATCTCTATTTTGTAGGAACAAGACATGCATTACTAAAGTGTTATCAATCTTCCAAACAATTAATTGAAGCAAGGTGGGTTCCACCTTCCATTTGGGTTCCCCATGTGCTCCTATCTTGTAGGAGCTCAAAATGTATGTCCCCACATGTTCCTATTATTTAGGAATAATTGCAAATGCCAATTTACATGTTCATTTCATTCGAATTTAATCTCTTTCTAATCCTAGTGTTAGGAAACACTTTCCCAGGACATAGGAGATACATGAAATATGTTTAGGATTGCAATTAAATGGCATCCTATTCCCAACACTTAAGAGACCTTGAGGGAACCTTGTAGCCCAAAGGGATGGGAATACTTCGTGAACAAAATGTCGCCTCCCATAGCATTCACCTACACAAGTCAATTTATTGGTGTGGTTAATTTAAGACCACAATACATAGAATAAAAAAATATTATTGTCAACTTAACACTCCTTCCAAACAAAGCATTTGGTAATAATTCATTCAACCTTTCCATGTTCAAGTGGGTATGAATTTATGAAAATAGAGAGATTATTTTGGAGGGATGCCAAATCCACCTAAATTTTTAGACACAATATTTGTAGGCCCCACTAAATCCAAAAACTACTTCAGCATAGATTGGTAATTTTTACTTAGGGCTCTTGAGAGGCCTTGTCAAAGGCTTGTAGCCTAGGGGGTTCAACACATCTAGGGGAAAAATGGGCCTTCCCCTAGCATTCACCTACTTACCCCAATATGTTGGAATAGTAGGTTTACACCCATACCATATAGAATAGAAAATATGGCTCTTGGCACTTTTACATTACTCTCAAATGATAGATTTTGTAAGAATGCATTTTATCTTACCATGGTCAAATGGTGTCAATTTAACAAAATATAAGAGATTTTATTTTGGGGCAACCCTGCATCTACCTATAGGTGTAAATGAAACTTTCATAGGCCCCAAAAACTTTGAGAATTGTTTCATCATTTATTGGTATTTTTTTCTCTTAAGGATCTTAATAGACTTTTCCAAAACCTTGTTGCCCATAGGGATTGACACACCTAAGGAAAAAAATTATCACCTAGTATTCAACCTCCCACCCAATTTTTTTGGCATATTCAATTCCACCCTATGATCTATAAAATAAAAATATGACTATTGACACATTTGTATTCCCCTCAAATAGCATATTTTGTAAGAATACATTTTTTTAACATTTCCATGGTCAAATAGTTTCAAATTTATGAAAAAATTGAGGTTATTTTGGAGAGACCACAAATCCACCTATAGGTCTAGAAAAAACATTTATAGGCCTCATGAAATTTGAAAATTGTGTCGTCATAAATTGGTAATTTTTTACTCTCAAGTCTCTTAAGAGACCTTACCAAAACCCTATAGACCATAGGGATCGACACACTTGGGAAATGAAGCAAGGCCCCCCAGAGCATTCACCCACCCACCTAGATATTTCAAAGTGTAGTTCATTTAGCCTAATGATGTGTACATTTTTATGACTACCCTAACTGTGACAATGAATTTTTATGTGGATTATGATAGTGAGAAACCCTCTATTTTTTGTGTACTTCTCATTTCAACCCCTAGTTCATGTCTCTAAACTCCCTTTAAAATAAACTTCCAATATGTCTTCATATGGATATTTCATAACCTATGGGCTCTCAAGCAACCTAATAATAGTCCAATATGACCATAACACCTATTGACCTCTTGAGACCCTTTTTAAGACTTTTATCCCCTTTAGATTCAATGACTTTGAAGCCCTATTGTATTTAGTGGTATTGTGTTTTGTATATATGAATGCTTCCTAAAAATGACATAACCAATAGGATAGATAGATAAGGTGCATATAAATACATGGGGATAGTAAAGGGTACCAAAATGAGCCCACCTTCACATAAGATTGTGTAATCTATTGATATGTACATATATTAAGACACTATCCTAATATGGGGACAAGACTATATGGGAAATGACATGGGTAGGAAAATATTATGGCAAATGGAGATATATGTGCAATTGGTAAACATTAATATTTTAAATTTTTATATCAAATATAAGGATATTTTGATGAAAACATAAAATTTAACTTTGAAGATAGGTACTTGATTTATTTATCCTCAAATATAAAATTGTTGCAATGAAAGTGTAGTAAAATAATGGAGGAAGAAATGAAGTCGTTAGCCTAAAGCGATAACTTTAAAATTGAGATATTCAATATAGGGTAAATATGTAATTTATAAAATTATTTCATAACAATTTAGGTTCAATTACAAGTAATCAATGGTCACAATAAAGAAATATAACATGTCACCACAAGATCACATTAAAAACACCACAAAGATTTATATGAACATTAAAGAACCTACATTCACAATATGAGAAGTAGGCATTATTATCAATAAAAACACACCTGCAAGAGCCATATAACCAACAAAGAGATGAATACCACAAAGGGAAAACACATCACAAATTCCATAGAGAAATTTTTTAGTTGTTAAAGATTTTAATACTTGACTTTATAAACATTACTTAAAACCAGGGAAAGGAAGATAAGTTATAACACAATAAACTAATTGGATTTTACTAAAAACATTAATATTATCATTCATACAATTATTTTAATGTAGGCACCATAAAATAAAAAGGAATATTTAAATACCAAATGTATGAACTATGTACTTTTATCTAATATTGGCAATATAAATTATTGTTGTTATCAATTTAGAATTCAGGTGAAATTGTTAAGCTAAAATTAGTTATCTTTACTTTTATAATGACTCAAAAATCTCCTCAATGCAATTAAATTCGTAAATCTAGACAAAATGGGCTATATGGTGATTAATGATTATCATAAAATTTGTAAAAGAGATCATCTCCCAACAACTTGGAAAGAGATAACAATGAATATTATTTTTTATCTTTGAATCATTTCCAAAGACTTGTCCTACAATTAAAGAGGTTAAATTGGCTAATGTGGCACTTTTGGTTAGGAAAAGGGTTTTTATTGTTGAAGTAAGCAACCAAGATGCAACCAAGATCTACTATATACAACATCAAATAACCTTCCACACGCACAAGAAAGAAGGAAAAAATATGTTATTCCACCAATCAAAAATACAATATGAAAACAATATTCACAAGATGCTCAAGATGCTTTATAATATACTTAAAATGCAAGAGAGGCCTTGCTTATATATGCAAAGTGAGAGATGGGATTAGACAAGATCATGACAAGTGTCTTAATCCTATGAAGTGAGACAAGAAATATTAAATGACCTAGGACACAAGAAGTAAATTCCAAAAGATAACATAATAGTTTATGACAACTAATACTTCTAGTAAGATTCATATAACCTAATCAAACTTAACATGTGAATAAGAAATTTACTAGGTGAACTAGTTAGGTAAAACACCTTTTCACACCAACATTTATATGCCTTGCACAATTAAAAAATACTTCAATTATGTAAAATAAATATTTTGTTGTGGTGCACATTTAGAGATGTGCTCAACCACATTAAGTATTTATTTGGGTCCACTTGTAAAGTTGTATGTAATATTGGTTAGATATTTTATGTGTAGGTTACACATTAGAAAATAATTTAATATTGAAAAAACAAGTTATCAAAAAGTAAATGTTGGGGTCAATGGTTTTGGGACACATGGATTTTCCAATACTACAAGTTGTGTTTATGTGAGGTTTAATCGATAAAATTAGGCACATGTTTAATGGTTGGGATCAGATAGTCGACTAAGTTGGCTATCATAACCTTTGAGGTTGGTTGTTATTTGTATTAAAATCTCTTTTATAGTGCATATGTGAAGCATGGAATAGGATGTTTTGTTGCATGGATACCCATTATTCTTGGACACATGGAGGATGCATTATATGAGCTTGATGTTTGAAAAACATTTATAAAGACTCTTTAAGTGTATTGTAATATTTCATTGTTAAATAATAAATTGAGTGCATATGATTTTGGAGGTTGGGATTTCCCCTTTTGAGGGTTTTCCAAAGGTATGTGTTTTGTATTCTTGTGTTATGTCTTCAATATTTGCATTATGGTTATTCTTTAAGGTTGTATACATATTTTTCTCTCATAGGGTTATGCAAGAAATGGTTTGATCAACTTGGTAGTTTCCAAAAAAATTACATATGATTCATATATGGGTGAATTTGAGATCAAATAGGATAATAAAAATTGTATGATAACTCTGTGTAGGGAAATAAAGCATTCTCTATAATTATTTTAGGGTTCTAATTATATTTCCAAGTAATAAATTACAACCAAATCTAAATTAATCAAAGTTGAGATAGTAAATATGAGTGATAAAGCTAAAGCTAATAGAAGGGCTTAGATTTTTTGTCTATTTGATGAGGTTGATGATGAAAATTATATTGCACACTATGATCAACATCCAAAATTAAAAACTAGGATGAAATCTTCAATACTAATATTTGATATTTCTTTGTTGTGAATTTGGAATGCTCTTAAACTAGGTTGTGCTCAATATTTTGTCAAAGGATGCTTTGTCTCCTCATGGTCTAGTTGTTTATTGATATCATCTTCAACTCTTGTCTTCAACACCTATTTCTCAAATAAAGGGCCCTACTGAAAGTAAGTGTGGTATACTATTTGAAGAGGGGAAGTATATGAAATCCTTGATAATGAGTCAAATCCCTTTTCAATGATAGAATATAAAAAAATTCGAAGAAAACAAAGCAATGCCTCTGATACCAATTATAATTTAACGTCAATGTCAGAGTGCATATGTTTTGTGGTAGTGGTTTGCAATATAATTTTTTGATATGACTTTCTCTCATGTCTTGAATGCCTATTTCTCAAACAAAGGGTTCTAATAAAAATTATAGTTGGGTCTATTATTTGTAGAGGGAAATTTTATGACTTACTTGATAATAAGTCAAGTCCCTTTGTCAATGATAGAATATAAAGATATTACAAGAAAACAACATTATTCCTATGATAATTCTAATGTAATGTATTGATGTTAGAGTGCATATACTTTATGGTAATGGCTTACAATATAATTTTCTTATATGATTCTCTTATTCTAGATGATGAGAGATTCATGTTTTTACTAATGAATTAGGAGTTGTTATAATACAAGATCTTAAATAGACAAAATTTATGATAGATTAAGGTGAGAGATCTTGAATAGACAAGATCTTAAATATGCAATAATCAAATTTTGATAAGATTGACTTAAGGTGGGAGATTTTAAACTTTTATATTAAGCTAGACTAGGCCACAATGTAATCTAGTATAAGGAAAAAGACCACATGTGCAACCTAGTCCAAGAAGTTCAAAGTTCTTAGGTATCAAACTGGTTATAATTAGAACAATAAACTTATTTAATGTGATAGATTCAAGGTTAAGATCAATTATCGTACCAAACAAAATAAATTAAAATTTAAAAAACTATATTTATTATAATCATATGCATATGTATACACGTTCATACACATGTGTACATATTAAATTAAAATAAAATCATTTTGATATATCTTTACATTTTCTAGATAGATGTATTTAAGATGTCTATATAGGTTCATTAATATATATTTTTCTCCTTAATCCAATTTTACATGTATATGACTCTTAAATTTCTAAACACATATTTTCAAGTAAATAAGTGTTGTAGTTTTTTTATTTATTTGAAGAGCATGTGGATTTCTCTACTATTTCTTAATATTAGATAAATTTTAGAACTTTCTTCTAAATGTGGATACATTTTATTATAATATAAGATGATAAAATTATGTGGATTATAATATTATGAGGAAGTATACTTTTAAAATAAGAAATTGTTCTTAAATTAAATTATTATGAATAAGGGAATCTAATCTATTGAAGTTATTTAGGAATCAAGCTTGACAAGCAATTATATCTCTAGAGGATTTAGATCTTAGTTGATTGTCTAATCAAGAAATATACCATTATACTTGTCAATTAAATTACATATACATATACAATATATATGTGTACACATATGTATATGCATGTACATACATATCTATGAAGTAAAATAAAATAACTCTTATGTATATAAAATATAAAATAATTTTGATCTCTCTATATTTTTATGTAGATGTAATTAAGATATTTATAATATGTTAATAAATGTTTTTTCTACTTAATTCAATTATAAAATATATAAAATGGACTCTTGAACTCCCAAACACGTATTTTTCTTTCCATGAGGCTTAGGTAAATTAAATATTGTAGTTTTTGGTAATGTTTTGAAGAGCATGTGGATTTCTCCACTATTCCTTAATATCAAGTGAAGTTTCAAAATTTCTTCTAAATGTGAATACATTTTATTAAAATATATGCTAATAAGGATTATGTTGATTATAATATTAAGAGAAAGTATACATTTAAAATAAGAATTTATTCTTTAATTAAGTTATTATGAATAAAGGGATCTAATTTATTGAAGTTATTGGGGAATCAGACTTAATGAGCAACTAGATATGTCTAGAAGATATAAATCTTAGTTGATTGTGCAACAAATAAACATATCATCATCCTCACCAATTAAATCAAAACCTTTCGATTGTTTAATTATTTTAAAAGTAATCTCCTATTCATGGGGTAAGTGAAGCAAATTTTGGACCTTCAAACATTAAAAAACAAGCAAAATGACTTCCCCTAATTAGTGGTTTGGTAAAATTGAACTTTGATGGAGCTTAGTTGGTTACTCGAAAGATTTTGATACAAGATACATAATAAGAAATTTAAATAGAAATTGTATAGCCTCTGTGTCAATGAAACTCGTTGAAAAAACACACAACAAAATTGAAACTCAAACATTAATTCTCAATCTCCAAAACTTTCACAACCTAATGAACCCCATATATATATATATAGAACTGAAAGATCTATAATATCTTATTATATGCCAGACCAATTCTTGACTCCTCCACCTCCTCCACAATTCAACACACATAGAGGGAAGTGGGCCAACTTTGCCTTTGGCATGTCCTATACCAAGAAATATAAACATATAAAGGAATGAGAAACTCTTAGATTATTGGATACTCTAAATTCTAAAACCGCCACCATCATCATGAAACATGATCGAAGTGAATGATGTGTGTGCTATGGTGTAATGACACCTTTCTTAGTTATTAAAGTCGAAGCATGATGTTTATCCCCTTCATTATTTGATTCATACCTATTACTAGAAAATAGACACAAATGTTTAGGCTCACCTATAAATAGATGTTGTGGGAAGAATCGATACATAGTGAATACCAATACCCCCTGAATTGTTTTTAGCGATCGTACTAGTTAGTCGAGGAGATGGACATTGTACGAGCATTATCAAAGGCTGATCAAGACACAAATGTTAGGTGGCTTAATAATGTTATCTCTACAACTTCTCGTCTTCTAGTGGTAGGTGGTGTCTAGAATGGATGATTTCATTGTTTTTTCATAGTTTTTATAGACAAGATTAACCACTGATAAACATAGTTGATTGGTGTGTTATAATTCGGTTTGTATCGATTAAATTGAAAATATTATATAGTTTTTTATTTGTGTATGTGTTGTATAGATGGTTGTCGTTGTATCAAAAAATTGACTTGTTAATGTCCGATACAACTGTCAAAAGATCGATATGTTAATGTATGATACAACTGTTAGAGAATGAATCCACAAGAGGCGGTTAAGCCATGTCACAAACCTGAGCGTTGTGTTGCACAACACAAGGAGACCAAGGGTGCACATGTTGCAACAATCCCCCCAGGGCAAGTGAGGGTTTTGAATCTATGACCCAGGCTAATACTAATTGTTGCACAAACGGTCGCTGTTGCACCAAAAGATCAGCCTCTTAATGCCTGATACAACCATTAGAATTAACGAATCCACAAGAGGCGGTTAAGTCATGTCACGAACCTAAGCATTGCGTTGTGCAACACAAGGAGACCAAGAACACACACTTAGCAACAATATGTGGAGAATAATATTTTTTGTTTTGTAAAATTATCAAGAAATTTTTGTTGATAAAAACTCTATAAACTACAAATCTATATATTTTCATTATAGAAAATTATTTTAAAATTACATAATAGAAAAACATGATAAACTTTCTATTATAAAAAATAATTGCATAACCCAATCAACTAATATAATTGCACGAAATCGATTTCTACATTCTAAAAATTAAAAATTAAAAATAATATAATTACAAAAAGCATATACTCTTAAGGAATCATATGGATCTTTAAGGAACTTTATGATTCTTTATGGCATGTCCATTCTAATATCAAAAAAGATCAAGAATTTTTTTGTTTAGTCTCACTCCAAAGTTGTAACTTTATTAAGAAAAGGATTGATTTAATTTGTCGAGAGTGATGGGTTTGTGATCATCTACATCTTGAAAAAGAAATTGATAGTGATGTAATGATATGCAATTCTAACGTGGAAATTTCACTTCTATTGGAAGGTCATGCTTGGAATATTCGTCTCTTAGACAATATCAGATATTTGTGAAGATATAGTATTTGCTTTATAAAAAAATGATTTTCTTAATAAAAGATATTTTATTTAGAATGAGCCCTATTATGTATAGGGTATATGGATTCCATCATTTTTTCTATTTATTTTATTTGAGTATATGTAATTATAAGTAAATTTATTATTTAATAATAATTTAGAAAATTATTATTTTTTATTTAATTATATTTTTTTATATTAATTTAAAGTGTATTTTATGATAATTGACTGTATATACTTGATTGAAAGTTGATTTAAATTTTTTAATGCAATATTTTTTTTGTTAGAGAATTGAAACATTTTATAATGTCGTTCTTTATCTATATATTAGGTGTATGGTCTCTTAGAATTTAAATAAAATAAAAATAAATAAATAAAATAATTTCATTAGAAATCTCTCAAATTTGATAGAAGTGATATCCACATCTTTTAAAAAAAATTGAAATCAATAGAAAAATAATCCTCCTATAAATCTTGAGGAATTAAATTTAATTAGAAAACCAACATAGATTTATCTTGAATATTATAATATTATTTATTGAAATAAAATTTAAATGATGATTTTAATTTTTAAATTTCATACATCAAATTATTTTCACACTTAGCAATAACTTATAAAAAACTATATTTTACCTTTACTTTTATATTAAAAAATTATATATAATGTATATTAGAAATAGTGACAACAATTGCACTTTATAAAAGAAGTGGCATGTCCCAATGTGAGTGCATATGATTGTGCGCTTTATTGATCCATATATTAGTAAAAATTATTTCTTTTATAAACCTTTATAAAAAAAATGTTGATGTTATAAAGTAATTATTTTAAATTTTACTTTTAGTTTTATTTTAGGCAAATATAAAGTGCACTATAAATTATAAATAATTATTATTTTATAAAGTGCTAATTTTTTTTTTAATATAAGTAAATATTACAATAATGATATTTTTAGAACATATTCATTTAACACAAGCATTTTTTAAAATATATTATAAAAAAGAGAAACAATGAATAGAATATACTATTTTAATATTTTCTTCATTTGAATATTTTTCATTAATACTTAATGTCTCACAATTATCACACTCAAATTTTAAATTGTAATGAATATAAACATATTTTAAACGAGTCTATTAATATGAGAAGATAACACATTATAAGGTGGCATGCTTGATGCCTAGAAGATCTATAATTCAAAAAATAATTTATAATTTAAATTCTCCTAAAATCTTGATATTATTTGGCATATACATTCATGAGGGAGGTGGATGGTATACTAGCAGTTATATTTGAATTTAGACTCGATAAATTGTATTCTCATACCTTGGAACTAGAGGAAGAAGAGGAGAATTTTATCATAATGGATGAGACCCACATGATTTCCTAGACTCCAAAATGGAGCAATACACTCAAGGATGTGTTAATGAGTTATGGGTCAAATAGTCCTTTGTTGTTATATTTTCTATTCAGAGACTCTTTATTAAATGTGGGTGATATCCGTGTGAAGTCATTAATTGAATTTATTATTCTCAAAAGATGTCATCCATGATAGTAGGTGTGGGGTTTGTGTACAATAGCATGATTCATATCCATAATTTTAGTGAAACTATTTATTATTTTGGTCTCTCTTTTCTTATATATTAGATGTGTATGAGATGGTAATTCAATATCATTATTTTTAGATACATAAGTATTTCTAGAATGTTATCAAAATGTAGAGTGTAGTATGTTGATTTTTTATCATGTATATTGAATAGTAATACATACTTGTCCTCTTTATCTAGTGATTTTTTTCTTGAAAGGGTCTTCGCATAAATCTTGTGTTACTCTTAAAAAAATCATTTAACCTAGTACTTTAATAAATAGTTATCTTATGAATTTGGCTAGTCTCCAAATGCTTAATGTAAGAGAGTAGTTTATTATTCATTACTAGTGTTTATCCTACTCTACTTAAAAGAAAAATATGCTTGCACACCAACCTGATCCACTAAGTTTAAATGATTCATCTTAGAATAAAAATAATTATGTGGTATTCAACAAGTTAACTACAAAATATAAAAAATATTATTTTGAATAAGATCTTATCTATAGAATAAAATTGTATGTACTAAATAAGAAAGACTATCTTAAAAATGAAATTGCTTATGTTGAGTAAAAAAAATTACCCATGGAATAACACAATAGCAATACAATATTTTTTATTTTTTATTATTATTTTATTTATAATATTTTTTCTATACACACAAACACAATGACAAAAAATGTAATGTTCTTATAAGCAATGTAACATGAAAAAACTATCTATCTACTCATGCAATAAATAGATAATACTTATCTCCACTCTATAGATTCCTCCTCTCCAAGTGAGTAGCTAGTTCTTTAGAAATTAGAACGTTTATTCAAATCATTACATCAAAAAATACCAATCAAGAACTTGAAAATAACACTATTGGATTTCTTATTTTAGGTGCCCATATATGACTTGAAGCTAAAATTGTATTCAATGTCTTGAAATTCTTAAGAAAATATATCAGTGCTTAACTATGTTTTCATATAATAGAGTTGATATATAAAAGAACAAAAACTATCTTTTATATCTAACTACTTTTAGATCCTGATATTCAGCAATACACTAAGGCATGTGCAAACCGCTAAAGTTTAATTAGAGTCTCAATTAAATATGTATATATACTTATTATAAAAACAAACACAACATTAGTTCTTTGAAGCATGCATGAGTAAAAAACCATAAATCATGAATCTTGATAGGATTCATTTATCAAAAAGAGATCATCTTTGAATTTAATGGACTAGAGAGTGGATCAAATTTGATATTAATGCTAGCAATTTTCAAGATTTCATGTAGCAATTAGAAATTGCTAAGTGAACATTCTACTCCAAATTCAATGGGGATTGGGCGATGTTATTTTTTTAGAGTTTGAAACCTTTGGAGCTCTTTGAATAGTTTGTTACCACATCCTATTTCAAAAACACGCTTCTTTCATAGAAAATTATCTATGTTTAACTCCCATTAATCAACAATTATTAAACCAAACTATACAATCTATTTAACTTCAAAAAATTAATAATTTATCAAGCACATATTAATTTGACATGATTTATAGGATAATCAAGGAAAATAAGGTAGATTAGATAGGGAATTGAGGAGGCTAGATTTATCCTCATCAACTATGGTTTAATGATATCAAGTTTCCACAATCCATAATGTTCTTTGCAATAATTTTTGGATTTGATTGTGTGATTATTTTTGCATCTCACACAATCAAAGCCAGAAATCATTGCAAAGAACTATGGTTTACTGATTTTATTCTTATTACTAGTTTTTGTATCTTCATATTATCTTTTATGGTAATATAATATCAAGAAATTAATTTCAGATTTGCATACACTTTAAGAATAATATTGTATTGTGTTATTTTCACCTTGATTCTCAACATTTGGTATTAGAGATAACAATTGTCTAATGAAGATTGGTTAAATTTGGACAAGAAGGCATGATGAATCATTTAGTTGTGTCTTATGTATTATGTCTTCTTGAATGTCTATGAGGAGACCACTACATACAACTTATGGAAGATAACAGGTGATATTTATCAAAATAAAAGTCGAACTAATAAATTGTATTTCAAAAGATCGCTATATTCTTTGAAAATGAAATATGGTGATTTAGTTGTAGATAATTTGAATGAATTTTATTTTATTTTGAGTTATCTTGTTTTTGTAGTTGTTACTTGTTGGAATAAAAATATGAATGCACTTAATAACCTATTCTTCACTTGACTCCTGAATAAATTTAATTATTTTCATTAGTGTAGGTGGTACAAATATCAAAACGGATAGTCTTATGGTTACTTTTATTTTAAAATACATGAGAAGAATATTCATGAATTTTGGCTTAAGAATGTCCTACATGTTTGGATAAGGCTCGAGGAAAAAGAGAGTTTGCGAGGGATAAAAATAAATATATACCCAAATAAAAAGGATGGTCAAAAAACCTAGGGAAGAGCATAATTAAGTATTGGAACTATGGGAAGAGAGGGCTTGCAAAGAAGGAATAAAGAACAAAAATAAATCTTCATATTTCTCCATAGATAAATATTCTTCTAATGATGATAATGATGTTTTATTTATTTTTGTTAATGTTATTAGTGATTATTCTTGGCTCATTGTTGCTCCCACCATATGATTCCTCACAAGGGTTGGTTTTTGACTTACACAAATTGCAATGGAGAATAGTTTTTCCTCAAAGGTCCTATAGTATTAATCAAATTTTTGGTAAGGGAAAGGTATAATTGTGTTATAGTGAAGTAGGAAGGGTTAAAATAGGTTTAATAATATTTTTCATATTCCACTACTTACAATAAACTTACTTTTTTATCCAAGTTAAATGGTTTTGGTGTGCATGTGACATTTGATATGTCTAGTGGCAAGCTGGTGAGAGGGAACTTTGTGATAGCTAATGGATCTCAAATTGGGACTTTTTTTAGGTTAAATGACTCAACGTTTTGTAACTATTCTAATGTAATTGAAATTTTTGAAAATGTGTGTATGTTGTGACACCAATATTTGGGTCATATAAGTGAAAATGGTCTTAGGACTATAATTAATTTACAAAAATTGGTTGATGGTTTTTCTAATTATTTTTTTGGTAAACATGATTTTGTGAGCATTGTGTGTTTGGTAAAATAATATATATCTTCATTTCATGTTGGAAGCTATAGGGCAAAAAGATTATTGAAAATTATTCGTTCAAATGTGTTTGGTCCAATGCATGTGGATTCTATGGGAAAACATTGGTATTATGTTTCATTCATTGATGATGCTTCTAGATACACCTAGATTTATCTTATGCACATGCTAAATTTGAATTTTTCATGAAGTTTAATAAATTTAAAGCATTAGTTAATGTAGTGTAGAAAAATGTATTCGTTTACATTTTCTCACTTGTTTACACCCTCCTAGTTAAAATGGACTTAATAATGCCTTAGTTTAGTGTTGTAAAGTGTATCCCTTTACACTTTCACACTTATTTAGGGCTCCCTTGATTAACTGAGCTTAATTAGGCCTTAATTATCCCTATAATTCATTTTACAAGCCCATTAAATTATATTTTTTGAAAGGGGAAACTCGACAATAATTAATGCCTAAACATAACACTTTACATTGAGCAGTGTGTCCTAGGTTTGTGGACCTAGGACCCATTCACCCATGGGAGAAGGGGTCCTCCCTAAACCTTAGGACCTAAATTTAAATTATATTTTTGGTGTTATTTTAACATATTCAAATCCATAATTCAATGTCGGCTTGTGATATTTGAATTTTGGAAAATTAAGGATGCATACCTATAAATACAAGGTTATTTCACTATGTTTCACCTAGACTTTCATGAGAACTTTTCAAGATCTACAAGATAATTTCAAGAGAAATTAAAGGCATTCAAGAGCATATTTATCAAAGGTTTATTGCAGCAATCAAGATACAATCATCATGTCAAAGTCTTCTTGCATCATGCATGCTTTTGGAGCTAGCATTGTGATGTAGGTTTCATGATCAAGTCAAGCATTCAAAGCATTATTTCAAGAAAGATTCAAATTTTAAGATCCACATCCATTGAATCCATTTCATGCAAGTTGCAAACCTTCATTCAAGGACTTATCCAAGGGTTTTTTGAGTGGTAACATAGCTTTTTTCATTCATCATTCCCTCTTCCATGCTTTTATTCATTTCAAGGTTTGATTACCAAAACATGGTTTGATCAAGGTAAACCCCCATTCACCAAAAACAAACATTTTTTTCCTCTTATCTTGTGTTTGTAGATCTAGGTGGAAGAAATCTTGAAGACCTCTTGAAGATCAAATTTGAATAAGTTGATAAAGTTGCAAAAGTTGTGTAGTGTCCCTCTAGTTGTTGCACTTTGTTTTAGTTTGTTTATCTTCGGTTGATAGTTGTTTTAGTTGTTTTTGATATTATGCTACTTTATTTCAGTTACGACACTGATACTATGTTGGTTTTATACGTTTTTGATGATAAATTAGATACATTGTTGATCATTTGATTATGTTTTTGTGGCGACATTATGATAGACATTATGTGTGTTATGGTTTTATGTTGTTTTGGAGCATTAGTGTGTTTATGATGATGTGTCTGATGTTGTTTATGATGTAGTACTGTATGTTAGTCTTGGTGAAGGAGACAGTGTAGCATTACTCACTCGTGAGTGTCCTACTATGCTGTGACTCTCTTTCACAGTGTGATTGTTGGTTTATGCAAATATGTTTGACGGTGTTGTTTGATGCAGATTGCAGGTACTGGGCATCGACTCTACCTACTTTGTTAGGTTTGAGTGTGTCATGACCCAATGGAACCATGTTGTTTCAAAGATAATGTTAGGTCCCACTTTGTCCATCATTCCTTTATAGGACAATTATCTGTGTTGTCACCCGTTGTTGTATTGTTGTTCGGGTCTGTCGTGTCATTCATGTTTTCGTCATGATTGGAAATTAATTGATTAATTAGTTAAAATGGTTTATTATAAGTTATTTGTTTTAGTGTGATGTTGTTGAAATGTTAAATTAAAATATTTATGTTTAGATAATTTAATAATTAAAATTTGATTATTGTTTTAAAAGGTTTAATTACTTAAATATGATATTTAATTAAATGTGATTGTTAATTTTGAATAATAGATATTTGTTAATTTTAATGTGTAAACTTGAATGTTTGAAAAGTAGATAATATTAAATAGTTTGTTTTCAATAAATTATAAATAAATATATGAAATTTGGACTTGGAGTCAGAAAATGTTATCTTATGTAATTGTTTAATTAGAATTGTCTGATCAATCTTGTTTCCATGTTGACTTTTAGTTAAGTTTTGTGATTATGAGTTAATTGGAAATCAATTAAAAGCTTGGATTATTAAAAGTTGTACATGGCAATATCGATTTTTTGGGAAGAAAAAAAAATTCACGACAATTTTGTGGAAACGTTTTTTCTTTGTGTTTTGGTTGAAAAGGGTTGGAGACGGTGAATTTGAAGGTTTTGTGTGTGTTGAAAATTTTATTGTTTCAGACTTCCTGATTCTTGCTTCAATCTACGTTAGTTTTGAGCAAAAAAATTAGGTTGTTTTCTGTTGTTTTGCATTTTCTTGAATAGAAGCTTGTAAATGTCGTTTATGGTATTTGATCTTCCTTATGGTAGAATTTTTTTGTTGAATCTTTTGCACAAACATCAAAAAATAATTTTTTGTTGATTAGTGTCGAAATAATTAAAGAATTTTTTTAGAGAAACAAAAGCTATTAAAAACCTAGTTGTAATAAAATTGGTTTTATAATTGTTGATTGCTCTTTCTTGAAAGATCTCTTGTAATCTTCCATGTTTCGCTCTAGTATGTTGTAGATATAATCAATTTAACCATATACCTTTCTCCATCAAAAAAAAAATCCAATTTATGTGAGATGAATCTAGATCTCACAGTTAGCTTTCATGTCTGTATTCATTGAATTTCTTAGTTTTCAGCCATTCACGTTGCTTCAGATCGACTATGGAATTTAATCATTTGTACCTCGCAGTTGTCGTGCTTTGAATCCTTGAATCTACAAAAAAATTGTCTTAACCTTAATACTGCTAAGGAATTTCAATGTCGGCTTGTGGTTGCTTTAAGGCTAGCATCTGGAACATTCAGATTACCCGTGTATAAAAAATTCCCACATCTCGTTGGCTTGTAACACTCTTAATGGTGGCTGCAGGAATTAGAACCATGATAATATTATTTTCTTTTTTCTTGAAAACCATCTCAGTGGATGGTATGAATGAGCCATGCCCATCTCCTATACCTTTGGTCGACGGCCAATCTTCTTGCAGTCTCCTCATCCTTTTTCCTAGCAAGATCTGTGCACAACCAAGCTTTGTGTAGTTTCCTCCTTCTTGGCCTTTGAAGTTCTGCTTGAAGTTGTTGACGCTGCTCTTCTTTAATCTTCTTATGGCTATCAAATCGTAGGTTGCCTTGGAGATGCCTATTTCTCCTCGCAAATATCGTTGTTGGAGGTATACCACTATGCATGTTAGTTGGTCTTCCTTGCATTCATTTTTAGAGGCTTTGGCCTGTATAGTTTATGATTATCGAATGTGATTGGTACGCAACTAGCCCTGCATTATGGCGTTATGTATTTTGTTGAATATTTGATTTGTAGCATTATTGAATTTCTATATATATATATGCATGTAATTTTTATATCTATGTTGTGAATATCCTGCATGTCTACTTTCTAGATGTTCAATGTTTCTAAATATTTAAAAGTTCATTACCTTTGCATGGCATATTAATTTCCTATTCCTTGTTTGAGTTTATCTTCACTTAACTAGTTGCTATTTGCATGGCGCTTATACTATAATTGAAGATATTTGCTTGAGTCGAATATAGGGTTAAGTGGATGTTGTGAGATTCTTTTATTTAGGTATTATATTTATTTATTTATTTTAGGAGTTGAATTATACAAATGGATTTTTAACGTAATTGTGGATATATATATATATTAGAATTGAATGGCTCTTATATGGTTGGTTAATAAATGAAAAGAATTTATATTATTCTCAATGAAGAATGAACATTGTTTTATTTTGTTAAAATAGAAAAGTATTAATACATTTAATTATTTCAATGAACTATATTTTATGAGCTTTTAGTTCGTGAAGGTTTGATGCTTGTATATGATGGGTAATATTATATTTGTTATAATTTTAAGAGTGCACTTTAGTGTTATTGAGTTTTTAAGTCTTCCAGAGGCTAGGAAAGGAAACTTGTATTGTAAAGCTTATTTTTTTTGTACTTTATTATTCAATTGCAATGATCTAGCTTGGGACTTAGCCATGCACGATTTTTTGTTACATTGGAGGCATTGTGAAAGTTAAATGGTCTACGTCATGTTTGAGATGTGATCATTCTTGGTTTTGTTTAATGTGCATGATGGCTATCCTTTGTAATTGGTAACAAGTTATGTTATTAGGGAGAGTGGCTTACGATAGGAGCCAAAACCCTAAGAGGTAACCAAGGTAACCTATCGAGAGTTTATAATTAAGTGAAAACCTAATTAAATGTACTAGGGGTTGGGTAGTGTTCATTAAGTAATTTAGATAATTTGATGTCTCACCTAATACCTTAGTGCTTGTATAGATTAAGGGTAGGTTGAGATGGCCTAGAATGGCATGATTGTCTACTTTGTCTTCTTGAAAGGTAGTTCGATTCCACATGAGTTTGTTTAGGGGCCGAGAATCGGTAGAGATTACCAAGGTAACTTGGTATGAGGGCTTGTAGTCTAGGAAGATTCACTGGGGTAACCTATAGTAAATTATGTGATGACACTCTTTTCCTAATACATGCTATGTGGTATCTTGTGTAGAGTTACCTTTTGTTATGTTGTTGCCTCTAGGAGCTTTATTTGTGATTATGTGGTTTAGATATCGTTATGTCATGATGTGTACAAGAAGCCATGTGATGTTATGTTTTGTCTTCATGCTTGTTTATCTTTGTGGACCTGATATTGTCTCCTTTCATGGGGGGTGGACCTTCAAGTACCACATGGTTGGGAGGAACATGCTTTATCGTCCATTGGGTTCCCTTGCAGGTGATGCAGTATGTGGATGATATTGTTTTTTTGACAGGTTCCTGACTTTACTTTGTTCGTGAAGATGGACATTGTATACATTCTTGATGTGTATGTGAGAACTTATTGTGATATTACTATGATGTAATGAGATTTAGCACAATCTCACTTGATGTAACTTGAATAGGTAACTTACCTTCAAATGATTATGTAATTGGATCATTCATTATTGTTAAGATTTATCCTTATGTTTTATATCTTTAGTTTATTAATGTGATGTTTTTACTTGTGAACGTTAAGCAGCATTGTCACGAAACCCTGAGGACGTATGTGTAGATGTTTCTTTGTTCTCATGTTGTAATCGAATGTTTAAAACAAAACTTTTTTGGTTATTTTGTTTCTTTGTGTGTTGTTCTATGTGTTCCTTGGTGGGGCATTACAAGTTGTCAAAATTGTTGTCATCTCACAAAAACTTATCTACAAAATTTATTTCTGGCATTCTGACTATAAAACCTGGACAAAATAGACACTTCAGATCTATGTTAGAGGCTCCTGAAAGTTACAAAAAAACCTTGAGCAAAGACCCATTCACTCATGGGCGAATGAGTCTTAATTAGCCTTCAAAAACTCACTTTTGGTGACTAGTAAGTTCATAGTTCTACCCTTCTCAAATCTGCAATTTGATTTCTAGTTCTGTCAATTTTGAGTTTGATGTTGTTGCTCCAAGTGTTAAATTGTATTTTTGTGTTGATTACTATTTTTAATTTTTCTCCCCAAAGTGTTGTTTGACTTTGACCCTTGTCATCAACACAAAAATGAAATCCCCAAGATTCTCACAAAGCGTTGATTCACTTAAGATTTGTTAGTCAATTCTTTGTGAGGATCTTATTTCCTAATAAAATAAAGGAAAATAGGTCTCTAATTGGTTCATCAATTCATTTTGGTGAACATGCCTATTTTTTTGATGTTTCAGTTAAAAAAATAGATTATAAAATAAATTTGTTGAAATTTAAAGTTATGGTTGATATTACTCCAATAAATTTTATGAGTTATGTAAGCATGCAAGTAATGTTTGAAAGAAGAAAACATCATACACATACAAGAAAAATGTGGTTACAAAGTGAATAAAAAAAAAATAATAGAAAAGGGTGAAAAGTATGTTGAGTGGTATGTTGTTAGATTGGTTCTTTTAGGTAGAGACTATAAGTATTAATTTTTATTTGATTAATAGATCTCATTATGTATCTCTTTCTAATAAAACACCTTATGAAATGTGGATAGTCATACATTTCACATTTAAGGGTCTTTGGTTGTGAGGCTTATTTTTATGTTCCTTAAGAAAAGTGATCTAAAATTGATCCAAAATATCATAAATACATATTCATAGGTTATGATGAAAATGTAAAAGGTTACAAGGTTTGGAATCCTCTAACCTCTAAATTATTTTATTATATAGATATATGTTTTAGGGAGCTTAGATATTTTTTAGGCCCAAAACAAATTAAAGGAGAAAGATGGAAAGAAAAGATTATATTTTGGGACTAATGTCGAGAAATAGGAACATGTACATGTGGAATAATAAATGGATGGGTCAAATGATGGAGAGGAAGAATATGGTTCATATGAGAGTTCAAATAAGGATGTGAAGAATGAGTGTATAGAAGAATAGGCATCTATCCCCTTACTACTACCTTGAGGAGTTCCAAAAGATTAAAAAATCAATTAATAATCCCATTTGAATGAAGAAAAAAAGAGCATGACAAATACAAGGATGAGTAGTGTGAATCCTAAGTGTGACAATGTGGGTTCAACTGTAGTAGAGGAACTGGTTGAGGGGAATGGCAATACAAATGAAGAGGATGCAAAAGAAGAATTTGGAGATGAGGTCAAAGCTTGGGAAAATGTTTGGGCTAAGGAATATGATTCTCTATCTACCTATGGTTATTCACCCTTTGATGGGAAAGGCGTTGAGGATGTTTTTTTTGTGGATGATTCAGTGGTAGAGGAGGATGAACTTCTCTCGGATATCCTCCTTGATGTTTTTCAAAAGTAAAAAAGGCTTGTTTGGGATTTTGTAGTGGATTTCATTGATGGAGAATATTTTTTGGGTATTCATAAAGGGTTTCTCCTCCCTTCTCGGGGTTTATCCTCCAAGTCAGCTAACAAAAATGTGGTCCTATTCATGCCCATGTCTTCTACTTAAGAAGAAATGGGGTTTCAGTTTGAGTTTGTTAAGGATGTTATTTTTCTTCACCACCTTTTTTTGTTCCTATTCCATCCCCTAGGGTTTTGGAGAAACACAATGAGTTGGATGTTTATGGTGATTCAAGCCCACAAATAGGTGTGGACTATAATGTGATGGTTGAGATTTTTGGTGCACTTGTGACTATTGTTTCTAATCAAGAATATAATGTGATGGTTAGGAGTATTGGTGTTCATGTGGTTGTTGTTTCCTCACCTCATGTTTTTGTCCCTACTTTGACCCCTAATATTTTGGAGGATCTTATGTAATGGAGGTGTGTGGCACATCTAACCTGTAGTTAGATTACAATTGTGATGTGATTAAAGGGAGTTCCTTTGAGGTTAAGGGGGATGGGAAATTCAAAATCGATATTATTGGTTATCTCCTTACTAATTTTTCATCTTGGCTTAGGATCTCGCTTGTTAGGAGATTATGTTGTAGTCATCCCAATATTGATTATATTAGAAGATGGGTTCTTTGTATTTGGAAACTTAGAGTCTAGGTTGAGGTAACTACTATGTTAAATGGGTTTTTTATTTTTATTTTTCCTATTTGGTGAATTACTTTATGGTCCTTCTAGATGGCCCCTAGCTTCTCAAAATGAATGATCTTTTTCTTCAAAATAGGTCTCATAGTTTCAACCCATTGAAATATACTTTCAAGTTTCCTATTTGGGTTCATTTGTCAGGGTTGTCTTTGGAGTATATTGGCATGAAATTATTTTTATGATTATTATCAACTATTTTGGGTAATATTATGTTACTAATAAGATCACCAAATTTTTGAAGCATTTTTTATTCGCTAAATTTTGTGTGTTCATGGAGAATAACTAGGTGCTCCCCACTCAAATTACCTTATCTTAAAAATTTAGAGATTGGGCGTAGCAGACTAAAAAGAGGAATCTCTTATTATTTTTCATGATTGTGGTAAAGTGGGGCATGCCTCCACTCCTTTCTTGAGTGATAAGAAACAACCAATTTTTTTGAAAAAAAAGGAAAATATCAGCTTTTGTGAAGGAGTCCATTACTTCCTTTGAGTAGATTAAAAAAGAAGATAATAAAGATAAAACCCCTTATGGACTATTTGATGATGGATAATTTTTAAAGCTTCAAGGTTGGAAGATGGATCTACCAATAGTCTTGTGATTTCTCCTTGTCTAAAGAAAAAAATATTTGGGGATAAGGAACCTTGTAGTGCGATAAAGAAAAAATCTTTGAAACAATTTTTTAAACCACCCTAACTTTGGGTTGGTTGGTTGGTTTCTATCTTGTTTTGTAATGCTTTGTCTTGTGTATTGTAATTGTACTTGATGCTCTATCCTTCTTTTTGTACAAGGTTTTGGGCACTTCCAAAACCTTGCTTACCTAATAAAAAACAAAATTCAATTGATAATTATACCCCATTAGATTTATTTCATGATTTACCTTGTTGATTATTAGCGATGAACATGGATCTTTTAGGGAGGCTCTCTCTTTGAAACATAGTGGGACTTGTATGCAATCCATGCAAGAGAAGATGATGGCTTTGGATAGTTGTCATACATGGGATCTTGTTACTTTTTCTTGTTGGTACATAAAATTATTGGTTCTAAAATCATTATAGAAAATTCATTCTTTGAGTGCTAAGGATGTCAAACTTAAAACAATTAACCTCTAACTTACAATTAGGTAAGGAAACACTAGATAAATTTATTGAGATTAGGTAATCTCTCTTTTAATTTGAGCTCATTTCTAAACCCAGTCAAGTCTTCCCTAGAGGTATCTTTCATAGGATTGATCATAAACAAAAATAGAAAAATAAATAAACTTCTAAGAATAGTACTTGGCAATGTATGCTTATTCCTAAAAGTTGTCACTAGATCAAAGACTAGCCCACTGCTCATAAGACATCTTGTTAAATTGATAATCACATCACTGTACAACTACATGATGTGGGTATGCAAGACAATTCTCTAAGGATAAATTTTGTATGACTTACTGAAGATGTCTCCCCGGTTATAACACTAAATCATGAAGTGCATAAAAAATCCTCCTACTTATAAACTACTAGTGAATAATGTTTTCAATATGAGTTCATGGTGGGTCATTAATTCAAAAATGAGTGCCTATTATTGGGCTATAGAATCATGACCTACCATGAGAGACAATAGAAAGAAATCACAAAACACTATGAGTTGTGCATAAACATACAAGATAAATATGATATCAAATAATTGAATATTTTTAATTATCCATCCTAGATTATAGAAATTCATATATAGTAAGGAAAATACCATTACAAATCTTGTAATAAATTATAATATTATCTCATCAATCTAATCATTATTACATTCATACCAACACATATGTCAAGAGGAAATCCTAAGTTATAATTTCTTAAAATATATACAAATGGAATAGTGAATAAATTCAACTACAAGAACCATTTATAATACAATGACCTTCCTATGATTTAAAAAATATTTTACCCTAATGGTGATAAAAATTGTAGGATATGAAACCCCGAAAGCTCATTTCCAATCACAACCACGTGGACGAGAAAAATGATCGACTCTCCTAAAAGAGATAAATGATTAACCTTTTGAGTGTAGAATGAACTAGAATATTTAACACTATATTGGTTTCATTTTCACTTTGAGAATTGATGAATAATTGGTAGCCAATGTATGTGGTGTGCAAGGTGAGCTTACATCCCATGAAATGTGTGAAATTTATAGATTGAATAAGAAAAAGGACCATTAGGAGCTAAAATTCACTACTACATTAATGATCACATGATCATCATCTTGATGAGATAACCATCTTGGAGTAGTTTTAATATCAAATTTGGTCATTAATAGTGACCTAGGTCATGCAAAAAAGTAGGTAGGGATGAATAGTGTGAAATAGAAGAGGTGGATTTTTTAGAATGTTAGTGTTGGGGATCAAGGATACCTCATGTTAGAATAATTGGTTATTTAATTGATTAATTAAATAATATTTGTTTAATTAATTAAAGTTCCCTCTTATCTCTTTTACACATAAGCTAACATTAGGTGCATAATAATTAATTATTTTATTAATTATTAATGTGCAAGCCTAGGGTTTTCCTTTTTAGGGTTTCTTTGACCTATATGTGGTTGAAAACTTTTCTTTTGTATTATTATTCTTTTCACACATTTGTGAATACAGAGCTCCACATCTTTGAGCATATTTTATTGTTCTCTTTGTTGCTTCTCTTTGCTTCTCCTTCTAACAGGTATTCTTCGCTTGCAGAGGTCACTGGGCTACTATGAAGTTGTATTTCCTCAACTTCTACATGGTATCAGAGCTTCAGATCTGCAACTACTTGTTCTTGTTTTGAGAATTTTTTGCATTGGAAGTAGGTCTGGGGTTTCAAATTTTTTTTGTGGATCAGGCATGCTACATTTTTTGGGTTCACTTTGAGTCCAAACGGACCTCACCGTTGGATTTGCAATGTCCAAAAACCCCTAAATTGATTGTCTTTTGTTTCACCTTGATGCTTTGTTCACTCCTCGAGCCATGTGGTTGAAGTTTGAGACACTTTTGGGGGCCATTAATGAGTTCTGAGCATTACAGATTGAGCCAGAGCTGACTTCACTATTACCTGAATCATTTCCCACTATTAAGGATTTTTTGAACAAGTTCAAAACTATCCACACTATTTTACAGGGTTGTGGCAAGAATAAGTCAGACACAAAGTGCATTTACTTGATTCTTTCAAAGCTTCGTGGTCCATTTCAGATATTTGCTTCTTCCTTCTATTCCACCATGGATAGTTTGGGTGCCAGTTTTACCATGCCTACCTTTGATGTATTTTGTGAGCATTTGTCTCGTGAGTAGTCACACCTTTCTCAGATGGATATGCTCCCAGGATCAAAGAACAAAGAATTGGTTGTTTAGTCATCTAAGGAGAAACAGAAGCAGAAACCGAAGCCCAAGAAAGATTTTGCAGGCAGTGAGCATTCCTCCAAACCTCCTCCTAAGTCTGATTCTAAACCACCACTTAATCCAAAACATGGGAAATCTTTGAAGTATGGTGAGTCTTCCTCCAAGACTAAGCAGAAATCAGGAGACACTTGCAACTTTTGTGGCAAGGAAGGACATCTAGTTTCCAGGTGTTGGAAATGATTAGAGGCTTTAGAGGAAGCCATGCAACAACATAACATCTCCTCACCTTAGTCGTCTTCTCCTTCCATAGGGAAAGGCCATGCTCTCACTGCTCGAGCATCGACCTATGGGTCCACTTGGATTTTAGATTCTAGTGCTTCTCACCATATGACTCACACTCAGTAGTTGCTCACTTCTCTTTCCTCTTGTGGTACTTCACAGATTGCAGTGCGTGACTCTTCACAGCTTTCAGTCTTGGGTTCAAGTTCTGTCTCTTTGGATGGGGGCACTCTACAGGATGTTCTAGTTGTTCCTGACATCTTGATGAACCTCTTGTCCATTTATCAGATTTTCCATTCTGGCTCCGGTAAAACATTTGAGTTCTCACCACATGATGTGGTTATTCGGGACCTCCATGACTCTGATCTGGTTGTGGCTACTGGGAGTGTTGATACTGCATCTCATCTTTACAGATTTGATGGATTTGAGCCTTATGAGGGTACAGGTTCATCTCTTATAGCACATGCAGATTCAGTGAGTAAGCTTTGGCATTAGCATTTGGGCCATGTCAATTACAGATATCTTCAGCAGATGAGTACACAGGCACTTGTTCTTGGTCTTCCACAGATTTCCTGCATAGATGGTGTTTGTCATGGTTGTGTGCTTGGCAAGCATCATAGGGATCCCTTTCTGAAGGGAAGCGCCACTCGTGCTTTGGCACCCTTGGAGTTGATTCATAGTGACCTCATGTCATTTGCCACTCCTTCTTTTTTTGGGGTCAAGTATGTACTCACATTCATTGACGACTTCTCGAGATGCACATGGGTGTACTTTCTTAAGTACAAGTCTGATGTCTTTGATTCCTTTTGAATCTTCAAGACATTTGTCGAGAAGCAGTCTAGACTTTCTATTTGGTGGATACGTACAGATAATGGGGGGGAGTATGTGAATAAGGCTTTCAGAGATTTTTGCACTGAGCATGGTTTGCAGCATCAGTTTACTATTCCCTACACCCCTCAGCAGAATGGTGTCACTGAGAGAAAGAACAGGACTTTACAAGAGATGGAAAATTGTATGATTCAGTCCAGGTCCATGGATTCATCTTTTTGGGCTAAGGCAGTTAATTGTGCCAACTATATTCAGAATCGGATGCCTCACAAGGCGATTCAACATATGACTCCTGAGGAGGCTTGGTCTCATGACAAGCCTGATGTTTCATCATTTCGCGTATTTGGTAGTGAGGCATGGGCATTTATTCCTGATGCTCAGAGGAGAGCCATGGAGCAGAAGAGTCAACCCCTCATTTTTGTCGGCTACTATGAGGATTTTAAGGCGTACAGGTTGTTTGATCCTGATTCCAGAGAGGTCTTGTTTTGATGGGATGTCTAGTTTGATGAGCGCCTTCCTACAGTTGATACCCTGTCTCTAGTGTCTACTTCACTACCTACTCCACCCACTGCAGCTCTTCAGGCTTATTTTGAGGATGATTCTAATGAGGATATTGATGATCCCCCATCTCCACCTCCACTTGCTCCACCTCAGATGCCCAAATGGGCTCGCTCTACTGTTGAGGCAATAGGATCTATGGCAAGTGATTCTTCTGACACTCGTCGCACCCGTTCTCATATTGTAGGTTCTAGTCTTTTGAGTCATGCTCTTTAAGAGGATCCTCGGAAGTTTTCAGAGGCGACAGGTCACCCTGAGTGGGATAGTGCTGTGGAGGAGGGGTATTCTTCTTTGATGAGGAATAGTACTTGGGATCTCTGTCCTCTTCATAAGGGTAGAAAGATGGTTCAGTGTCGATGGTTGTATCACACCAAGTATATTGTTGATGGTTCTATTGATAAGTACAAAGCACATCTTGTTGTGAAGGGTTTCTCCCAGGTTGAGGGTATTGATTACTCCGAGACATTTGCCCTTATCGCCAAGATGAATTCTATTCGCTTTGTACTATCACTTGCAGCTTCTCAGGGATGGCCCATTTTTTAGATGGATGTGAAGAGTGCTTTCTTGCATGGTGACCTACAGGAGGAGATCTATATCGACCAACCTCAATGATTTGTGCAGGATGCTTCTTTGGTTTGCAGACTTTGGCGTTCATTATCTGGTCTCAAATAGGCCCCTCGGGCTTGGTATGAGAAGATGGACTCTTTTTTGCTCTCCACTAGTTTCACACGCTATCATTCTAATCCCATAATCTATATTCAGAATCTTGAGGGTGAGATCCTAATTCTTGTGCTATATATGTTGATGATCTCCTCATCATAGGTAGCTCATCCTCTATGATTCAACACGCTTTGATGGAGCAGTTTGAGATGACAGATCTCCGTCTTTTGCATTATTTTCTTGGTCTTTAGGTGGTTCAATCTTCTAACAGGATCTCCATTTACCAGCAGAAGTATGCTCTTGATATGCTTCAACACTTTGGCATGCTTGATTGCAAGCCCGCCCCCACACCTTTTCAGTCAGGGGTTGTTTTGACTACTCCTTGCCCCACTCCTTCAGTAGATTCTACACTTTACAGGTAGTTGGTTGGCAGTTTGTTGTACCTGACTCACACTCATCCTGATCTTTCCTTTACAGTTGGACTTGTCTCTCGATTCTCCCATGATCCTCATGAGAGTCATTGGCAAGCTGCCAAATGTATTTTGAGGTACATTCAGGGCACCAGTTCTTATGGCATTCACTACACATCAGGGGATCCTCACATTATTGGCTACACTGACTCAGATTGGGCTGGTGATGTCAATGATCAGAAGTCTACTTCTGGATTTTTTTTCTGTCTTGGCTCTGGTCCTATCACATGGTCTTGCAAGAATCAAATTCTCATGCATTACCATCTATAAAGGCTGAGCACCGAGCTATTGTGCTCGCTAGCCAGGAGATTTTACGGCTTCGACAGTTGATGAATGATTTTGGTTTTCCTCCTAATAGTCCCACTATTCTTTGGTGTGACAATCAAAGTGTTATACACATTTCTCGCAACCCGGTAGAGCATCAGTAGATGAAGCACATTGAGCTTCATATGCATTTTATCAAATAGTTGATTAAGGATGGTTCTCTCATCTTGGAGTATATTCCCACTGCCGAGTAGGTTGCTGACATCTTCACGAAGCCTTTTGCATCACCGTGCTATCTTCAATTGCGCTCTATTCTTGGGGTGAAGGAAGTTGTCCTTGGGGAGTCTTTATGAGGCCTTCCTTCCTTCCTTCATGTTTCTTTCAGCACGTTCTTCTATCTCTTTTTGGACATGAGTTTTTTCCCACTGGGTTTTCTCCCTTTCTCCGTTTCATAGAGATTTCCTTGTACTTGGATACTTGATCAGGCCTTGTTTCCAAGATCCTTTTTTTTTTTCTTTCAGTAGCTTCTTCTAGATTTTAGCTTCTCCCTAAGTCTAGCTTAAGGGGGGTGTTAGAGTAATTGGTTATTTACTTGATTAATTAAAAAATATTTGTTTAATTAATTAAAGTTCCCTCTTATTTTTTTTACACTTAAGCTAACATTAGGTGAATAATAATTAATTATTTTATTAATTATTAATGTGCAAGCCTAAGGTTTTCCTTTTTAGGTTTTCTTTGACCTATATGTGGTTGAAAACTTTTCTTTTGTATTATTATTCTTTTCACACATTTGTGAATACAGAGCTCCACATCTTTGAGCATATTTTATTGTTCTCTTTGTTGCTTCTCTTTACTTCTCCTTGTAATAGGTATTCTTCGCTTGTAGAGGTCTCTAGGCTACTATGAAGTTGTATTTAATCAACTTCTACACCTCATAACCCATACCACTTGTTGAGGATCAAGTATTATAAGAAAATCATACTTCATGATTAAACAAAACAAGCAAGTGTATATTTACATCACTGCATTTAAAAAAATAGATGAAGGGAAATATCAAGAGTCAAAGATTAAGGATACTGAGAAATTCATCCCATAGGGAATGTAAATATAGATAGTTCTAAACTTGTGAACTTGATAAGATAATATAATGTATAATGTGAAAGATCAAGAGTTGGAGATATGTCATAATAAGTTATGCCCAAAAATAACAAGTTAGAGGTATGCCTACATCTTCAACTCTAAAATATATATAGAAGAATATGTCAGAAATCAGGGATTGGGGATACCAAGGAACTCATCCCTCAAGGAATGCAAGTAAAAGGAAGACTAAAATTGTGGCCCTAGGTAGCTTATTTTAAAGCATCAAAGTGTGGGGGACAATAAAATTTTTGCCAAGATGAGAAACTCCAAAACTCTAACATTCAATACAATCTTTATAATTTGAACAAAACACCTCCACACTTAGAATGTTATGAAACCTTTGTAACTTTCATCACATGGTAGGAACATAAGGTATGCATAGGAAGAAAAATTATGCCAAATTGACCAATCAAGACCCATACATATGCTTCTCATATCAATTATATATGATGGGCATACTATGACCAAAATTTAGAAGGGGACATGAATCAAGCACAATTTGGATATAGTAAACTTGGGCACCAACATGCCCTAAGGGAGAAATCACATTGATTGTAAATGGGTGTACAAGAATAAAATTAGTTCACATGAACGGTTAGATTATTACAAGGATAGACTAGTGTCCAAGGGCTACTCCTAAAGAGAGTTGATTTTGATGAAACTTTATCTCCTATTACTAAGAATTATCTATTATGTAGCTTATAATTTTAAGATTGAGAAGATGTATGTTAAGACTAGTTTCTTCATGGAGATCTTGAGGAGGATATTTATATGTGATAACTTGATAAAAAAAAATTGAATGGGAAGGAACAATTAGTTTGAATGTTAAGATGATCTTTATATTTTGAAAGTCACCCATAATATGCTATCAAAATTTTGATTCTTTCACATTGATTTTGGGTTTGGAGTGAGGAGGATCATCGTATTTATATTAAAATTATCAATATTGTTGATTGTGAAGTCTCCTGTAATGCCTAATTAACTGGTGTAAATGATTGTGCACACAACTTAATGGACCTAAAGATCCCTAAACTAAGTAGTTCATCATTCAAGAGAGGGATTCATTAAATTATCAACAAGGGAGTCATAATTTAGATGATGTTGGAACCATACATGCATTCATGAATTCTAAACATCCTTCATTCGTTGAGTATAGGTATATTAAACACCTAGATAAATGTAGTAAAACATTTTAATTGAAATAAACTTTTATTTCTCAAAACAAAGTGAATGAATACAAACAACTACCTAATTTCTATAGGTAATTAATGCTTATTGTTGTAGCCAAATAACTATCATACTATAATATTTCATAATCCAATTAACCTTTGGAGTACTGAACAAAGTATCAACTAAAGATTCTAATTCAGAATTTACAATACGCCATTTATAATTGCATGAACTAAAAACTATCAATTAAAATTGCAATGTATAATATAATATATGAATCTAAATTAAGATAGTTTTGCAGTACCCCAACTAGCCCTTTATTGAGTTGTTGTGTCCACAAAATCTTTTTCAATTACTCACTTAGAAAAACATATTGCCAAAATATATTCTCTTTTTTGCATTCCAATCATACACAGAACTATTGAATAGATTCTAATAGGAAATATTACTCAATATAACACATGCATGATCTAGATGTCCTTCTTGACAGGGTACCCCTTTGTATAGGGTCAGCAAGAGAGTCCATTTATTTATGAACTAAAAACAAAATTTAAAGCATATGCCAACTCTCCCTTGAGAATAGGAAGAGGAGTAAGTTTCTAAAACAAAAAAGAATAACTATCAAAACAAGAGTATATAAATAAAATGTAAGGACTCTATACTCAACCAAGATTAACCGCTAAAATAAAAAGTATGCCTAGACAGAGCAAATTTTGCTTTAATTCTTATTTACATTGGGATAAAAATTCTTCTCCTTCATGTCTTATTAAAAGATAAGAGTGACACTTTGTTATCCATGATCTAATCGTTAAGTGACCACCTCCATATTCTTTTGAAAGTGATCACGTTATGGTAGATTGAATCCTTTGCATCAAACTATTATCCTTATGCTACGGGTTAAGAAGCCTATTGTTGTGGGTTGACAAGTGTCTTGCTATAAAGGTTAGTCTCTATTCTTCAAGGAATTTTCATTGCTAACAATTATAATTAAACATAAAATCCTACTAAACTCATAAAAATTCATAACTCATACATACACCTATTAATATAACATGTTTCAACTTCAAATGCTTTAAATTGCTTAAAGTATATAAAATATATGGTAGTATCTTCAGAGTTTAGTAGAAAATTAGATAAAAACATGTAACTTAAGCAAGGAAATAGGACATTATATCATGAGTCATCATTTCCCCCAAAAAAGGTTCTTGCTTATCCCCAAGCAACTTATGGCCTCAGATTATATTGCAATGCAACTTCTTTGTAATTTGTTGTACTAGTAATCCTTTCCTCTTGCTTTAGGTAAAATCCTCTCTACTCCAATATCTTCTCCTATCTAGCATCTTTTGTTGAATTGATTTATTATCTCTTCCACTCTAATGTCAAATTGGGAATAGGAAAAAAGGATGATGGAAATTCAAGGGAAGCCAGGTGATGTCATTTTCAAGGGAGGATGATATATACTTATTGGCCCTTTTCACTCCTACAAGGTAATTAAAAACTAAATGGGGCTCTTTTCTACATAACTCTACTATCAATTCTCTTTATTTTTTCTTGAGAGAATTCAAGTTCTCAATTCCTAATTCTTATTGTAAGCTCTTAAAACCTTTTATAATCATGTTCTCTATATTACAGAATCTTCTCCCTTGCCCTTCTTCATTCTATCAATCTAATCCATTCATCAACCACCTCATGAGGATTTTTAGCTTCTACTCTAATCAGGAAGGGAAATAATTTTTCTCTCTCCTAATAATCCCTCTATATTTATCCTCTTTGATGTTCATTCCTTATAAATGAATCCAAGGTTTTAATTTGAACATCTTTGACAAACATGAGCGGATTCCAAGCAAAATCAAGAGGAATAGCTAAGCTATGCAAATCAAATTTGTATAACTGATCTTGCATATATAAGGTTGATTGTTTATATGTTTCCAAGAACAAATTAGGTAAGTACAATGAGACTAGAAGATCACTAATTATTTTACTAAATTGAAAACTTAAAATATTTTCCTTCAAGTATAGGGTATAAACCTTAGCAAAAGGTTTACATATCAGGAGTTGTATTATCTTGTCAGCTAATTCTTCTATTTTGACCTTCAACTTCTTAATCTTTGTATCTTTCCTATCAATTTCCCTAACATTTGATGTCATCAATTCAAATTTTTCCCTCTCCCAATGTTTCTATTTCTAGGAGAATTCCTTGATATTATTCCACAATTGAATTCCAATGGTTACCACAAAAGGGCTTCTAGGTATTCTCAAGGTTGTAGACTAATTTATTGGATGTGGATTCCTATCATTAAATTCATGAATGGCCATTCGTGCAAGCTTCTCCAATCCTGACCTTTGTTGATTAAAGGCATGGAACCTTTTTTACAACTCTCGATTTCTATTGTCTAAAATTTCCTCCCTTTGATGGTATCCTTTCAGTTGTTCTTCTAACTCTTTAACTCTCTACAAGGCTTCTTGTATCTCCTTTCTCTAATTTCTTCCTTTCAAAATAAACTCTTCTTCATTTTTCAAAAATATTTCTTCTTCAACTTCCTCTGATGACACAAACCCTTCTTCAAAAATAGGGCTTCTTAGAGGCTTGTTTTCCTTTTTAGTTGTAAATAAGTGCTTTGAGTCTAACTCTAAACTATTGCACAGATGCAGGGGCTATAAAACTTTGGGTTATTTATCACTATTAGAAACCCTTCCTTCATTAGAATCTATTTCAGTTTCCACCATAATAATTTATTTTTATTTTTTTTGGCCTTTCCCTTTACATGCCCTTTTCTTCTAAAATAGTTTGATTACCACCTTGGTTGTATGGACCTCTTTTGTTTCTTCTTGGGTTCAAAATTAGAGGCCACACCTTTTCTTTTCTTGGGCTTAGAAAGGATCTTGGTGGATGTAGGGGTTTTTGTAATTCCTTTTGTTGTGGCTTTCTCCCCAGAAGCTACAAGTTGAGTTTCCTACACTTCCTACTCTCCATGTTCTCCAATATTGTAGGTAGGTGAGGCAATAGGAAAACCAGAGGGTATGTTTCCTCTTCTACAACCATAGAAGGTTTTTCTATTTCTTTTTCTTTATCAATTTCCTCTCCATTATGCCTTGTGAGAACATCATTGGCATTGTTATAGGCTAAGGAATCTTCCCAAGATATGTTGGGAAATTGGATTCTGAGACTTCTTTTAATTAATAGAGTGGCCAAACAAAAATGTGATAAGGCAAACTGGTTTATTTTCCTCTTATATTCAATAGACATTCTTTTTAAAAGAATGTACAAAAAATTAGGGACATTCATAGTCCTTTGATGGTGTAAATGGCTAAGAAGTTTAAAGTGCATAATGTATCAAAGTGATTGTTTGTCATCGCAAGTTAAGTATTTAACAATGTAAGAATCAACAAAATCCCAAATCCAAGTAAAGAGAGGTGTTTTGTACCTTGGGCTCGAGTAAAATCTAAATTTTCTCTTGCCATTGAAAACTCATTTCTAGTGGCAATTACATCTACACTCACAGGGAATTCTGATACTTCTACTATCATTTCCTCTAAAGCATCTACCCTTAATCCTCTTATAATGGTTTCATCATTCTGTAAGGTACTTACAAATTATTGAGTCATTAGTTCATTATATTCAATAAGCCAGAGAAAATAATCCAACCATCCCGCTTGTTGGAAGATTCGCAAACATTGTCTATCCTCCAATAATAAATCATGCGTTGTATGTTCTCTCCTTATAATATCTCCATCCATTGCTGCAATTCGACCACCTTTGTCACTCTCTATTTTTGTACTCTATTCTTAGATACTCGCTTCTCACCTATGTTGATTTTATGCTTTATACTTATTGTTGTCATTTCTTTATGACCAACCGAGGGAAGTGGAAGAAATTGAGAATTGTATGTCGGGTTTCTTAAATGTTTTGTGAAAACAATTAAAACCTTTTGCTAACTGTAGTAAAATATTTTAACTGAAATAAACTTCTATTTCTCAAAACAAAGTGAATGAATACAAATAACTACCTAATTTCTATGAGTACCTAATTCTTATGATTGTAACCAAATAAATTTTATACTAGAGTACATGTCCTAATCCAATATATCAATATAAATTAAGGTGGTTTTGTAGTAGGTCTCAAGTGGCCCTTGCTTGAGTTTTTGTATCCAAAAAATATTCTTCAATTACTCACTCATAAAAACATGCTACTGAAATATCTTCTCGTTATTGCATTCCAATCATACACATAACTGTTGAACTAATCTAATAAGAAATTTTATTCAATATAACACATGCATAATCTAGATGTCCTTCTCGAAAAGGTACCCCATATATAGGGTCATTGAGAGAGTCCATTTAATTTATTAACTAAAAACAAACTTTCAAGCATATGCCAACTCTCCCTTAAGAATAAGAAGAGAACTAAGTTTCTAAAATAAAAAATAATAACTATCAAAACAAGAGTATAGAAATTGAACAAGGACTCTATACTCAACCAAGATTAACCGCTATAACATAAAACGTGCCTAGATAGAGTTATTTATGTTAGAATTCTTATTCCTATTGGGAACAAACTTCTTCTCATTCATGTCTTATCAAAAGATAAGAGTGACACTTGGTTATCCATGTTGTAATCCTTAAATGGTTGCATCCATATTCTTTTGAAATTGATCGTGTTGTGGAATATTGACTAATTTACATTGAACTCTAATCCTTATGCTATGGGTTGAGAAGCCTATTGTTGCGGGTTGATAGGTTTCTTGCTGCAAAGGTTAGTCTTTATTCTTCAAGGAATTTTCATTGCTAACAACTATCATTCATTAAACATAAAATCCTACTAAACTCATGAACATTCATAACTCATACACACACCTATTAATATAATATGTTTCAAATTCAAATACTTTAAACCACTTAAAAGTATATAACAGGTTTGGTTGTGTCTTCAAAGTTTAGTAGAAAAAAAGAAGATAAAAGTATGTAACTTAAGCAACGAAATAAAGCATTATCATGACTCATCAATGATCATATTTTAATCATTATCTTATATGTGGATGACATGTTTGTTGGTAACAACAAGGTGATGATTACCTTATATTTTTGGCACATTAGATATTCAAGGATTTTAAGGGCTACAAAATATATTATTGGAATGGAGATCAACAAGAATCGAGAATACAAAAATATTTGGTTAAGTTAGAGTATGTTGATGCCATTTTGTATTTATTTATAATGCATATTTTAAACCAATTCAAGTATTGCATTTCCTATTGGTATTACGCTATAATTAGATTTGCGTTCTAAATTGGGTAATGGTTTTGAGGATATGTCTAGTGTGCCTTATGCTATTGTTGTTAGTAGCCTAATGTATGTAATAGTTTGTACTAGGCTAGATGTTGCCCAATTAATGGGAGTTTTAAGAAATTTTATGTCTAACTATGGTAAGAATCATTGGACTTTTGTTAAGAGGGTTTTAAATATTTATGTGGGACTTCTATTTACTATTTGTGTTACCATGGAAGTGATGACATGGATAATTCACTAGATATATAGGGCCTTGTTGATGCATATTGGGAAAGTAACTTGGATGGTCAAAGATCCACAAGTGGCTATGTGTTTTCTCTATTTGGCAGTGTTATCAATTAGATGAGTAAGACATAGCCACAAATTCTATGTCCATTATTAAAGCAAAGTATATGGCTGCTACACATACCTCTAATGAGTCAATTTAAGTACAAATACTAATTTTGATCACAAGGTTGTTATAATTGCTTGTGACAATCATAATGCTATTTTTTAAGAAAATAATCTCGTGTATCATTTACATACTAAGCATTTTGATGTTTAGTTTCACTTTGTGTGATAGATGGTAGATAATGGTAAGGTATTGTTAGAAAAATTTAGCATTCAAGAAAATGTTGTAGATTCCCTCACAAATCCAATGACTAGAGGTAAGTTCTCTTGATGTGGGAAAGCCACAGTCATTGGATCTTGTACTTGATTTCTATTTTTTTCCTATAAATTTATTTATAATGCATAATTTCCAGTGGGAAAATCTTTGTATTAACGAGTCACTAACTTGTATTTATCCTATGTATATTTTATGTGTCTCCAACACTCTTAGAAGGTGTACTTGGATGCACATGGTGTAATTGGAGAAACAATTTATAATTTATATTTTTGTAAGAATCTTGGAATTATTTTTCACATGTATTCATGAAGAAGGTGGAGTACTACAATGGTAGTTACATTTGACTTTGGGCTCATTTAAGGCATGGTCCCATTCTTAAGTGTTAAAGGAAGAAGTAAAGGATCTTGTCATAACTAATGCCACCCACATGAGTTAGTGGACTTCAAAATAGAGCACTACATGAGGATGAGGTTCATCAAGGAGTTATGGGTCACAAAATTCCTTTGTAGTTATATTTTTCTTTGGAGACATTGATTGAGCCAATGAGATATTCATGTGAAGTCATTAATTAAACTTACTATTCCCAAAAGATGCTCTCCAAGGTGGGCATTAGGTTTTAGCATGATATCATGGTTTTAATATATAATATTTTAGTGAAACCACTTATGGTTTTGTCTTCTCTCTTTTCTTGTTGATATAGTTGAGATTGGGGAACCCTATTAGATTTCCCAATCATGCAACCAAATACTATATACAAAATAAAAAATGATGTTCATAAAACTAAAGAATTTAGACCCTGAATTTTGGTAGCAAAATTATCATTATAGGAGTATAAACAAATCATTCTTAATCATTATCACCTTTCCTATAACTTTATAAAGATCCCAAAATGTGTATCTCGATCTACATTTTATCAATCGGTGGTTAGGAAGTCAAATTGGATAATATCAAGTAGTCATTATAACAACTAAATCATTATAGAAACACTAAAGTGTAGCAGCAAGTCAAAATCCCACAAATGTATAAACAAGCTAAAAGTCTATAGATGTGTGTATGCAAGTGGAAGATATGTAAATAACTAAATTAAATAGGAAATTTTGCTTCAAGTTTAGTAGGTCAAAAAAAATTTGCAATCACACATGGTGATGTCATCCTCTTATTGAAGTAAACTTACATCATGCTGACATCGTCGTCAAAACTATTTGATGAAAATTTTAAATGTTTAGTGCACTTTATTTCACCCACAAAGTTCATATGACCATGTGAGAAACCCACAAACTTTTGTTAGATATGAAATTCCTAAAATAGTTGGACGACAAGAAGTTCTTGCAATATATTTAAACCTGAATTTCCCACAAATGTAGAAAAACCATTAGTGTTGGTTGGTTCAGGCAATAACATTAGAAGTGACTAAAAGAATTTGGTCGATACAAAAGGATCTGGTTCACTCGACAAAGAGATTTTCATGAATGTAGACAAACCTTTCGATGTTGATCATGTAGGAAAACACATCAAAAATAGTCAAATACATTATAACTTGTGGAAAATGACTGGTTCAATAATAAATCTCTATAAAGGCCCAAAGTAGACCAACCATATGCACAAGGAAAGGTTCAACAACAACCTTAATAGTTTGTAAATTGGTAACAAACCAAAAACATGCAAAGCCATAACTTAGCCAAATTAAATGTCCAATCTTCACCAAACTTGACCCACATATACCCATTAGGCTCCTCTACAAGGTGATATCATTATTTCTCTCAAATTATCTCTAAAATTCCTCTTAAATAAAATAATCAAAACCAACACTACCAAAAAACAAAAGTAATAGAATTGAAAGGAAAAGTTTTTTGGTTGATGTAGGATTGCCTATGGGCCTAGATGCTCTTGCATCACTTGTATATTGGAAGTATGAGAGGTAGTCTAATATTATTTGTTACAAGTACATTAGTGTTATCAAAATGTTGTTAGAGTGAATAGTGTAGTGTATTGATATTGTGTCATGTACATTGAATATTAATACATACTTGTCTGAGCTTTCTCTAGTGGATTTTTTGAAAGGGTTTCTCCACATAAATCTTGTGTTTCTATAGTTTTCTAAGTGTATTCTTATTTTTTTTATTAGAGGTAAAACAAGTTTTGAAGGGACCTAAAACATTTTACAAATGGGTTTCAAAGGGACCCGAGACCCTATCTAAACAAAGAATGTTACCAAAGATACACCAAAGACAACTAGTAGCCAAGCCCCATTAAACATGTTCAAAAAACAACTTTTGAGCCTAGAAAGACATAAAGCAATCAACCAACAACTGCAAATAAACCATACACGAGCTTCTTAAAGATGCAAAAAATAAAACACATCACCCATATTAACTCTCCACCTCAATAGGAGAGTAAGAGGAAAACCATAAAAGAGGGCACCAAGAGTCCCTTTACACCTTTTCCAACCCTCTCCAACAATACCATTATCTACCTTAATAGGATAAAAAAATTCCTCAATAGGAGATGCAAGAGAGGGCTCCAACTAGATCAGAAGTAAACCCCCAACCACACACATAGGTACACGCTCCACTTTACATAATATTTTATCATAATCCAATACCAATAAATTAATTTTTTGATTTTCATACATGAAGATTTTATTGCAATTTTTTTATCATGATTCTCAATAGCCTCCTCATATTGCTTCTTCTCTGGTCAAGTTTATTTGGTCCTCTCATCATTTTTTGCTCTAGTTTGGGGTGGAAAAGACAAAATCCTCTACTCCCTTACCTCACTCTAAGGATGGGGATAACTTTGTTTCATGGGTGATCATACAAAGGAAGAAGAAATATCTTCCTAAATCTATTTTTGATTCTTATACTTGGGTCAAGAGTGTATTGGTTGCTAGAACAAGTTCAAGAATAGCTAAGGTATTTGGCCTCTTTGTCTTGCATTGCTACTAGTGTTGAGTTATTTCAACTTCATCTCTTATTGTCTTTTAGGCAATTTCTTGGTGGTTTTTATTTTGTGAATGTACCAAAAATTAGACCCTTTCAAAAATTCACTTTTACCCATAATCAAAAAATAACAATGACATTCTTAAATATCCATTTATTTAAAAAAAAAATACTATTAAAAGTATTATATAGAAAAAAGAAATAACGAATATAATCCACTATTTTAAATTTGTATTTCTTTTAATTTTTTAATAATACTTAATACCTTTCAATTATCACACTTAATGTTTTTATCATAATCCATAGCATATAAAATATGTCCATTAGAATGAGAAAATGACACATTATAAAATGTCTAAAATATCTAGTCCATACTTTGTGCCAAATATTATTTCCAATGAAATTTTCTTTCCCTACTAATAGTATTTGGAAAGCTTGTTTAGATATTACTCCTCTTTTCTCATGAAACAACTATTCTCTTCAACATGATCTCATTTTGTCCACTTCATTTATTTGGTGGAGAAATCTAATCACGGATAATTATTTCCCTCTAGCTCTTAATCTTGTCTTTAAAGACAAGATGTTACTTAGGAAAAGTATTCAATTTTAAGTTAATTTATGGTACTTTCCTTGTGTTGAATGGAATACATAGATTTAATACAAGAATGCATTCTATTTGGGGTTTGTTGTTTTGCTAGGATAACCTTCAATATTGTGGTTAATATTTCTTTATTTACAATCTATTGAATGTTTTTCTCTTATGTATATTTATTTATTTACATTGTTTCAATATAAAAGAATGTATTTAACCGTAACACTAGATACCACACATCCATTAAAGTTATCACTTCAAAATATCTATTAATCAACAATGTAATTTTATACAATACTAGTTGTGGCTTGAAGAGAAGTGGTCAAATCAATTTCCTCTCAAAGTTGTTTGTTGTAAATTCTTACCATTAACCACTCATCAACTCCCCTTGTTGACCATCACAATAGAAAATAGAAGAAATTAAAAGGAAAAAGATGGTTCAATATATGTTGGGTTTTTACCAATGCTTCACCTCTATGAGCATCACCTAGATGCAATGAGTGTTAAGTGGACCATTCATTATCATGAGAGATGGGTTCTTGTGAACCACTACTCATGAAATATGGGTCAATGAGTTTGACTTAAGAAACTACACGATTGAATCCTAATAACAATAACATAATTTAACACAATATGAAAAAATAGCTCCTACTTAGCAATTCACGAGCTAAATGCTCTATAATGAATGGTTCATAGGGCACAACACTTGCTAAAGATTTTGCAAATGGGGTTACAAGCTAAGTGGGCTTAACCTTGGGGAAAACTCCATGATTAAGTGTGCTTGAGTTGGAGTAGTACTGGGATGGGTGACCTCCCAAAAAGACCCAATGCTTCACCTTTGTGAGCATCACCTAGATGCAATGAGTGCTTAGTGGACCATTCATTATCATGAGAAATGGGTTCTTGTGAACCACTACTCATGAAATTTGGGTCAATGAGTTTGAGTTGAAAAACTACAAGGTTGAATCCTGATAGCAATAGCATAATTATATGTGGGGTTGTTTGGAACCCTAAAGTGGATGTATTCTCTCAATTAATTGTTTAGATCACATACACCATAAACTTCCTATCAAATATTGCATGTCTTGATTGAAATAAATCGTTACTATTTTCTCTAAAAACATAAAAAATATTAATCATATTTTAGTGAAATATGAAGTGACCAAATATACATAGAACACTATCACTTCAATCTTCTACATCCATTCTTTTATGAACTTAACTAGAAACAAACTCCCTTAAGATTTAAGATTTTTTAATTATTAAACATGTTTGAAAAACAATACATAACAAATCCATTCTTTTATGAACTTAACTAGAAACAAACTCCCTGAAGATTTAAGATTTTTTAATTATTAAACATGTTTGCAAAACAATACATAACAAACTATACTCATGAATGATATCCTCTAAATTTAACAATCGAAAAAATTAGTCTAACATATATTTCTATTGCATACTCTAAATTAAAGCCTGCATAGTGCTCAACATACATGATACTATAAATATATTAATAAGGCTCTAATTATAGAAAAAAAAGCTTTTTATCCTTATCATGGAGCAATTTCTAAAAGCTGTTGTTATACATGATTTGTTTTTGCTTTATCTTCAAGCTGTTGACTAATTTGTTATCTTTTTTATTTATTTTACTCTATGCCTATGTTGTTTCTATGACACATTCAATGTTTAAAAAAAGCAATGTAGGAGGCAAACTTGACATATTCATTTTCTTGTGTGAAAAGTCAATTCAAAGACAACTGCTTTCCATAAATAACATTAGAATTGCCAAAAGAATTCGCACTAGAAGATGTGCTACACGCAACCCATGAAATATACACAACATATATACGCTAACTCAAATAATATAATGCTTCACCAAGGGTTTACCTAATTTTTATATGACTAATTATTAGAGAGGATCTTTAGTAAGTGTAAGAGATTCTCTATGCAATTTCTTTGCTTTCTTTCAATAAAAAATAATGTAAGAGACGAGAGTGAAAACAAAATATTAGAGGAATTAGAGGAGGACATGTATGAATATGGGTTATTTTAATGTATATTTATTATTTTAATTATATATATATTTTTAAAAGGCATGTAGATAATTATCTAATTTAACTATAAAACAAGTATTTTATATATATTATAATGTTTTTTTTTAATTCATTATTTGAGTGGCAGTACATTTTAATGGTTATGTAGTGAAGGGTTACTATTTTTTTATTATCAAATTTAAGTTTTGAATGTTTATAAGATTAATATGTCAATTTATTAAAATTGACTTATATTTTATAGTTAAAGGATAAACAAAGAGAAAATGATGTTACAATGTAGTACACTATAACTTGAACTCTTCAATGAGGGTTAATACTTTGTAAAAAGATGAACATGGGTTACTAAAATGTGTAATTATCTATTAAGTTTGTATTTGAATTAATATGAATTTGTTTTTAAAAATATTAATATCTTTATTTTATTTATATTTTTAGTTGTTTTTTTTTTACAATTTTAATCTAAAAAGTTAATCTTTGTACTTTCATCTTGATAATAGATCATATACTATATTTAAAAATATCAAAAAAATACACATATACTTTCTAAAATTTAATTTTATTATTTTACAAATTATAAATACTCATTAATTAAGACATCTACACTTACTATAATGTTAATCATAATTACTCAAAGTTTTCACTAAGATCACACCACAAATCATATTTAATGGGTGTTATCATAATGAATAATCTAGAATGATTATGGTCTTGGCAACTCGTGAAATTCCTTAACCACACATGAGTATGGAGTTCTAAGAATCACTTGAACATGAATCTTGGCTATTAGAGTTGTTCGCTAAAGCTTACAACACACAACACCATCTAGAACACGTGCCATAAATAATCATATCTAAAAAATAAACTCATTAGATTAAGACACTATCCATTTTTTTTAATATTGAACAAAGCAATATAAGAATTACAAGGATGAAGCTATGAAGAGTAGCTGAAGTACATTGCTATACATCCAATAAGCCAACCACATGAGGCAACATAAGGTAGACAATATTACATAACATGTAGGACATTTTTACAGACCGATAAATTGGCCATAAAGACCACAAAAGGACCATGATTACATAAACTGTATGATATTTTTGCAATGACTAAACTTACCATCAAGTTGAAACTTCATAATTTCATCTTTAATTTGTTGCAGTTGTTGCTTAACCTTCTCATTCTTCCTACATAGGCCTTGGATATTTGAATAAGAAAAGCCACATGGAGAAATATACCAGAGTAAAGCCTTAGAGTGCCAATTACCTAATGAAGTTGTTAGAAAAAAAGCATCAAATCTATTCTTCCATACATTTTTTAAGATCACACGTCAAATACATTTTTTAAGATCACATGTCGAATAGAATTGACTATCACATCATTCTGTATGCCAAAGCCAAGAACAACTTTCCAACTCAAATCATGATTTTTTTTTGAGAGAGATCTCTAAACACAGTGGACCATTGTTTTTTAGCATATAAACACTCCCAAAATATATGTTTCAAACTTTCAACACCATAAAAAATAGGGAATTTATCTGGTTGGACCATGATACATTTCAATCTATCCCCAACAGGTAGTTAGCAATGTAATATTTTCCAAACCAACACTTGTGCATTAATATCCGCTTTAAATTTCCATATTTAAGCACTCATTTTAGACCAACATTTGGAGCTAAATTTGCACTTCCACTTATGATTTAGACGAGTAAGATTCCAACTAAGAAGCAATTGCATACACACTTTTGTTAAAGGAAAATGACTGAAGTGACTGCGAGCTAGCCATTTCCAATCTTTAAAGAAGTAACAATCCCTTGGAGTACATAATTCATAGCCAAATCAAAAGGAACAAGTGATTTAATACAAATAAATAACTACTCATATTTATTACTCAACCCATGTTTCTCTTTGATATTAGTCCATGATGCCCAATCAAGTATATCAAAATTCTAAATATCTTTAAATTGTCTAACCCCTTTCTTAAACAAGTACTAAGACTATCTTGGAAAACTAATAGCTAATGGCTAATTATGATAAGTAATAAGTTTATTCCACCAAACTGACATTGAGGCAAAACTGAACCCATACTACAATGAAGAGTCATTCCAATTTAAAAATTTACAAACTTTTTGTCACGCTTTCCAAATAGACTAGAGAGGAAATGACACTATGATTTTAAAGAAAGGAGACAAGAAAATTCTATCTAACCAACAAACAACTTGCCATTTTTACTTAATAGAAGCTTCCATGATTTTTTGACGAACAATTTTTTTCCATTATTAATCTCCATTAACAGCTCTAATTATCCATTTTGCAAGAAGACAAGCCCCTTGGGTGATGGGATCTATGAGCCCAAGGCCACCTTTTTGTTTTGGTTGAGTGCAATGTGACCATGAAGAAGTAATGAACCCAACATTACCATCCCACTAAGACCGCAAGAATTTACAAATTATTTTATTCAACTCTTCATAACCTTGCTTAAAAGGCATCCAACAAGAGGAATAGTACACATGGGTCGCAATAAGAATCTTATTAGCCACTTGAATTTTTCTAGCTAGGGACAAGAATTTATTGCCAAAATTAAACAACTTAATCTTAAGTCTATTTAAAGATCAAGCCCACATTTCAGAAAGAGAAACTCCCAAACCAAAAGGAATACCAAGATCCATAAAACTATAGAAACATCACCTCCTTCTGAAGAATAGAACTTTAGCTTGTAGATGATTTACAAAACAAACTAATGTTAAAAAAATTTAAAATGTTGATGTAAAAGTAGATTGATCAAATACCCTTCAATGTGGAGTAAATTATTTTTTAATGTTTAAAGGTTTGTGAAATTAAGATTGTAAGGAAGTTTTTCTAAGCGACGGATCTCCCATTATAAAATGGATAGTGTGCAAATATTAAGGAAGACACTATCCATTTTATAAAGGAAATGAGAGATCCATCACTTAAAAAAACTTCCTTACAATCTTAATTTCACAAACCTCTAGATATTCAAAAAATGACTAACTCCACATTGAAGGGCATTTGATCAATCTCCTTTTACATCGAAATTTTCATTTTTTAGCATTAGTTTGTTTTGTAAATCATCTACAAGATAATGTAAGAATTGTTTGCAATATGTTTTAATTGTGTAGAATTTGAAAAATAAAGGTAAATAAATTAGGATATTTTAAATTAAATAATTTTAATTTAAAATCAAATGATGTTATGTCAATATTTGTAGTCTTTGGAAAAGTGGTAGCTTGCATTTTCTTAAACAATTTAAACAAAGGGTGTTGGTTATGTATTTGTTCTGTGTGCAAAGTGTTACAATTGATAAGTGATAGGTGGGTATTTTGTGTCAAATCAAAGATTTTGTGGCAATAAATAATATCATTGATTTAAGTTTTACTGAATACTATGGTGCTTCTAATTTTTATAGTTAAACATAATATCTAAGTTGATAATAATTCTTAACATGTATACTTGATTTATGATATATGAATTTTAGCAATGTGGTCTCCCCTTTTTTCCATTTGTGTTTATGTTTAGGGATGTACTAAAAAAAAGTGATAAACTATATGCAATTCATTTGTTGTTTTATGATTTTTCCAAAAGATAGAAGATATCAAACGTCTAACTTCAATAATTATTTGTTTTGATTAAAATATTTTTGGAATTTTTTAATGAATTAGTAGCAAACATCTCATTTTTCCCTTAAAACTTATATATCATTTTGTATATGGATTTAGACTTTGGTGTAGATTTGTAGCTTTGGAATGAAATGCTTTTGTTCCTATCATTTGAGTTGAGTGTATTTTTTGGATATATTTTTACTATAGAATACAAACCTATTCATTCTTCAATAATGGATCTACCTTTGATTACACTTTTGTTAATAGTTTTTGATAAATAAATGTTCTTTACCACATTTTCTCTTGTACACTAGATTAAATTCTCAATTATCATATTTGTCCTATAGAAACCTAATCCAATCTACAAGACAAAGTTAGATGTCTAAAATATAAACCTAATATAATATATAAGAGATGAAGTGATAGAGGGAAAGATAAAACAATATAAAAGAGTGAAAGAGAATACTTCATGCAATATTAAAGAGTGAAAAATATACTTCACGCACCAATGAATTTAAGTATTCATTTTTTAACATTAGTTTATGCTGTGAATTGTGCCCATGCTAAAATTATATTTGTTTTACAATATTTTTTAATTTTGTGGATTTAAAAATAGAATTAACAAATAAAAAAATATAACTGGTGCAAGCTATTTTTATTGGGTAAGGAATTTAAAATAAATACTTGAATTTATAAAATTTACTTAATAAAAAATTCAAAAATTCTCCATTTTTGATTTTTTATGTCTAATAAAAAAGTCAAAAATTCTCTATTTTTGATTTTTAATGTCTAATAAAAATCAAGAATTAATAAAATTTGCTTGATAAAATCTGAATTAAGGAGCCTATTTTTTATGCCTAGATAAATTAAGAGCCTAATTGAATACGAAACAAGTCACATCTAAAGAAACACAATCTATCCAAGTGAATTGAAAATCTCTCATGATAATGTAAAATTGATATTGAAGAACAAAAAATAAAAATATCACCATATTATTATCCTCTCATTATATTACAATTTTGTTTGACTAAATTTAAACTATAAACTAAGCCTACAATATATGAAAGTAAACATTACTATACAATCCTATCAAAGCAAACTTAACTTACTGACAATTGATATACATTGATAAAATTAACTTATTCAATCAAAAAATATTTTAAAAAATCCTTTACACATATCAATTAATAAAATCACATATCTAAACACTTTATCAATGCTAGACTAGTACATCAAACATAAAATCCTCCTATTACAATTTATTTGTCTATCATTGTACAAAAAACTATAATGATAACACACCCTCGTTTCTTATGTTCTCCTAACACACCTTTAGGTAGAAGATGAACCTCTTGTAATTTCTTATGTTCTCCTAACACACCTTTAGGTAGAAGATGAACCTCTTGTAATTTTTCATGTAACATAACAGATTAAATGATTTGGAACATATATAAAATTAATTAAATATAAAGCTAAAGGAAAATAGTGTTTTAGGTTAATTTAAGTTAATTAAGTATATATAATTAAAGGTTCTAAAAAAATTCATGGTCATAGAAAATTCATTAAAGGAAAATTCACCGTAAGCAATTCACCATCATGGAAAACTCACCAACTCAAAATTCATTGCTAGCAATTCACTCTAGCGAAAAATTACTAAAAATTAACCTAACGACATAATATTTTTTAATATATATTTCAAAAAAAATGATTTTATTAAAAATATTAATGCAGTTAATTTTCCCTGAGTGAATTGATGGCGGTGAATTTTACTTGGCGGTGATTTTTCCCTGGTGAATTGCAGGTGGTGAATTTTCTTTTAGCTCAATAAAATAGATAAGTGATTTTTAGCTCAATAAGTATGAATATTAAATAGATAAGATTTTAGAGTTTGTCTAATATAAGATTTGGAAATAATGTTTTTGTCAATGAACTGTCTTGATGTTTCCATTGGATCTTTATCCAATGAAATGATAAGTTTGTGAATCTAGAATGAAATATCCATAAAGCCATATCCATCATAACAATGAATGGAATTTTGCTCTACAAATGTGAAATTGTTTACTCTACTCTTCTTGAACTTCTAGAGATTAGGTGGTATTCAAAAATACCTCAAGGGTCATTGATTAAAGTTAAGGGAGGAAAGTCTTTCTAGATCAACCATAAAAATTGAAGAAGATTGAAAATAGCAAGCAAACATCTAAGTATTATGATTTGTTATTCTTTTTGTTGCACCAAATCAAAGTGTATTTTTATTAATTGTTCTCTAAAACGAATAATTGCTTGATTCTTTAGATGATTAAAATAAATACAATGAATTGTCTTTAAATAGTAGAACATAGCATCAAATTGTACAAATGTGTGTTTAGTTGATTCAAATTAGAAGGGTGAATGGACTAGTTATCTATATTTGAATTTTGAATTCTAAAACAAAATACAACAAATTCACACTTGAAGACTAGTTCAAAAATAGACTAATACTCCATTAAATGAAAATAAATGTATAATTAAATATGATAATAAATAAAAAGATAAATATATAAAAATATGTATAATAAACATAATATATCTAAACATATAAAAAAATTATATATATAAATTAATTTAAAAAAATCAAACTCATTTGTCACTACATAGACAAATATAAAGACATAACCAAAATAAATATAAAACTGAATAAGAAATGACATGCATTGGTGGACGAAATTTCACCATAAGAGGGGTAGATAGAGATTTATTTTGTTAAGTGACGCCGAACGCCGTTAGGTTAGGTAACAGCGCTGACTTTAATCAAATCAAGTATCTCATGCCATGGGCCCCACGAGCGTAGCAACATCCCAAATCATTCATGTGCACGGAATACGATTGGCAGTTTTCGGGTACACGTCAGACGAATAAATGGCATCTATTCATACAAGTGACTTACGCTCCATTATTGGCCCTGCTTTACAACGCCGTTAACGTCAGCGCTTACGCAAACTGCGCACAAGTTAATTATCTTAATAGGCCACTAATGAAATAAGATTTAAAATTATCTAAATCTGTGGGGTCAACTTGTGGGAAAAGTGGGGTTTCCACCTATCGTTCGTTTGGTGGATGAGATTTGGGTGAATTAGGTGGAGGCCATGGTGATTATGTTGTTGAGTTGGAGAAGACCAAACTTATTCTAAACACATGCCCTAATTTTTAGTAGGTTTAAAGAACTTTAGTGTAGTGAAATGGATATCTCAAAGATATTTTTAAGTTGGGTTGAAGAAATTAAGTGTAGTCTGAGAAATTTTAAGTATTAAATTTGAAAAGTGAAACAAATTGATTTTCGTGGTATAAATATCTATTTGTTTATAATATTGAGTGTGAAGGAGATCAAATTTATCAAGCGATTATCTCTTAATTCTTGATTTGATTTCAAAATGGGTAATTTAGAGAAGATTTGATTATGTATGGAGTTAAAGGAGAGAAATGTTGACTTGTGATTGGTAGGGACTTGGCATTGTAAAAAATGTACAACTCAATTCGTTAGTCTAAGTTGAAGAGGATTAAATTTGACATAATGGGGTACCTCTTATTTCTTGGGTTTGAGATTTAGAACATTTAATTGATGGAATAAGTATCTCTTTGTCCTTATTGCTAATTCAAAAGGGTTTCCATTAATGAGACTAAGTACATCAAAATTCTTTATGTGAAACCTTGATGGTGAATTTATTGAAGAGGATCTATTATGCACTAAGTAAAAGGAGACTAATATGGTAGCAAAAGGAAACTAATATGACAAGTATAGGCACTCTCAATCCTTAACATAAAAGCATATCAATTAGATGGAATAGGTACCTCTAAGTCTAAATAGAAGGAAATTGGTATTGACAAAAAAGGGCATCTTTTATCCTTCAATAAAATTGGCAAAGGGAGGCAATTATATAAGTCAAAGATAGACAAAATTTGATAGAATAAATAATCCTTCATCACTAACATTAAGTGACATTAAGTTAAAGAATATTAAAATTGAAAAAAAATTAACTCTCTAATTAAATTGAAGGAGATCTCAAAATTATTATGATAAGAATCTCACAAATCTTAAGATTAAATTGAAAAAATTTAATTATTAGAATATTTGTCACTACAAGAAAAATAAATAAATTTTACATAATCATTATATATTTTTTAATAATATATTAAAAAAAATCAAATAAGATCATAAAAATAAAATAAAATTTAAGATAATTTACTTTAAAATATTTGATATTAAATCGAAAGAATCCAAATTCCATACAAAACTTAGCTTGCATAAAGAAATATATTCGAAGAATCGAGGCAAGCCATTATCCTTGACACTAAACGAAAGAAAACCATAAACTTTTCCTCCCCTTTTTTCCCAATAAAAATTATATAAAACTTACACCATAAATAACGTATATTTATCTCTTCCCACATCCTTAAGCAATCCCCACCGCCCATCTCGAAGCGTCGAGACAATCAGACGGCTTCCACAGCATAGCATCTAGATCCCCCAGTCAACAGACACTCGCCACGTGTCACACACGGGACCTTCATATATAAACAGGATATTTTAATTTTTTAACTTTTGACCCGAGTAAAAAACACCACGTAAAAATAACTATATATACACACATAAAACTAAACCAAGTTTGAACGCCAACATTTATGTTATTTGACAGGTCGTTAACTACCATAGTTATTACACGCTTAAAACGTTTTATTTTGTGTTGTGAAAGCCAGTGGTTTACAGAAACATCCGTTCTGAGCATTTTACGTAAATTTAAGTCTACGGCAGGTGACAGAAGTCTCAGATCTTTACACCCAAACTGACGAGAATCACATCTCTGAGCTCTTTTGGGGATCGAAACCGGGACCAATATTCATATATACAGTGAATATATATCACAGGATAGTATATACAGGGAGTACATATATATCTCACCTCTCTTTGTGGGTGTATATTTATGTTAAATGGCAGCGGGAGCCGAGGTGCCTCAGCCCGTGAGAGCTATTATGAGCGGCAGGGACAATGGTTTTTGCATGAATAGCGATAATACTGACGGGGATTCCAAGGACAGGTACTGTGAAATGATAACAGGAAAGCCACCCAGGCCTTTTGCAGCTATTCGCCATTGCATTAGCACTGCTCGGCTTGCAGGGCCGTCTGAATCTGAGTTGGTATGAACTTTTTTTCTGCCTTATTTTAGCATTTCATTTTTAGATTTTTTTTAACCCCCCTTTTTAGGCTCAAGAGGTGATATTAGTAACTGTATGCCTTTAGGACATATGTTATTTATATTGATTTGTTAATCAATTTGGATTTTGAGGATACCCAATTCGGTAGATCTTGATATTGGAGTTTTTTCAGCGTGGTTTTGTGAATCTGTGAAATTTCAGTTGTTCTAGGGTTTGAGCCTATGATCAAGAGCAGGCTAAAGCTTTATGCATACTTTTATTTTTGTTATTATTTTTCTGGGCAATCTGGTATTAAGGGGGTGAATCGTTTGCCGCAGGATACTGATTGTATGTGTCGTAAATTTGGGATTCTAGGAATTCTCTGTAAATTGTTTGTATTTCATTTTCAGTGTACTTTTGTAAATCTGTGTATCTTTTTAGGGTTTGAGCTTATGACTAGCACGAGGATGAATGTGTTTCCAGTCTCTGCTGTTTATTTCCTGGTATTGGGATTGGTTGTGTGATGGCTGTTGACCCATTTACATGACACTGCTTGTATGCCATTTAAATTTAGGACCATGGGAATTCTCTGCAAATTGTTTTTTTTATTATTCTCTTGCAAATCCGAGTAATCAGAGTTTCAGGTGTTAATCTTGTGACCTGTAACAGAAAAATAATATTTGCAGACATCGTTTCTTTTGACTGTAGAATCTGGTATTGGGATTCGGTATGTGGGTATATTGACCGATTTGCAGTGCACTGCTTGCTTGTATTGTAACTCTAGGATATTGGGAGTTAGGAACTACCGTAAATCTTTTGGATAGTTAATGTCACGGATCTAAATTTTATGATTCTTTAGACATCCTTTAGTTTAATTCCTCTGAAGAATTTGTTTTGAGCTAGTGACTGCTATAAAGGAAACTTGTTGTAAATTATGCGTACCCATTTCTTGTTCTTTTCTTTGGGTGGATACCTGTTTAGATTTGTTGGACATTACTGGTGGGATTAAACTCAGATTGGATGTTGGAAGTTGCTTGTGGTATTGAACTCAGACTTCGACATGGTACCCAATTGTTTGTTTACCTAGGTATATCATATCAAATGCCTGTAAGGAAAAAACTCATGGCCACCAATTAGTGAATTCTTGACCGGATGAATTGTTCTCGGCTTAATTCCTGATTAGCAGGATTGAGTGGATTATATTGTAAATATAGTTTGTTATTTAATTAGTTAACTTGTGACAAATCCTTCTGTAAAATTGATCTGTCTGATTTGTTTGTGTTTTCAATCTATACTTCTTGCTTCAAGTCCAGGGATTGATATTTAAAAAAAAAAATTTACAAACAAACTGGTGTATATTTAATGGAGGAGATATTGAATTTTTTTTGCTGTTGGCTTCAGGAGCTTGATGCGAAAAGTTTGCTTTCAAAGTCATCTTCTGAAAATGGGAAGACATTTACTCCTGTCTTCCGCTCTGGTAGCTGGGCTGAAATAGGGCCCAAGCGATACATGGAAGATGAGCACATCTGTATTGATGATCTGTTGGAGCATCTTGGTACAGTTTCTGAATTCCCAGAGCCAGGTGCTTTCTATGGGGTGAGCATTGTTATTTTCTTGCCCTCTATATTACTTTTGTGCCATTTTTTCTCTTTTGCTTGTTAGATACTGAATCTTTGATGGGCAAGGGAAATTCATATTCCTTAGACAGGCAAGATATTTAGATATTTCTTTGGATTGTGTAACAGCTTTGTCTTGAAACGCTTACATGATATGTTTGTGGTTAAGTGATACATATCTTTATCAGTTCAGCACGTGAATTATAGACTATATGGAATGCAAGTCAGAAAAATAATTATTTAAGTGCATTCCAACCATATTTTCCGAATCAGATTTATTTTGAATCTCATCTACAAGATGAGAAGAGGAAGCATTAATTCAAGTAATTTTGTACAGTTGATTTAAGCAATTTTGTATGGTTGCACTTGATTCATGTATTCTAAGGAATCCTAATGAATTTACTGTTTCAGTACTTTCAGACTTGTGATGTTCAGACTAGTTAAACACTTGTTAATTTTATTGAATTTCTTTACTGTTAATAACTAGATTTTAAAAAGAAGCACCTTGTTTGTTTTTATTAAGTATAGAAATATAAACAGTAAGGTCGAAGTTTGATAGCCACTCCTGACTGTCAAGTTACCTTTTTTCATGACAGATTGATACTCTCTTAGCTAATCTGTGAATTGAGTTTTAACCGAATGCCAAAGATGAATACCAAGGAACTGGCAGGAAGCATAGCACTGCAAAAAGTTTTAAAAAAATGTTAGATAGTTCATTATTTAACATAACAAGTGCAAAACGTAAATGTTAGCTTTGGGATATGGATCATAAAGGGGCAGAAACGTTCATCTGTTTTTTAGCTAGAAGGATGGAATTTGTATATATTGTATTTTGACAGTAAATATGGAATCCACTACCATAAACAAATTCCTTTCTATTAATACTCCTTTTATGGTAGTATATGTCAATTTTGCTGTCTATGAATAAATATTTGAAAACAAGCTTAAGAAATACTTTCAAGTAGGTAAAATCATGTTCAGGGGTATTTAAAAGAAAATAAAAATTCAAATGTGTAAGCTTATGTGGTGTTCTAAAAAAACATGATTTGAAAAATTTGAAACTTAACAATTAAGAAGCTTTGCCTGACTTAAAATAGAAAAGAGTAGTCTTTATTAAATTCTTCTAAGATCAACTAACTTGTAATCCTTTAGTTACTAACCTGTAAAGAGAAACTGTCAATAACAAGGTCACTCTTAGCTAAAATGTTTACCTTAATGACAAAGGTGAAATATAAATATATCCTTTACTAGCCCCCACCAATTCGTTGGCAGGAAACTCCTTATATCTGATCACAAATGGAGATTAGAAGTAGACCATTTTGGGATGTAAGGACAGCACTCCATGCTTTTTTTTATAGTATTAAAATATAGCTGAAAGAAAATGCCAATCAAGTCAGAAGTCAAAAGTAAGCTTATATTTAGGTGGGTACAACTTTGCAAATGATTTTAAAGATACTGCTGAAAGGCATTATCCCAATGATAACATATTGTATTGCAACAGAAGCTCCAGCCTTATAGTTACAAATGCTTACCTGGTGTTGACATAACTGATAACTTTCAAACTCCTGGTGAATAAGGCCTAGGTTCAACTATATCTCTCTGGTATGGTACAAAATTTCCAGAATATCGGATATGCATCCCTGCAATATTCATACTTAGATATGTAGCAGATACACTGGATATGGTTACAGCCTAAGTCACAAGGTTCGACGAACTTGAAGCATGGAGTTTGAATTTTATCAAATCTCAAATATTTATTTGAAATTTGCCGAATTTCTTTGTATGGAAAAAGTGCTGTTTTTTTCATTAAAATATATTACTGAAAACTACTTTTTTAGGGTTTTGTAAAGCGATTTCTAGGGTTTGTGATTTTTTTTATAAAATGGGATTCGTTGGTCGTTATGAACATGGCGATTTCTTATTGTCTATATTTTATAAATGTGTCATCTTTTATAATGATTTCAAATCTATTTATCAATGTTAAACTATTTTGACAATTTTGTGGATATATTAGTTATATTTTTAAAAAATAAATTATATAAGGCGAATTTAATGCCGATTTTTTTTTGCGAATTTTTTCTTGCCGAACTTCATCCGAATTTCAATGTTGCCGAACTCAAACCCGAATTGGAACCTTGTGACTTAGGTTACAGCAGGTAATCTGAAGTATCTAGCAACTTAATTTTCTCTTTGAGGATTTTCCAAATCTTTGTACAAAACATATAGAATCATAAAGAAGTTATAATAAATTTTTGGATATTTCCCAAACTCATTGATATTGAATCAGCCAAAATTTCTTAAACGGACAAATGTATAGTTCCTTAAAGTTTTGCTTATGGAGGAGTCAACGAGTCACTAGAGGAGGAACCAGATTTCGTTTGACTTAGAAGGGAGATGATGGCCCCTTGCAACCTTGCTCTACCTGTGCATCTGTCCTCCCTTCGATCAGTACCTTGCACCAGCTTTTGCATCTATCTTAAAAGACCCATTGCTACCAAAAGAAAACATAAGCATCGATTAGAGTCAAGCCCTACTCCCACCATACTTAAAATCTCCTGCCAGCAGCAGGCACTATTATCTTGGGCCCACAGCTGGCTACTGAGGGTGCACTACATTCATCTCCACATATTCCAAGTACTTTGTGCTATTCTGATTCTAATTTTGTCCTAGAATTTGAAATTTTTAATGAGATCAGTAGGAACTGGTCTACATGAAAGTTAATCAATGACTATAGGTTCCAAGTCCAAGTATTATAAAACTAGAAAGGAGAAGCTATATTTGGAATTAGAACAGTTATTTGTCTGTAGAATCTATATTAGTGAAGATATAGAATTTTCCAGGCTAAGCTAAGCCAATAACCACTGAATTTAAATAAAACTTAAATGACAAAGTTTTGCAGCCTTTCCTAAAATGTAGTCGGAAAGTGTCTGTAGCTTTCTGTAATATTTGGTATGGCTCTTAAATGATAAAAAAGTTAAAATGGCTGGATTAATGGGTAGCAAGCATGTAGGTGTATAAATGGATTTCATGGTCATACTTTGTTTATAAACGTTTTATTACTTTATAGAAAGAGAAATGTAACACAGAAGTAATGTAAGGAGAATGAAACTAGAGCATCTCCATAGACTTATGTAGTTTTGTAACTTTGTTTATGGTACATAGTATTTTGGAAGAATAAAAGTTATAGTGGAGATTAAACTTGCCTTCTCTTCTGTACTTTGCTCTTATAACTTTCAAATATGAAGTAGTTTTCCAAATTTCTCGGTATATCAACATCAAAGATTTTTTCCACAGGTATTTGATGGTCATGGAGGAGACGATGCAGCAATATTTATTCGGAAAAATCTTCTGAATTTTATTGTTGAAGATTCTCATTTTCCAAATGCTGTTGGAAAGGCTATAAGGAATGCATTCATGCAGGCTGATCATGCTTTTGCAGATGCCTGTTCTGTTGACAGCAGCTCTGGCACAACAGCTCTGGCAGCTCTTATTTTTGGAAGGTAAGCACTTGAAGCCAAGCAGAGAAATGAAATATCAGATTTCTGTCTACTTTGATATGGTGGCCCATTTTTCTGCAGATCTGTTATTCCTTTAGTTTATTGTTGGTTCTGATTGGATGAATGTTTGTGTTGCTTTGCAGGACTATGATTGTTGCTAATGCAGGGGATTGTCGTGCAGTGTTGGGAAAGAGGGGCAAAGCAATTGAGATGTCAAGAGACCACAAGCCAAACTGTAGCATTGAGAGGGTACGTATTGAATCACTTGGAGGCTGTGTATATGATGGCTACTTGAACGGTCAACTATCAGTTGCAAGGGCATTAGGAGACTGGCACATGAAAGGGACAAAAGGTTCCAACTGTCCTCTCAGTGCAGAGCCTGAGTTGCGGGAGGTTGTACTTTCAGAAGAAGATGAATTTCTAATAATTGGTTGCGATGGTCTGTGGGATGTTATGACTAGTCAGTGTGCTGTCAGTATTGTTCGAAGAGAGCTCATGTTGCACAATGATCCAGAGCGATGTTCAAAGGAACTGGTTCGAGAAGCCCTTAATCGGAATACTTGTGACAATCTGACTGTAGTTGTTGTCTGTTTCTCAGCTGATCCTCCACCACGAATGGAGCATCCTAGATCAAAAGTCAGGAGGAGTATTTCTGCTGAAGGTTTAAATAATCTGAGAGGTTATATTGATTGTCCATTAAGGAATTGAATGCGGGAAGTAGTTTTACAAGTATTGGAGCATATCAGTTGATTTGATCAAAAGCTTCATTACTTGAAATGAGACATTCAATGAGAGCAGACAGTTAGCCCGCAAACCTCTTGTTTCTTTATTAAGAAAGTTATTTCCATAATTTTAAAGCTTAATATTTGCCATAGAGGTGGAAATGTATCCTAGATTTGCAGACCTTAGTTTATGTAAGCCAACAAAAGAAGATAGCATCCAGGCTTCTAGAATTGATTTGGATGTATTGTCAGAAGGGTTGTGAAGTAAACAAGACAATGAAAGAAAGAGCAACTCGTTTGCTCAGACACTGGCCAGCCTCAGAAATATTGCTGATCTTTGCAAATGTGACATTGGAACAAGGGGTGACATTAGTCATCGTTTTCGTGCTAAAAGCTGGCTTCTAAAACATTGGCTGCCTGAAAAGGTGGAAATATTTATGACCATTTCTTGGTGTAAAAAATGGGGTTGCCAACATGTTTGATTGAATATTGATTCGCAGCAATGCATTTGCACTATTGTGCAGCTATTCAATAGCTTGCTGCCACTGAGTTAGGATCTTTTCATTTTTCAGGACTTTTTGGTGCCACTGAGTTAGGATCATCTAGGATCATCTCATTTTTCAGGAGGATAACGAACCTTCTATGTAATATTTCATTTTTTGCGAGGGGGTGGTTGTCCATTGCCTTTGTCCATTCATTGATCCTAATTGGTAGGAAATTGATATTTTACAACAAAGGCAATAAGAAAATTGGCAAAGTCCAGAAATGTCTGGCAATCTTGTAAATCTGTACTTGGTTTCCTTGTAAATTTCAAAAAATTCTGAAATCTTTCTGACAATGTAACTTCCACAGTGTAAACAAATTTTGATTACCCAATGTAAGTTAGCTTCACTTTTGTTTTGCTTCCTTTGACGCCTTTGCCAGTAAGTTAGCTGAGAGGATTATTTGGATGGTGTAGAATTCAGAACTGATATGCCATCAAGACATTGGTTGCCCACCTATTGTGCAGTGCACATGATTTTTAATCAGTCCAACTGCAGTCATAAAACAAAGGGTGCATCTGCAATAGATTGTGCACTCAAAAAAAAAAATTATTGACCTAATTGGTAGGACAGTTTTTTAAGTGCTTGGTGGGTTGATATTGGTTTTACAGTATTTAAGATTTATATGCTAGATTAATTTAGGGGGTGACTTGCTCTTCAATTTTGTCTTTCGAAAGGGAATTTTAAATGGGGCAACAATTTAAAATGTTCTGATTATTTTGTCTGCAATTGTTTTAGTGTTATATAATAATTTAGAATTTACAAAACATTATCGTGAGTACTTTTTTAGTATACATACTTAAAATCATCTTTTGTTGTTGGAAACATTACTGTGTAAAGTACATGGCAAAATATGGTACAAAATATAGCAAATCTGAGGAAGGAAAGTGGAGCACTCTTCCTTGATTGGGTCACCCTCGGAGATGTATCAGAGAAGCACAAATATGAAACGTAGGAGATTATTTTAGGTCAGGATGATTTATTTGTATTTACCTTATAGAATAGAATATTTAAATTTTATTCCTTTTGAGTTTCAAAGGCGTAGGATATTGATCTTGTTAGGCTTGGCCTGAAATATATACGCGTCTATAATGTCGACGTTTACATTCTTCTCCCTGTCTTGAAAAAAAAGTGTTCCAAGGCTCGTGAATGTCATGATCTATGAGCGCGTGCACGTTTACGTTCACGTACATTCCTCGACTTTTGACCACGTTCACAAACTACATTATCACGTTTAAGCGTTCGGAGAATGAATGAAGACTTTTAATAACGTCCACGAGGTCAAACCGTCTATGGGATCCACGGATCGGCAGCAAATCGGAACACCACAACTTGAAAAAAAAACCACAGCCCAGCAATTACTCGATCTCTTTTTCCTTCTGAATTTTGTATATTCTACTATGAATTTTTATCAAGTAATCAGCACTTTTTGAGGGAAGGAGTAATTACGCCTTTCATCTTCTAGTTTGTTTTTTCCTTTTTAAAACAATTGCTAAAGCTTTTGAAGTGTAGTGTCATATAAGCCACCTATATGTTCAATTGACTACGTAAGATATTTTATATCCAATACGTTGTTTGTTTGTAATATTTGTGTATTTTAATATCTATCTTCAAAAAACCATATTTGATGCAAATACATATTTATAGCAATTTATTTGGTAAGTTTAATTATTAAATTTAAAGTTTTAGTTCTACGCTATCAAATTGGATGTCACAATAGTACGTTTTTGATGAAGTATTATAAAGATATCTTAAAAAATATCTTAAATATATACCTTGTATAGTAAGTCATAGTTTGTATGTTTACTTATCTAACATCACATAATTTCTTGTTTTTTAGATTTAATAAAAACTTATTTCACTCAATTATTAGCAATAATGATCAAAGTTAACAACTTTAAACTTGAATTAATAGTGCTATACTATTAAAATCAATATTATTCAAATTTATAAATATTATCTAATATTATAGTTTGTATGTTTACTTATCTAACATCACATAATTTCTTGTTTTTTAGATTTAATAAAAACTTATTTCACTCAATTATTAGCAATAATGATCAAAACTAACCACTTTAAACTTGAATTAATAGTGCTGTACTATTAAAATCAATATTATTCAAATTTATAAATATTATCTCAAATATTAGTTTGTGCTCAACTATTGAGTCTCTTGTATAATCTAGATTTTAAAAATATTAATCATAAAAGATTATATTAATTGAATGGGAAGATATTTAAGTTGGAAGGAGCATATATGTTGCAATTGCTATAAAACAATTATGGAGTTATACTTTGTATAGAGAACTTAAAGTGAATCACATTATTTTTATATGTATTGTAAAAACTTAACATCATTATCATCTTAATGACTATTTCTTATGACTACTTATTTTTCTATAACCTTTGAAGTCATGTATGTTAGTGAATAAAATAGTTTATTTGGCAAGTCTATTGATTAAATTTAAAGTTTTAGGTTCACATTATCAAATTGGATGTCACATTAGCATATTTTTGATAAGGTGTCATAAAGGACACCCTAAAATTCATCCCAAAAATATATCTATACTTGTATTTTAAGTCTTATTTTTTAGGAGTACTTATGTGACATCACATAATTTGTCGTTTTATGGATATAATAAATATATTTCGCTCAATTACTAGCAATAATGGTTGAAAAACAACTTTAAACTTATAATAAATGGTGTTATAATATTAAAATTAATGATATTCAAATTTATAAATATTATCTCAACTATTTGAAGATGCTCAACTATTGAGTTCCTCTTTATGTAATGATATTATTTAGATATTTTTAGATTTTTTAATTATGGAAGATTATTTTTAATTGGATGGAAAGGTATCTAAGTTGGAAAGAGCTTGTGTTGCAAAAGTTGCTATAAAACAACTATAAAATTGCACTTTGCATAGAGAATTTAAAGTGAATTGCATTTCTAGGCATCTAAAAATGGCTAATACATTTTCATCTTATCATTTCATCATTATCTTTATCATTTCTTCTATCTATATTAATTAAATATTTTTTTAATTATTTAATTAAGCTAACATTTTCCTCTTTTGATATTTATATTAATTAAAACAATTTTCAATTATTTAATTAATTCATCTCTTATCATTTTCCCTCCAACATTAATTATAATTAAATTCAATTTATCTTTGATCTTTTATTAATTAAATATATTTTTTTTTTAAAAGACACTTTTCTTTTAAATAGATTTAAAATAATTTATTTAAATTAAATCTAGTTTTAGCTAACACTCCTATTTTAAATAAATTCAAAATAATTTATCTAAATGAAATATTTTCTTTTAAAATTTCAAGCTATCATTTAAATTAAATTCATCCTTCTTCAAATTCAAAATTTGGATCTTACCCTATCTTGAATTTTCCTATCCATTGATCTTGTAAACCAATCTCAACCATTGATCAAATGTTAAGTGAAGCATATAAATAAGAGGCTCTCATTTCATTCAAACCCCCTAGCATTTTTATTGTCAAATCTCACTAGTGTTGAAAATTCGAGAGCATAAAACATTGATATTATATTTTTTACATTGAAAAATATGGATCCAAAGATCCTTAAATACATATATGGATAGGTATGTCTCTAACTCTTCATAATTAAATAAAGTTTATATTTTAACACCACCATAAACTTTATTTTATCACACAACTTAACTAGGTGATGGGGGCCACCTATAACAAATAGGTTTATTAGCTACCCATGTACAAATGAAGAATATTTAATGTCTTTCTGAAAGTATAAAAACTTAACCTTCTTTTGAATAGCCTTGATTAATTTTGTCCATGTTTATCCATAGTAAGAAATTCTCCATAGATATCAATAAAGGAAGTGAAGCATTCCCAATGATCTTTATGATCAAGAACTTCACAGATTTAGCAATGATCTCTACGATCAACTTCAACAATGATCTTTGCAATCAATCTCAATATTGATCTTTTCGATCAATTTCAACAACGATCTTTTCGATCAATTTTAACAACGATCTTTTCAATCGATTTTAACAACGATCTTTTTGATCAATTTCAACAATGATCTTTTCAATGAAATCCTTCAACGGTTAGTAACGATCTTTGTGATCAACTTTAACATGATCTTTGCGACCAAAAAATTCAACGATCTCTGTGATCAATACTACAACTTCTAGGTTCAACAATGATTTTTGCAATCAACGTTGCAACCATTCAGAAATGATCTTTGTGATCAATTGTACAACTTTTAGGTTCAACAATGGTTTTTGCAATCAACGCTACAACCATTCAACAATGATCTTTGTGATCAACTGTATAACTTTTTAGGTTCAAAAATGATCTTTTGAGATCAATATTACAACCATTTAGCAATGATATTTATGATCAATGGTACTTATTCTACATATATGAGTGCTCCAACTTCAAATCTCATACCAATGATTTGTTATTTTGTATGACATGAGAATATTTATGCTTGTACAATATTTTGAACATATTGTGACCTTTTTCCAATTAGATACACCAATCCATCCATAATCCATCTGTATACTATCTTTTAGAGGTTGTTTCTTCCTATTTTTGTTCCAACACAATTTCTCAAAATGGTTCTTCAATCCACATATACTACAAGGATGAAGATCCCAACACACCTCTTTTTTATGTCCATGGCACCTATGACAATGAGAATAGTGTACACATTGTATTTCTTGAAATAAGTTGTTTGAAATTGTAACATCTATATTATCATTTTTATTTCCACTAGCATATCCAAGGCCTTCATTTTGGCTTTACTATTGGCTCAATGGGCTCTATAATTATTTGTCCATATTTTCCCAAACCTTTTCCTTCACATCTCCAACATTATTTGAAGAACATCCTTTATCATTATCCTCACAACTAGCAATATTTGTAGATTCAATAATATTGTTATCTTCCTTACACTTTTCATCAAGAGAGGCTTTAGCTATATCACATTTATCAAACAATTCATCTAATGAATAAAAAAAATCACTTGTATCACATGACACATTACATAGTGTAGGTTTAGACTTTAAACTCTGGTTTTCCTTTACGTAAGCTTCAAGTACTTGATTGAACAAAAGATTTTCTTCTCTCAATTTTGATATATCTTCCTTTTGTGACCTATTTTCTGCTTCTAATTCTTCATTTTTATTTCTAATTTTCTCAACTTCTCCCAAAGTATTTTCATACATATTAAGTTTTTATTTTCTTTCCTTTCTCTTTTACTGACCTTTCCCATTGGAAAATAATTTCCTTATACAATTAAATATAATCACAAAAGAATCATTTATGTAATACCGAATGGTGGTTGATTTTAGTGGTTTCATACACCTTCACTCTTCTATGATTTGAAATGATCTACAATCTCTTTAGAATTCTTTCAAACCCTCAATTTCTTATTTTAATGGCCAACCATTCATTCCTCTATTTTGGTACTAATCTTCTTCAGTAGTTACCCACTATATTTTCTTTGGTGGTAACTTTACTTTCCATAACTATAACTCTCTTAGATACTACAATTTAATCTTATGTTGGATAGAGTAATATGACTTGAGAAACTGCTCTGAAGATGCTTGCAAACTCTTCCTTTGAGGTTCAACTTTCTATCATCAAACAATCATTTCATCCTCCAATCTTTTCTTAAACACATTATCTTTGTGTACAACCTATGATTACATGATCATTTGCCTATTTGATTATGGCAACTGACTATTTCATTCTGCTTGGCTTCCTCCCATCACATGAACCTTCATCATGTATTGGCCCTTCACATTCAGACTGGGCAGGTACTTTAGTCGAAACTTCACAAACAATTGAGAGGTTTCAATAATATTTATTTAGAGGCTTCCACATTTCCACTATTAAAACTATATGTAACCTGCAATCAAATAATGACTTCCTTCTTAAATTGATGTCTTAGACTATGTTTGCACGTGTTCTCATTTTAGACTGTGGCTTCTTTCGTTGGCAACGACTTCAAACATTTGATTATACGCAACTTTAGAAAACTGAAATATGGATAGTAGCTCCTTTTCCAAATGCTATGATCTACTTTGTTGCTTCTCCATTTATAACAGATACCCTTCTCTATTAATGACAGGGATTCACCAAACAATGGGAGCTCTTATCTAAACACACTGCCTCTCAGGAAATCATAGCATACATAGTTAACATTCAAATCCACAACCCAAGAGTTTTACAATGCTCTGATATCATGTTGAAAATTGGAGAGCATAAAAAATGATATTATATTTTTTACATTGAAAAATATGGATCCAAAAATCTTTAAATACATATATGGATAGGTATGTCTCTTAATGAGACATGGCTCTTCATAATTAAATAAAATTTATATTTTAACACCTAGCACTTTTATTGTCAAAAATCTCTCTAGCACTTTTATTATCAAGATCTCTCTATGGGGATGGTGCTCGTGTGTGGGGTGGTGCAGTGTCGCGGCCTATGGCAGGAAAGTCGTGGTCTGCATGTTAAGTTTTCTTGCTACATGTGTGTTCTAAGTGGTTGATAGGGGGTGTAAAGTTCTTTGCCTATGTGTGGGGAGTTTTCTTAAGCTTTTTGAGGGTGTTGTTGACTGTGGGAGGCGTCGATCGGTGTGGAGAGAGCTCTATCTTTTCTCCTTTTGCGTGAGGGTTTCGTGTTCGGTTATGTCTCTCTTGATCTAGTTTTTGTTCTTTGTTTGGTTTGGCTGAAAGGTGGTTTTGGTTGGTGTTTGGCTTGGTGTTGGGAGGAGGTTTCCTTTCCTCATGGCTCATAGGGGTGTGGTTTGTTTGCTCTTCGAGGAATGGAGCGAGGAGGATCATCTGGGGTTAATTATCCCTTGGACTATCATGCGGATTTTGGAGAAAATTCTATGTTTCCTTTGATAATGGTGATGGAGAACAACCTGTTTGTCAATGATTTTGGGGTTGGCGGGTTTGCTCCCACTGGAGGACCACGTATCTCAAAAGTTAATGGTTGTCTAGAACGAAGCAATGAAAGGCCAGTGTTGGTAATTCAATTAGAATCGATTGCAAAAGATATCGAGTATTATTCTAACCATGCATTGCTTTGCAAATTCATGGGAATGAGGGTTTCACTCCAATTTCTTTAATTGTGGGCTCAACGAACTTGGGCACCAGAAGGTGAAATGGAGATTATGTTGTTGGCCAATAGCTATTTCATGGTGGTATTCAACTGTATGTCAAATCATAATAGAATTTTGAGGGTGGACCGTATTTTCACAACCAAGTTGGGCTATTTATTAAACCTTGGAATGTGGGTTTTAATCCTTCAGAGGAGCTCCTGAATCGGGTTTTGGTGTGGGTACGTCTCCCTAGATTTCCAGTTGAATGTTGGCATAATGACATTTTGCATAAGGTTGCTTCGTTGTTGGGGAAACCTGTGGGTCCTTCTAAGCAAACTCAGGATAAAAAGGTAATGAATTTTTCTCATATTTGTGTGGAAATTGATTTAAGTAACCCTATTCCAAATTCCTTGAAAATTCGTGCGGGTTCATATTCTTGGGTGCAGCAATTGGATTATGAGACACTACCTTTTTGTCGTCGGCTTTGTCATGAATATGGTCATTTGCAGCGAAGATGCCTAAGCACTAAATCTTCGGAGCCTCAAACTTCTCAACCTCCTCGAAACCCTCCTGTGGGTGACAAAGGCAAGGCTCTCATTTCTGGTGCGATTGCAGGTACTGAGGGTTTTATTCTTGTTAAGACCTGTAATAAAAATCATGGTCAAAAGAGGTCTTTTTAGGAGCGACGGGATGATGATTCTTGTAATAGATTTGAGGTTCAGGATGACCTCGATCAATAGGAGGTGAACTCGAGTATGATAGTTATGGATCAACATGTTCTGGATGTAGTTTAGGAAGGCAGTATTCCAAATCCCACTCAGCTTGCACAAGAGGCTAGTTCTTTGCAAATGGGCATGGACCTTAGTTTGGCGGTTCCTGGGAGGTCTAAGCCTCTTATGGATGTGAAGATGGGGGAGGGTGACATCTCTAATCCACTGGTGAAAGGGGGGTCTGATTCGATAAAAGGAGGTAAGGCCCCTCCTTTTTTGGGAATTCTTCAGAAAGACCTCAAAAAAGGGGTTGTTGAGAAGCCTTCCAAGATTCGGAGAAAGGACTTGGAGAAAATCAAGATGATGGGGGAGACATTGGTGGAGTCTGGATCTGTTAATACTCTGGAATCTCACTTTTCTAATCCTCCTAAATGATTATCCTCTCTTGGAATGTGTGGGGCTTGAACAGTGGCCCTCGATAAAAAGTTATTCGTGATTTGGTGAGAATTCATTCTCCTTGTATAGGAGCAAATTTGTACCCCTTACGCAAATTCCCCTTTTATACATCCTCACCTTAGAAAACCAAATCTGAAGGCGAAATACCACATAATCCCATTGCCTTTGTTCCACTTGGTGTCTATTTTGTGTGTTGATAGAGGAATAACTGTCGGGGACACCCGCACAGTGTGGAGACGTCTGCAGGACGCGCTTACGTCCCTGGAAAATTATTGCATCTGGAACCTGTAGAGGCGTTACACTTTCCATTGGAGGTTGATTTGTAACACCCTCTTCGACCAACCATCTCGAATATGGTGTTTCCTTCATTCTCTCTTTCAAATTCACTCTTCCTTCATTCATTCTAAGCTCTAAGCACTCTAAGCATTCAACTCAGCTCTCTACACAACATTCCCTTAGCATCTCAACAACACTTTGCACTCCATAGCAACAACAACAACACTCCATCAACTCCGTAGAGCATGTGTAGAACAAAACACCATTGCAACAGAGGCTTGAGTCCTCTCATTTTCTCCCCCATTGGCTAGTGAGCTCTTGGTGGAGGTGGTAAGCTTTCTACTCCTCTCCTCTACAATTTGGTTGGGTAGCATAACACTGTTTTGTAGTGCTTTTGTGTTCTTTACTTCATTTCTTGCTTTATCATATTTTTCTCCATTATCATTATCTTGGCTATCTGTGGAGGTGGAAACACCAAAACGGGGGTTTGATTGAGGCAAACCCCTATACAACCCCCCAACAATTTTCCTCTCTCTTGTGTGCAGGTGGAAGTATTCTTGGAGCTAGCTGGCGAATGAGTACCTTTATGAGATCATTATTTCCATCCTCACTCTTGCATATTTACTTTATCATATTCATGCATATTTTACCTACTTCATAGTGTTGTTTTGGCCCTTCAAAAGTAACTAGCTATGACGTTAGTCTGTTTTATCGCATTTAACCTTGTCTCTTTAGTCCTCTAGTCGTACGGATGCCGACGCACCTGAGAGATGCCAGCGCACTGCGCTGTCGTCTCAGAGTTGCGCTTTCGTCCTCAGGCATAGAGCCCCCTAAGACACAGTGTTGACCTCAAAAACTGACTCACCTAGCCCCATTCCAAGTTTCAGGTCTGCAGAGTGATTGAAGGACCTTATAGTCCTCATCATTCTCGTCTTGTGTTTCCTAACACTCCTTTAAGCTGAGGTAAGTTAGGGCAACCTTCTACTCTCAGCCCTCCATGACCTAGGGCCTTGACGTGGTTGGTCCCCCTCTCTTACACTCCCGATGTTCTTTTTTTATAGGAGACTAAGTTGTCTGTTTAGTGTATGGTTAGTTTGGTGCCAAAACTGTGGGGGCGAGGTGATTTCCAGTGTATTGGGGCTCAGGGTTATGTTGGGGGTGTGGCTTTTTTATGGAACCCTTTGAAGATTTGTCCTCTTCGATGGATATCATCTAAATCTTCCATCTCAGCGGTGGCTTCAAGTTTGCAGTCAGGGGAAACTATTCTTTTGTCAAACACCTATGCACCTACGGATTTTTTCTAGTAAGCAATATTTGTGGTCTCATCTTAATTTTATTCAGAGCCTTAGTCCTCTTTTCCCTTGGATTATTGCTAGTGATTTCAATGCCATTAGTGAGTTAGATGAAAAGAAGGGAGGTATTATGAGGTTGGAGCCCTCTGCCTTCCTTCTCCGTGATAACATTTCTACGTTGAATCTTGTTGACATCAAGCCTCACAATGGTTAGTTCACCTGGAACAATAGGAGGTTGGGAGAAAATTGTATTGTTGAGAGACTTGGTCATTTCTTGGTTTCTTGTTTCTGGATTGGTGGATCGTGGTCTGCGTGTTCTGAGATTCTTGATTGGAGGAGCTCGAATCACTGACCTATCAAGTTAATGGCTACTTTGGCTCATGTTGCTCACTCCTCCTCTTTCAAGTTCTAGCTTATGTGGTTACGGGAGCCTTCTTTGCAAGATTATGTGGATGAATGGTGGAGGTTGGGGAGACCTACTTATTGTACTGCTCTGTATTCTTTTTCTAAATTGTTGCAATATATGAAGTATTAGCTCAAACGGTGGAACAGACAATGTTTTGGGAATAATTTTAATGCTAAGATTGTTGCTCAAGACAATTTGAATGCTATTACTCATGAGATAAGGGAGTTGGGTCTTTTAGAAGATTTACTCATGAAAGAGGCAAGGGCCTTGAAAGCTCTAGAATAATGTGAGTTGCATGAGGAAATATATTGGAAACAAAAGGCTCGTGTTGAATGGTTACAGGAGGGGGAAAAAACACTAATTTCTTCTTCAATACAGTGAAAGCCAGGAGGCACGGTAATTTTGTTCCTGTTCTTGTGAATGACAAATGTTAGTATTTATCTTCTTCACAGGATATGTCCAGAGAAGTAGTTTAGTTCTTTGCTTCCTTATTTAGAGAGGATTCTCATGATGTTTTGGCTGAAGAAGATCAATTTTTGTCTTACATCCCCTCTATGGTTACTAGGGAGATGAATGAGCACCTTTTGGAATTTTTTTGTTGGATGAATTGGAGGCTATTATCTTTCAAATAAAGAAGGGGAAAGCTCCAGGCCTTGATAGCTTTCCTATTGAATTCTTTCAAGAGTTTTGGGATATCATTAAGCTGAACTTATTGGAGGTGGTTCAGGAATCTCAAAGGAATAAGTAGATGTCGAGGGCTTTAAACTCTACCTTCTTGGCTCTCATTCCAAAGTGTGAGGGGGCAGTTAGGCTAAGTTAGTTTCATCCCATCTTCCTTTATAATGTGGTTTATAAAATCATTTCCAAGTTGATCACTAAAAGGTTAAAGTGTTGTCTTAGATGACTTATCTCCGAGGAACAAAGTAGTTTTATGGCGGATCGACAAATTTTGGATGGGGTGGTCATTGGTACTGAAACTATTCACTCTATGGCAATTTCCAAAGAAAAGGCTATGTTCATCAAGTTGGAAATGGAAATGGCCTATGATAGAGTTATGTGGTCCTTCCTTCACAAAGTTTTTATTGCTTTTGGTTTTGTTGAGGAGTGGGGTCAGTGGGTTATGTGTTGTGTTACTTCCACTTCTTTTTCAGTGTTGATAAATGGTGAGACCTCCTCTCTTTTTGGTGCTTCTAGGGGCCTTCATCAAGGGGACCCCTCTCTCCTTATTTATTTATCCTCTTGGCTGAAGGTTTGGGAAGATTGTTGAAGAGTAATGTGGAGCCGAGTCTTATTCAAGGTTGGGTGTGGGGAAATGGTCTGCCTCCTTTGTCTCACCTTTAATTTGTGGATGATACATCTTTGATGGGAATGGATAAGATCAGAGAAGCCACAAATTTGTGCAAGGCTTTGGATATTTATCTTGTTTCTTCTGGCCAACTGATTAATGAAGATAAATCCTCCATTTTCTTCTTTAATACTTCGTAGCCCATCTAGCAAAGGATTGCTCGAATTTTGAGGTTCCATATTGGTTATCTTCCTTTCACCTATCTTGTTATTCCTATTTCTTCAGGTACTCTCCCTAAGGAGTATTGGCAAAATATTCTTGACAAGTTTCATGCAAAGGTTAATCATTGGACTCATATATGGTTATACTTTGCTAGGCGTGTTCAACTTCTTAAATCTATTGTGCAAGCTCTTCCCATCTATAGATGTATGCTTCAAGTGGCTCTAGTTGGGTTTGTTAAGGATTTGGATGCTTTGGAATGGCTAAGATCAAAGAAGCCATGAATTTGTGCAAGGCTTTGGATATTTATCTTGTTGCTTCTGGACAACTGATTAATGAAGATAAATCCTCCATTTTCTTTTTTAATACTTCGCGGCCCATTTAGCAGAGGATTTCTTGAATTTTGAGGTTCCATATTGGTTCTCTTCCTTTCACCTATCTTGGCATTCCTATTTCTTCACGTACTCTCCCCAGGGAGTCTTGGTAGAATATTCTTGACAAGTTTCATGCAAAGGTTAATCATTGGACTCATAGATGGTTATCCTTTGCTAGGCATGTTCAACTTCTTAAATATATTGTGCAGGCTCTTCCCATCTATAGATGTATGCTTCAAGTGGCTCTGGTTAGGTTTGTTAAGGATTTGGATGCTTTGGCTAGGAAATTCTTATGGGCGGGTAGCTTGTCTTCTTCTAAGTGGAGTCTTGTGAAGTGGGATATTGTCTGCAGTCCGAAGTAGTTTGGTGGCCTTGGGTTGCGACAGTTGTCTCTAACAGGGTTTGATTTGGCTACAAAGCTTTATTAGAGGTGGTGTTTGGAACAAGATCATATCTGGGCCAAAATTTTATCTTATAAGTACTTTCGGGGTGTTCTGAAGGAGGAGATTCCCCGTTATCCTCTGGTGGGGAAAGGCTTTGTGATTTGGGGAATGCTTAAGAAAGGGGTTGCACTAGTCAAGGAGGGCTTGTTTTGGGTTTGTAATAGGGGGGATGAAGCTCTCTTTTGGTCCGATTCTTGGGATGGATTTTCCCCCATTTTGCGCCAGTATCCTAATTTGTTGAATTTTGGCCAGAGTTTCTTAGAGGCTGGATGGTCAAGGGTGATTGACTTTAAGACTTATTACCTTTGCAGGTAGATGGAGGTGGCTAGGTGGAAGGATCCTTGTGAGTGGCTTGTTGTTGGTTTTGATGAAGATTGTGTTGAGCTTTGCAATATTCTGGCTAGTAGACAGTGCATCTCTCTTAGGGATAAGGATACTCTTGCTTGGAGTCCTAACCCTAAGGGTACTTTCTTTGTGGCTAGTGGGTATCAGGAGTTATTGGTTCGTAAGTTTGGTGGGGTTGAGGTACCTTGGTGGAAGCAGGTGTGGAACAAGTTCTCATGGCCAAAGTGTAATTTCTTTGTGTTGACTTTGTCTTGGAATAAATGCTTGACTTGGGATAATCTTTGAAAGCGGGGATTCCAAGGCTCTTATATTTGTGTTTTGTGCAGTTACAATGAGGAGGATTCATCCCACCTATTTTTCCAATGTTCTTTCTCTATGCTGCTTTGGCACTTTTGCTGGGGTGTTTGGTTACATCCTTGCATCCATGCTTCTTCCCTTGTTGAGTTTTGGGGAAGTTTGGGAAGACCTCCTTCCCAAGCCTCTTTCCTCTAGATTATGTGGAGTATTGGTCCTACCTTTATCCTTTGGAAAATTTGGTTGGAAAGGAATCATCAGATCTTATGTGGGGATAGGCTTTTGGTTCAACGAGTTTGGCACAAAATTGTTGGCATGCTCCAGGAGACGATGGAAGCAAAATATGAAGTGTTGTATCCTTTGGAAATGGAGGATGATGAGATCGTGAATAGATTGGGCTTACGGGGATTGACTTCATTCTCTGCTTGTGTTAGAAGAGATAGGTGAGATAAAAAGAAAGTTCAAAGGGCTGGAAGATGGTTGCCTCCTCCTGTGGGTGTTTTGAAGATCAATACCGATGGCTCTTCTAGGGTAATCCTGGACTCGCTGGGATTGGTGGAGTTGGTAGAGATTATGGTGGCTCAGTTATCTTATTTTTATCCATTCATAAAGGACAACAGTCTGATAACTTTATGGAGGGGTTAGCGATTCTTGAGGCTATTGTGGGCGTGTGCTTTGGGTTGGCATAGTGCTTTGGATTGGCGTAAGATTATTTGTGTATCTGACTCTCAAATTATTATTAATTTCTTGAACGAGAGGATTCTATATGGTGTGGATTGGTAGCTGGTTTTGGTTGTTTGACGGATTTTGCAGTTGTGTTCTATGCTTGAAGTGGTGTCTTTTACCCACATCCCGCGCGAATGGAATAGGGTTGTGGATTGTTTGGCCAAGTGGGCCTCTAATCATGTTGATGGTTGGAAGGTTGAAGGTTGGGGGCAGTTTCCCCTTGATTTTTGTCATGGTTTAGAGAGGGTTATCTTTGATGATTTGGTCAGTTGAGGTGTGTGTTGTTGTCTGGGTGGAGGTTTTGTCTTGGCTGGTTTTCCTGGTGATCTTCTTTGGGAGCCTATGGGTTCCCTAATTTCTTTGTATTGCTAATTTCTTGCTTTCAATAAATTTTTTACCCCTTTTATAAAAAAAAGATCTCTCTAGCAATTTTATGATCAAGATTTATCAAGCATTCAAGCATTATCATTATTCATTTATCAAGAATAGGTATCATTTATCTTTGAGAATTTATCTTTATCATTGCATTATATCATTATTTTTCTTTCATAGCTTTTTACTTTGAAGAGCAATCAACAATGGAGAAATCAAGATCTTAGCTATGAGGACTTTGCTTGTTATCTAAATTCTATATGTTGAGCCAAGATCTTGAGTTTTTTTACATGATTGTGAGAGTGTGAGTTTTGTATTGTTCATATTTGTGATCCACATTTTCATCATCCATAATTTGGCATGCCTAGTGGGACTTGTTGGCACTTTGTGCCACCCCCTCTTTTCTAGCATGATCCATCAATTAAAATGATCTGAGAAAATCCCAAATGGTTTATCATGCTTAGATATTCCTCTATTAGTTGCCTTTCAACTTGTAAGGCTCTGGTTTAAAACCCTAAGTATGAGCGCATCCACACTTTTGTTCTAATCGCATGTTGACTGTCTCTCACCTGTTGCCCCTCACTTAAGTTACAATATTATGCATGGTGTTGTCCATTTACTGCCCCCCTAAACCTAAGGTTACCGCTTTGGCCAAGTACCAAAACAATTTATTAAAAGCCTAAGTCTAATAGTCGCGCCCCCTTCCCATTTGAATATTTTTATTAAGGACTCTGCGGGATCAATTAAGCATCGACAGATGTCTCATTGCTATTGGTTTTCACTGTTTCATGAGGAATTTTATATTAAAGGCTATGTCAACTACGAAATTGTGAGATCAATGAAACGTCAACAAGTGGCATAGATCAACTAGTTTTTGCCATTCTCCAAAGCCTATCTTAGTGTGCCCAAAGTGTTGAAAATGAAGGTAAATTTGTAGCTTAAAACTTGTAAAACTATGTGACTGTAAATCTAATTAAGTATTATTTTTCACAATTAAAAGTGCATGACTAATCTATTTAGATCAATTCTTTTTCAATGATTTATTTTGTTTAAATCAATTTTATCTTTTACAGAACTAGACAAAATATTGTAGAAGAATTGTAGACAAAAGACAGAAGTGACACAACATATAAGTGGAGAAACTCTTTCAAGAAAAAACTCCACCAGAATCGACATTGCTTGTATTATTTAATCTCAGAATAAGATTACAATAACATTGTATCAATCCTTGATTGATATGCTTCATTTTTCTTCAACAAAGCTTCTTCACAACCTGCAATAAACTCATCTGAAACGCTCTACAACTTGCTGCAATAAATAGGCAATTATGAGCTTTGTAAACTCCTAAGAGTTGACAATTACAAAGCATTAAAGCCTCTCTCAAAAACCTACGCCTAAAATTTCCAAGTAGAGTTCCACCTCCTAAACAGGAGTCAAACCAAAGTCTTCCTCAAAGTTGGCACCCCAAATTGTCCACTTAACTGAACTCTGGTCTCGAAGATATCTTGGAAGCTTCACCTCAAAGTTGGCACCCAAGAATGGGCCCACTTAATTGAACCTTGTAAATATCTCCTCATGCAAAAAATTTTAACTAAAAGATGCCAACTTGGGCACCCAAGGTGGGTCCAAGTCAATCTAAGTTAATTGAAACATAGCTCTTCATCAATTTATGCAAACAATGTGTATTCTTGATCACCTCCACTTAACTGAAAGTATCCACCTGTTATCTGTCATGCAATTGAAGTTATTAGCCATGCAACTCAAGTCAACTAACATGCAACTCAATTTAACTAATATGCAACTCAAAGTAAGTGCATGCAAATCAAGTTAACTAGCATGCAACTCAAAGTAACTACATGCAACTAAAGATAACTAAATCGTAACTGAACTGAACTAGTAGTGTCACTCCACTCTTGTAAATATCAATCCCTATTTTGTAGGAACAAGACATGCATTACTAAAGTGTTATCAAAACCTCCAAACAGTTAACTGAAGCAAGGTGGGTTCCACCTTCCATGTGGGTGCTCCATGTGCTCCTATTATTTAGGAACTCAAAATGGACTCCCCCACATGTTCCTATTATTTAGGAATAATTACAAATGTCAATTTACAAGTTCATTTCATTTGAATTTAATCTCTTTCTAATCATAGTGTTTGGGAACACTTTCCAAGGACTTAGGAGATACATGAAATATGTTTAAGATTGCAATTAAATGGCATCCTATTCCCAACACAAAGTTGTCTACAAAATTAGTGAAACATGGAATTTTTTTAGCATCACTGGTAGCAGTGGGACCATTGGAGGACCCCACCGAGTCCACATGGAAAATTTCTATAGTATTCCATCATTCCGCAGAGCCCTTTTGGGCAGACCCACAAATTCTTTACGAAAGTGCAAGAAGAGGACATGTGGAATTCTCAAAGGCATATCAGAGGGTGCCACGTGGCATGTTTTCATTGTTTTTTTCCATTCCACGAAGTATTTCAAAGAAGGCTTACATAAGGTTGTGGAAGCGCAGGAGGATGACATGTGTTGAGTTCTAAGGCACAAATCGGATGACACATAACACAATCTTAGACGTTTGTGGCCTCTTAAGGTGGTTCCACTTTCTAAATGCAGAGCTCTAGATGGTTGCCATGTGGTAATGTTTTAAGATTTTCCACCCTTTTACAGAGGTCCTTAAGATGGACCCACCATCAATCCATATAATTGCAGGACGTTGACGTGTGTCCTAATTTCTATGTGGCAGCTTCTGGATGCATTGCAGTGAGTTCTACTATCGAGGAGGCTCTAATTTTATCTTATCATCCTCCTGTGAGTTCACAAAATTGGTGACACCTGTCTGCATGATGACAAAGGGTAGGCCAAGGATATGTGGTGGCTTCTGGTTACATGATAGAGATTCTTCACAGGGGAGGAATTTTCAAGGGGATTTCATAGAAGTAAGCTGGTCATTGATCTCGTGCTTTATCTCAAATCAATGGTCACGTTTTAAACTTAATAAAGTGAACCTAAGATTCGATCTCAACCCTCCATCTTTGAATCCAATGGTTGAGATTCAAAATTCTCAACGACTAACCATACCAATTCATGGGAGCGACTATGGTCGAGTGACATTTCAGCTACCAAGATCAGATTTTCTTGCTATAGGGTCCATTCTTCATAGATTTCCACACCCTATTCAATGTAAAAGTGGTGCACATACATCTTTATGTGTTACAAAGACATTCTTTTTCTTACAGATCATATTTCTTGCAGATTTCATAAGAGTCCTCAAATTTTCACTTACAGAGCATTCAATTCAGAGGAATTGGCATGCACGTTAAGGTTCTCTAGACTTATCTTCTACACAAAATTTAATGATCAATTCCTTTGCTCTCGATATGATTAGATTCCTATAAAATTCTAACCCTAGTAGGGTTATGGTTTGATCTGAAATCATCTCAATTATGCTTGATCTATAAAAGCAACACTTGTATTCATTTTTAAGGGTTCTTCCTTTGGATCCTCTAGGGTTTTTCTCTTGCAGACAATGCATCTTTTGTATTCTACCATTGTAAAGATTGCTTCTAAGCTTTATGCTAATGAAATTCAAACACTTATCATTGTTATCTCTTTTATGTTTGAGTAATTTCCACTTACCTTCATATTCTAGTGAGTGTTTTGGTTGTTTCATTGATGTATTGTGTTGTTCTAAAGTAGGAAAAAATGATTTTCTATCTTGTTGCATCACCCCTTTTCCCTTTAATGTATTCCTTTTATCCCTTTTCCCTTGTGAGTTGTTAGAATAGAGTAGTGATAGGGTTTCATGTGCTAGGTTAGACCAACACAACTGCACTTAGATCAAAAGAGGAAGTCGACCTTCTTTAGAGACTTGACCTCAATTTGTAAGGTCCCACATCTTGAGGCCATTTTAATGGTATCATTGGAATGCTAAACTCCATGTTCAACAGAGTGCAATTTTAGGTGACAACAATTTTTGGCACGCGCGATGGGACACCCAAAAATTTCATTTCATCTTCTTGAGGAAGTGGTTCTGAACTAACAAACAAAATACACACCAGGCAACATATTATAGGGGTAATGATACATGCAAGCACAACACAAAGATAAAGGGTATAATGCTTGTGAGTTGGTCTATAGCAAATCGTCTAAATCACAATCTTGCTCATCATATAAATATGGAAAGAAACATGCTAGAGGGACTACAACAAATGAAATAGAAGGAGAAGTACTTGGTTAGACCCATGATGGATCATTCACTAGAAAAGGATCATCACACATATCCCTAGAAGATAAGTTCATTGATTCCATAAAAATCAAGGATAATTCTAAAGTATTTTTAATGGTTTGACCATATCATCTTAATCACTATAAGAATACATCACAATGGGTGATATGGTAGTGTTAATAGCATAGTCACGAGCACTATCAATCACAAAGGAAGATGGAGTTTTGAGAGGAGGAATGGAAGAATCCTACAGACTCGACGATGGTGAAGGTGGCAAGCACTTAAGCTTTTAGATTGGATGGGGAAGGTAGGGATCATATTCATGCTTAGGAAATAAGGGTGAACTCGAGTGAGGGGATGGTGAAGATGGGTGAGGGAGAGGAACCTCATTTGGATCTAACTACATAGGAGAAGGATTATTAGGCAAGATTCACCTCCTTCAACAAGCCAACAAGCCATAAAACGATGTCATCTCTTGCGTTCTTTCATAATTTAATTTCATCGCCTATGATTGAGAGCTTGTGTAGGGGGAACCTGAATGTTTCCAAATATCGATTCCTTTCCTTCCTTTTTAAGAGGAGGAATGAAAGGAATCATCAAAGGTTGGGAGACAATAGGATGGGAAGGTTTTCATACATCGGATTTCTTTCCCTAAACTCTGAAGAGATAGGAGGAACAAAATTAATCCATGAAGTGCAAGAAGGTCTAGGATGTGCCAAAAAATTTCCTTGTGGTCTTGGATAGGATGGTAAGAACCTCAACATAGACACTAGATGCTCGATATTGAGGGAGGATACTTGGTTTGGGATGTGATTCACTCACTACTTATGAAATAAGAGGAACTATACTCATAGCCACAAGAGGCCAAAGGGCCTCAAGGGTAGTGCCTTATAAATTCAATCACTTTTTCTTTAACTCCTTTTTTACAATGAACAAAATTAGTCAATATGACTTAAGGTCCAATATTGGCTTGGAAATGTTGGAGAAATTGATTGATGAGTTGTTGAAAAGAATGGATTGAGTTGTTAGGCAATGAAAAAAACCATTCTAAGGCCATGTCATTTAACGACCAAGAAAAGAGCTTGGCTAATAGAGCATCCTTAAAGAGAAAATCACTACATGGTGTGGTAAAGGATGACACATGGTTATTAGGGTCTCCTTTTCCATTATACTTCTCAAATGGGGTGTTTCAATGTTTTATGGTATTGGAGTTTTTAGGATTGTGAATGATAATAGGCTACAAAATTTTAGTATGATGGATGATTAGACTATGATTGATTTTGATTCATATTCAATATTTGTTGTTGTAGAGAACTCACATTTTGCAAGAGTTTGTTAATGATGGGATTGGTAGGTGAGATGGTTTGAGAATGGATAGAATATGAAGGACTAGAGATAGCAATAGGTGGATCGACATTTTAATAAATGAATTGTGGATGAGGTTGGGAAACAAAATGTTGGTAAATAGGTGGATTGATATTTTGAAAAGTAAATGGGAGGTTGGAGGAAGGTGGAATAAAACTATATTGGTTTATAAGATTCCCAAAACTAGTGTTAGTATTATTATCGGATTGTGCAAAAGTGGTTATAATAGAAGAAGTAAAATTTGGACTAGGAGATGTCATCATGAGAATCAATACCTACATCCCTATTTGGTTTTGAGGGGACATATTGTTGATAATTTTCATGCAACTAGTTGACATCATAATGTTTGTATCCACTATGTGAGCTAGGCTAGGCAAAACTTCAACACCTTGTGAATCATTAAGTAGGAATCTCCTAAGATTCTCTATGAGAGGGATAACCTCTCTAGCCAAGCATTGTGTACTCAAGAATTTTTAGAGACCAACCAATTCCTTGTCTATCTTATGAATTCAAGCCTCAAGGACATAAGCCAAATAGTTACCAAACCCAATAAAATTATAAGGGGCTTATGACTCAAAGATTATCAACAAGGTAGGAATGGGATCCAAAGATGATTGTTGATAGGCCAAAACTGGGATAAAGAATAAACTGGATTCAAATCGGTCTAAGTGTCAATCCGGGGATCATAATCTCATGAAAGGTATCGTGGAAATCTATAAAAGGGCTACAAGTAGTGAGAAGAGTATGTATGAAGTGCACCCTATGTAAATAAACCTATTGCAAATCAAAATAATTCTGGTGACAAGAACTGTCACTTCTTAGCGGCAAGATGTATTCTTTCCTATTCAGGCGACAAGGATTGTACAAATATTACAACAAATTCTGAAAAAAAAAAACTTAATTGCAAATAATCAAATTCATAAAATCTAAAGCACAAGAATCAATTTAAATTATTTACAAATATAAACACAAAAATTAAGGTAGCTGAAATACAAGTTCAAAACGTTGCAAAACATAATCGATAGTAGAAAACATACACACACAACGTACCTTGCAAAAATAAATAAAATATGTACATTCAATTGGTTGTTGAAGAGTGGATTCCCTACCTCCCATTCAACCAATTTAAGAAAGACTCTTACATAATTTCCAAGGTTAACTCAGATGATAGTATTCAAAAAATGATATCGGCTTTTTTCTACATGTTCCCTCTTGCAACTGCTTTTATAGCGTTTGAATACAAAACAAAATACCAAATACATGCTAATGGATTAAATTCTTATGGTGGAGATTTGTTGGTCAATTTTAGAAAAGAATGAAATAACTACCACTCTTCCAAAACTGATTCCATAATAAAATACTAAGTAAACAAAATGAGAAGATTGCGGGTCCATCTTAACAAGGAATATTTACGTGGAGAGTGAATCTTTGACAACACGCTATTGAAAAGGATTGCAAAAATAAATAAAATATGTACATTCAATTGGTTGTTGAAGAGTGGATGCCCTACCTCCCAATCAGTTGATTTAAGAAAGACTTACATAATTTTCAAGGTTAGCTCAGATCATAGTATTCAAAAAATGATATTGGCTTTTTTTCTACATGTTCCCTCTTGCGACTGCTTTTATAGCGTTTGAATACAAAACAAAATACCAAATGCATGCTAATGGATTAAAGTCTTATGGTGGAGATTTGTTGGTCAGTTTTACAAAAGAATGAAATAGCTACCACTCTTCCAAAACCGATTCCATAATAAAATACTAAGTAAACAAAATGAGAAGATTGTGGGTCCATCTTAACAAGGAATATTTGCGTGGAGAGTGAATCTTTGAAAACACGCTATTGAAAAGGATTGCAAAAATAAATAAAATATGTACATTCAATTGGTTGTTGAAGAGTGGATGCCCTACCTCCCAGTCAACTGATTTAAGAAAGACTTACATAATTTCCAAGGTTAACTCAGATGATAGTATTGAAAAAATGATATTGGATTTTTTCTACATGTTCCCTCTTGCGACTGCTTTTATAGCGTTTGAATACAAAACATAATACCAAATACATGCTAATGGATTAAAGTCTTATGGTGGAGATTTGTTGGTCGGTTTTACAAAAGAATGAAATAGCTACCACTCTTCCAAAATCGATTCCATAATAAAATACTAAGTAAACAAAATGAAAAAATGAGAAGATTGCGGGTCCATCTTTACAAGGAATATTTGTGTGGAGCGTGAATCTTTGACAACACCCTATTGAAAAGGATTGCAAAAATAAATAAAATATGTACATTCAATTGGTTGTTGAAGAGTGGATGCCCTACCTCCCAGTCATCCGATTTAAGAAAGACTTACATAATTTTCAAGGTTAACTCAGATGATAGTATTCAAAAAATGATATTGGCTTTTTTTCTACATGTTCCCTCTTGCGACTGCTTTTATAACGTTTGAATACAAAATAGAATACAAAATACATGCTAATGGATTAAAGTCTTATGGTGGAGATTTGTTGGTCGGTTTTACAAAAGAATGAAATAGCTACCACTCTTCCAAAACCGATTCCATAATAAAATACTAAGTAAACAAAATGACAAAATGAGAAGATTGTGGGTTCATCTTAACAAAGAATATTTGTGTGGAGAGTGAATCTTTGACAACACGCTATTGAAAAGGATCCACGCAGATATTCTGTAAGAAAATGGCCAGAAATCTTCATGTGGATTTTCCATCCTTCCTTCATGGCTACAAGAGACCATTAATAACGAGGGAAGGAAATGTTAAGGTATCCAGTTGGCAACTATGGTGACATGCATATGGAGGAACATACAAGTGATGTGCTGGCGAGATGATCACAGTAATCTGTATTTGTAGTAGTTGTTTTGCATAAACAACAAGAGCCCAAAATATTTTTTTGGATAATTTATTTCCCAATGCTCATTACTAAAAACAGTATAATAATTACTTTTCATTATTTTATCTCAAATCTATATGAATACCCCTTATGTATTTTAATCATATGCAACATAAATGGTATAATATGATAGGAAAATAGGATATGAGAATGGGTATGCAGATGTATGAAATGGACTAAAGCATGGCATAAAATAAAACATAATTGGCTCTCATCAATTGTGTTGAAGCAATTCCTTGGATGAAAGAGCTAATAAACTTAGGCTCAACTCTAGAGCTATTCAAAGCATGGGAAGCCATAATTTGATAACTTCTTCTCACAAGAATGTTGGATTGAGAATACCAAGTCCTGAAACTCATAAATCAAGTACAAGTTTCAGGACACACAAATGTTCCTAAGAAGTGAAAGAAGAAAGCAATAACAAGATAGATATGCTGATGATATGTTAGAAGAATGGAAGGTGTTTTTAGTTTTTCCTTTTGCAATAAAAGAAGAGAACCTGAATTAAATAATTTTTTCTATAAACTAAACATACAATATTTGTAAATGGTAAATAAGATATTCACTAATCTAATTCTTTAACCAAGTAAATTAGATTAAAGAATATATGCAATTAAATCAAAAGATTTGCAAATGCAAGCTAAGTCAAGTTCACCAAAATGTTAAGTTGGAAATGAAGGAGATCTAGGCTAGTATTTTAATTTAAATCAATCTTTCCACCTTAAAAAATGGAACTCAAAATCAACCAAGGTATTGTACTTGGCTACTATCCTCAAGGAATATCCAAGCAAGTTTGGTTGATGGTTTTGGTCTCTTTTGTCATAGAGTGTAAGGATTGAAAAGATGATGTGATGAATTAGGTGAATTGTGATTAAATTGACTAAATGTGACATATAACATAGATTTTACAGAAGGAAATATCAGAAACAGGGAGAAGATCTGGGTAGGAGATACAAAGATGAACTTGGTACTGAAATTTGGAGTTGAATGTGCAGGATGCCAACACAGTACATAGGTGTTTGAAAATGCTAAAAATAGGATTTTTATACTTGTATTAACTCAACATTGTTTGAACACCTATGATAGTAAAAATTAGAATTCAGTATGTGATTTTTTTTGTGTAATTAGAATGACCTAATATCTTGATGATAAATGGTGAAACACAAGAGATATGGTTTAGGAGTCTTTAAATAGTCGAGATGTCAAATCCTCTATCCATTGCAACAATTTAGACACCTACACGATGAAAGGGGAAAAAGGGTAAATTTTTGTCTAGGGGTTTGCCTTGGTCAAACCCAATGTTGGTGTCCCCACATTCACAATAATTATGAAGATAAATGGTAAAGAGTTTGTACTTTGGAGTAGAGGAAAAACAAATAATAAAGAAAGGGATAATACAATGATAGATTTACCACTCATATCTAAAACCTTTGTTGGACTGATGTAGCTATACCAATCTCACACAAGGAGGATGAAGAGGCTTCCTTAGGATCCTAGAAAAATTAGCACATATAATAACAATAAAAATAAATAAGAAACATCATATGACACTTGCACATGAATCTGTTAGCAAATTACAAATTGTAATTGATTTGAGTTATGTCTCTAATCATTTTCTTTCTTGCTTGCTTGTCTCTAGCTTGCTTCCTGATTCTTCTCTTGTTGTTCTAGACCTAGTGAAGGAGAGAAGAGGTTACATATGTATGAATTCAAGAACATATTAAAATAATCGTTTAAAGAGGCCAGAAAACAAGGTTGAATCCTTAATCACAACAAGGTTGAATTTCAAATTCAAAAGTTTTGGGCACAAATAGCTAGGACACTAGCACACCGCACTAGTGTTTAGGCATAACTCACTCTGCAAGGACCCCATAACTAAGGAATAAACCAAGTGTGCCAAAAAGGTGAAAAACAAGCATATTACAAACAAAATCAGGCACATTCCCAAACCTAGCATGAAATTGTAAGCGATGATAATTTGCAAGCTACAACACCTTCAAAATAAATTCAATCAAATGGATTACCAACACACAAAAAAAATTGAAAGCTCAAATGGATGATGATGCTCATGCTAAAGAAAACCTAAAAAGGTAACCAACAAAAATACAAGTTAAGAATAAGCAAAAGAAATATTTACACCTTTATCATTAGTTTTTTTATAAGCTCCAATATAGAGATATAGATTCTCTTTGTAATCATATCACTAGGTTGATAGTATAATGGTATGATTAGATGATTAGCTCACAAAAATGGTATTATAACATTTAGTATGAAAGTGTGTTCTTAAATGGGAGGGGAGGCCTCTCATTAATTAGAATTCTTCAGAGAAAAATGGAAGGCCAAGATGCAAAGTTGAATTGAGAGTTAGGGTTAAAAGTCACATGGATTGAATTCTTAGTGTTGTGACAAGTGCCACAAGGGAAAGGAAGATCCAAGATAAAAGGATGTGAGTGGATCAATGTGTAGGAATAAATGAAAAAAGGACAAGTGATAAGTGAGGTACAAAAGGCTAAGCATGCTCACACATGTGTGAGCATTTGAGGTGGACATGAGTCAAATTTTAAGGGGTGAGGTGGAGAATTAGCATACATCCAAGTTAGCATACTCACACATATGCGAGAAAAGAGTGGGATGAATTAGCATGCTCGCACATCTGGGAGCGTGGAGGAGATTGATAACACAGGGCAAGAGGAGAATGATCAATATTTTAACCCATGTAGATGGATTTAATGGCTGAGATTAAAAGGCTAAGAATTAATGATGATGTGGAATTAAATAATGGAGGAAATATTAATGAAGAATATAATTAGCATAGTCATTTAACTAATCATGGACAGGTCAATTGATTAAGTTGGAGGAATTTGAGAGGGTTACATTGTCTAAACCAAATAATTAAAAAAGTTGTAGTTAATTGATTTATTTAGGAGCTAAGGTTTTTTGAATTAATTGATTTAATCAATTAACCTTAGGGGAGTGAATTAAAATTAAGAAGAGAAAAATAATTAAATAATAAATTATTTAATTAATTTGTGGAGATTTAGTATGAAGGAAATTAGTGGTAAATTTTATGTCTACAAATATGGTAGTTAGTTGGATCTTCAATACTTTAGGTGCATTTGAAAAATGAACCATTGCCTGTGTTGGTAGTTGTTGTCATTAATGTCAACACTGAGGCTTGTGTTGTTGTCATTGATGTCAACAATGATGGTTGTCATTGATGTTAACACTAAGGAGATTGTTGGAAGTCGTTGTCAACATTGGTTGCTAGTTGTAATTGATGTTAGCACCTGAGTAATATGTTGTTAGTCCTTAGCATTGGTCATCTTTGTTACATTCAAATTGGGCTAATATTGATTGGATGACATGCCTTATAAAAGAAGAGAAGAGTTGAATAAGTTCATGATTAGATGTCATGCCTTATCAAGGAAGAATTGAAGAAGCTCATGATTGTATGTCATACCTTATTAGAGAAGCATTATTGATGATGTTCATATAATGTGCACTATTACTGTCAGCAAAGTTGATTTCATAATGATATATTAAGATGAGGATTAGAAGCATGACTAATGTTGGAGAGATTTTGTTGAAGGTCTAAATTATGTCTCATGCTCTCTCCAGATGTTCCTAATAATTCATGTGTTTCTAAAATAATATTTTGGTCTCTACAAGTTGCTCAAATGTTTATGGTTCAAAAAGTTGCATTCAAGTATATCCAAGAGAATGCTTTGTATTCCTCCATTATTAAAGTTTTGGTCTTGCGATTTGGTATTCAATTTTGGTGCTTTGTGTACATTACACTCCTATATTTTCAATTCACATGTGTTGTTGAGGAGGTCCCTGTGAATTGCAGAAAGTTGGCAGTGTTGCTAGTTGTCTGGATTGATCCGAGATATGCTCCACATTTCTCTCCATTGATGTATTTTCTCTTGTGACTTGTTGAATGTGCTCACAAATTCTATGAAATGTCTCAATTCCAATTTCACATGTTGAAGTGGTCCACAAGTTATTCTAAAAATGTTACACTAGTACATAAACAATAATATATGATTAAAAAAACTATTGAAAACTACATATAAATGACCAAACATGATCACGTGACCATTAGTAGTTTATTGCTAGTCATTTATAATGCAACGAAATTGATGACTAAACCATTTTTAGTTATTTATTGGTTGTTTTGATTGATCGATTTGGTAGTATATTTAGTCATTGATTTAGTAATTGATTGTTGTAATCTAGTCACTTATTTAGTCATTTTTTATTCACTGATATATTTAGTCATTAATTGTTGTTAACTGGTCACTTATTTAGTCATTTTTATTCACTGATTTTTGTTCATTGGTAGTATATTTAGTCATTAATTTTAATCATCATTTTGATCAATTTGGTAGTATTTTAGTCATTTTTATCCACTGATTTCACTGGTCATATATTTAGTCATATTTATTTACTATTCATTGATTTTTGTCAATTGGTAGTATATTTAGCCATTTTAATTATTAATTGATGTCAATTAGTAGTATATTTAGTAATTTTAATTGACTGATATTTGAGTATTTAAACATAAAACATAGAAACACACATCAATCATCAATTGCACAAAATAATACAGCCATTGAGAAGGCAAAATCGTTGAACTTTATTAAAAGACAGTGTTCTTACAGCTTGCAAAAGTCTAAAATATCTATCTTGCTTGAAAAATGCTTAGAAATAGAGTATTACAATTATTATTTTCAGTCACAAGACTGAAAATCTAAGTTATAATGCACAAAAATGACAAGAAATAAACTTCTCCTATAAAATTCTACAATGATGGAAACGCATGCTTGGAGCCCTTCAATTCGAGCACATGCCCCTTTCATCTCTTAAAACTTCTACAACGTGCGCAATCTTCCTGGAGCAAGTTGTAATGTGTAGAATCCAAGAAGGAGAGTATTGATCGTGTCCCATATATGAAGCTCTCTCCTTCAATGCAGTCAACAATAACCCTAAAATCTTTCATCCTCTATATGCAACGTGCCATTTGATATGAGCAACAGGGTGTTGCCTTTTCTACCATGAATGAAGTTGTGCCTCAATACAACCAACAAAATTACTATTGTAAGTTAGGGTAACAAATATTAGAGCAACATGCATAAACAAATTATAATGAAAAACCCTAACAAGCACAATAGAGCACAAACTAGCATGAAAATCAAAGCGAGAAAGCAAAGCAAACTGATCTCCAAGCTAGATTTGATTTATCTCCATTGCTCTTCTCCACCTGCATGAGAATGCAAGATTTTGAAGGTTTGATTGTTGATATGTTGATTGCTCATTTTTGCAGCATAACGATAAGATGAATATAATAGAAGAAAAATAGATAGATAGATAAGAAGAAATTTTGGCAGAGTGAGGATGCTAGAAGAAGATTCTCCCAAATGACTTGTGAAAGGATTGATTTATAGGAGAAGGCTGATTTGATTCAATGGCCAAGATTAAAAGTCAAATTTGTGATATGTATGGCTAGGATTAAAAGTTTATTTTAGTGCCTATGACGCACATTAAGTGGGTTACGACATGAGTCTAAAATTAAGATGTGAGGAAATAAGTGGGATTCTTTTATTTATTTGGAAAGAAAAGATGCTTATGACGCACAATGAATGGGGGTAAAAATAGGATGTGAGTGGGAATCTCATAATTTAAATAATAAAATTATTTAAATTATTTATGCATGTGAAGAGTTGTAGTCATGTGACACATGTTGCAATGTGACAATAAGTGAGGGATTAATTCAAATATTTAATTTGAATTATTTTGAGACATGTGAAGGGGGATTAATTAAATAAATGAGATTTATTTAATTAATTGGGAAGGTGATTAAGTGGAATAAATGGGATAAGTGGGATAATGTAATGACCTAGGGTAAAATATTACAAGATGTTTTACAAGGTCATGTATCGACTAGGTAATGTTATGACATGGACAGTTTTGGGTGTCTACATTTTGCCCCTTTTTGAGATGATGTTTGAGATGGTGAGATTTATGTCGAGTAACATCATTTCAAAGAAGCTAAGGTATGGATAGATGAAAAAAAGATGATGTCCCAACCACTTGAAGAAGTGAGGAGTATGATGAATGAAGGAAAGGGATGATAGAAGAATATGATGATGCAAAAGATATGAAGAAATGGGATGATGATATAGGATATGATGATGATGATGATGCCCCCTCAAGAGGATAGGCGGGTTGCATAAACATGGATATTCTCTAGAAATGAATGAAATGATAAAGGAGGGATAAGATGAATGATACAAGATAAGAGTAGATGAAAAAGAAAAATGACATGTTATGCTGCAATAAAGTGAGCAATCATATGTTTGATATAGCACTAGACGTTATGCACCAAGGTATAAGGACCAAGGTGATGATGTGTCTCATGCCCCAATATAATACAACCTTGTCTAGATACAAGATATGGATATTAGCTAGGAGTGATTCGGATTTGATGCAAATGCAAGATAAAAATGATAACACACACAAGCAAGCAAGCATGTACAAATGATACAAAAACAAACAAGGTATTGCCCTTGTCAAGCTGTAAATTGATGATTAATTGATTGATTGATGATGATGATAGTGTTGCCATTGTGGGGAACGATATATCCCTAGATCAACACAAGGATGATTGACTGATTGATTAATGATGATGATAGTGTTGTCATTGCAAGGAATGATATATCCCTAGATCAACACAAGGATGATTGATTGATTGATTGATTGGGTTTACAACAAGATTAGGATCAAGACCAAAGGATGTGATTGGATAATTTGACTTGATTGATTAGCTTGGTTGGTATGGATTAAGGATTGAATTGAATTTGGATTATTGCTTGGAATGATTGAAGATGCTTGATTTGAAGATTTGGACGATGATTGATGAATTAAATTGAGGAATGGTTTACTTGGAATGATTTTGATTGATTGGATTGATGAGGAAATGATTTAATTTGATGATAATGATTGGATTGATTAGAAGAATTGGTTTGATTAGAAGAAGTGATGTGATTGAATAATTTGATGAAGAAATTGATTTGAAGAAGTTGAATTGATTGGAAGAAGTGATTTGGTTTGATTTTATTTCTTGGATTTTTGAAATGTTTTGATTTTTTGGATTTTTGAAATGTTTTGATTTTGGATTTTTGAAATGATTTGATTTTTTGGATTTTTTTGTCCAATATTTGATGTTTTTGGATTTTTGGATTATGTGATATTTTTTTGGATTTTTGAAATGTTTTGATTTTTTGGATTTTTGTTTTTAATGTTTTGATTTTTGGATTTTTAAAATATTTTGATTTTTTGGATTTTGAAATGTTTTGATTTTTTGGATTTTTTGAAATATTTTGATTTTTTTGGATTTTTGAATGTTTTGATTGTTTTTTGGATTTTTTCCAGGACCTTTTTTGAAATGTTTTGAAATGTCAATGGGTGAAAATTTGGGTAGCCTTTATGCTAGATACCAATGACAAGGGAAAACCAAGTTTGGGTGGAAGGAGATAGAGGGGATTGATGGATGAAAGGGTGGGTGATAAGATAAGGGATAGAAGGCTCATGATAGATGGATCGATAAAAATGATAGGTCATAGTGAATGGAATAGTTGTATACATCATAGGAGAGCAAGGATGTGATCTCTAAAGACTACGTCACATAAGAATAACATGCCCAATACTAGGTACAGTACTTAGAATTCTTCATGACAAAGCTTATGACACTAGGATAATGATAGGCTTGTTTGGAAGGATGAGGTATAACAAAAGATATCCAAAGCATGTTTCAACATTTTGCCCCATATTTTTATCAAGATCAAAAAGAGGAAGAGAGGATGAATGGACTCAATATGATAAGTATATGGGTATGATGGCCAATAATGATAAGATAGGAGATGGTAAGATATGATATGATAAGATAAAAAATGATATAGTAGGATGAGATAGCATGCCCCCAAGTGTAAGTGACATAGAAGATCAACCTACACATGACGCCTATTTGCTAGGTTTTCATCATGGTACTTATCCAAGGTGCCTGTTTACCAGGTTTTCACTGTTTGATGAAGGGATTTCTCGTTACTTTTTGGGATTTTTTCTTCTTTTTTTTGACTTTTTCTTTTCTTTTCTTTTTTCTTTTGATTTTTTTTTTCTTTTCTTTTTTTTTGACTTTTTTAATTTTTGGATAAGAGAAGGGGAATATGGATAGGAGGGACTCAAGTTTCTAGTTCCATGAAAGGTGATAGTCCCACTAGAGATGGATGTCATCGCATGGACCATGTCAAATGTCGTTGTGCTCATAGATGTTGGTGAGGGATGACATGAAAGAGAGATGGATTAGGTAGATGATAGATTATGATGTGGATTATGGAGGGATTGGTGGATTATGATGTGGATTATCTAGGGAAGAGGGATGGGAGGCTTAGCCAAAAGCATGGACCATAGTAATGTGATGGGGGAGATATGTAGGATAATGATTGAAGGGTGAGGAGATGGAGGTATGTGGAATCATTGTGAAATGGAAGGGAACCATGACCAATGGTTGCATACATTGTGATAAACGCTAAAGCTTTTGATGTGGAGGAGGTGTAGGAAGCAATGGAGATGGTTTCTTAGGAGATGGGTAATGAAGTACTTTAGGTACCCACATAGATTTAGTATTTTTATGACTTTTATTTTTCTTGTGGGATGGAATATGAGATTCTTCAATAGAGTGGGAATGTGAGGTGGAAGTGGATGGTTGATATTTTTGAGATGTAGATCCCTCGTTTGACCTGTTTTCCTTTTTCTTAGGGACCCAAACCATTTTATTTTTGGCCTTTTCTTTTGGAGGTATGAGCTTATATTGTTTTTTGGATGGATTTTTCTTTGTTTCTTTGTTTTTGTGTCCTAAGGCATGAGGACCCTTCATATTTTTTGATTTATAGATAGAGGCATCAAAAAAAATTCTTTTGAATCCCATGGGTATGGTGGAATGAGTGGAAGCTTCATGTTTAGACAATGTGTGCATTGATTGGTCATGATTAGGATTTTTAGAGGATTTATGGATAGGTGGATAAGGGGATTGGATAATGGGGATATTAGGTGTTGGGAGTAGTGGAGGTAGATTAGATGGATGGATATTAGGAGTTGGAAGCAATGGTGGCAAAGTTGATGGTGGAAGGTGTACGGTCACATACTTTTGACATTTGTAGGATGATGGATGAGGGATGGCAACATATGTTTAAGGTGTATGATAGGATTTATGGTGGAAAGAGGACTTAGGATGGGTGGAGGAAGTACCAACATCTTTAGATTGGTTTCCTTGGGGTGTATAACCACGGCCATAAGAGCATGGAGGGACCTTGACATGGATTGGCTCCAAAATACCTTGTTCATGAAGGCCTAAACCTTTACCTTGATAGTTCATGTTTTGAAGCATGCGATGGACAATGGGACTAGGTGTGTTTTGGACACTAGACTTGAGTTCATTATTAGATGAAGAAGGTGAAGTGGATAAAGGTTGTTGTTCTAAGGAGGAACATTCATGAATAAATATGGATAGACCAATAGGACATGTTGGTGGATTTGAAATGGGGTTTATAGTGGATGTGGAAGGATCATTAAGATCTTGATTATGTTCATTTAGATCCACACTATTGGTTTGACCTTCTACATTTACTTGGGAGGCATGTGTCTCATCATGACAAGTGGATAATGCAGGATCATGGATAGGACTAGGTAGGGGGTGTATAGGACAAATGGAGGTTTCTTGCTCATGGATAGGTGAAGTGATAGGCTCTTGACCATGGAATGCATAGAGTTGGCTAAGAGGATCATCATGGCCTCCTTGATCATAGGTAGGATCTAGATCATAGAGGGAAGCTTCATCATGAATAAGACCAAGTATGTTATGAGTGGGGTCATTAGAAGGGCCTAGATCTTGATTAGAATGAGAGGTTAATGTTTCCTCATACTTAGGATAATGCTCTTGAAATAGCTCTTGGATTTGAGTGGAAATGGAAGTGGAAGGTTCTAGAAGAGGTTTGGTATGCTCTTTATGATCAACAACATGAGGGCTTGATGGAATTTGACTTGGACATATAAGATCAATAGGTTGTGGACCACATGATGGAGTTGGAAGAATAGGAATGACATTCAAAGATTCGTTGGTAAACTCATTAATGGGTGCTTGGCATGGGGATGGTCTATTCCGTGCTAGTAGTCTTTGGAGAAAACCGTTAAAGGATTCTTTGGTTGATGGATTAGAGCTTGAGAGGTTGGATGGCGGTGTTGGTGTAGGACTATTGTGCTTTGAGATAGGAATTTTATTAGATGGTGATGGAGGACTAGTAGATGGAATGGTGTATGATTCTAAACTTATGGTGGTATTTCCCTTGTCAAAAGTATCATTAAGGTGACCTAAGGTTTCTACAAATTTTTCATCATCACTAAGATCTATAAAGTTCTCATCATCACTAGGAGAAAAGTTTGACCCACCTTGGAGGATATATGGTTTTGGATTATCTTCATGATTAGGTGAAGGGGCTTCTCGAAGTATGAACTTGGGCTTGTGACTAAGATCATTAAGGATCAGGACCATTTTAGCAAATGCTTGCCTAGGATTAGGGTGATGATGATGTGGAATGATTAGATTGCATGAATTGGATTGATTAGGATGAAATTGATTTGAATGTGATTAGAAAAAGGATGATTAAGATGATTAGAATGATATGTTTATGTGTTGGTGTTTATAGTTTGATATGATAATTTGCAAATAAATTATTACACATGTACACACATGAATCACACACACAAGACACATAAGCAAGTTTGAATTTGAAATTATGAATGTGATGATTAAGAACACACTTGAAGAAGACACATCAACAAGTCCTAGAACTAGTCAAGTGGGTATGGTCAATTAGGTCTTAAACTAGGATGCATGAGGTCGACTAGGGATAATTTGAAAGAAAAATCATGCCACATAGCCGGGAGAAAGGGGTAACCCACCCTTCACCTTCACTTCCCAAAGGTATAAAGTTTTTTGGGGCTTAGCCAAGAGTGACAAGATTTTAACTCTCAAAGAACTGTCTTTCGATTCACACCTTGATTGAGGTCATCCCTAGGGGTGATGAAATCCCCTAGTAGTTCTCCTATGAAGGGTATGACAAAAGCGAACCAAGTGAAGTATTTTTTTATCACACACGTACTTGATTCACACTCGCAATTGTTAATTTCCCTTTAAAAAATTGAAATGTGTGTAAAAAAATTCAAACACTTGTTATTTTTAACCCAAAGTCAAAATGTGTGATGGAAGACAATGGTTCTTTTTAAGCCCAATTTTAAAGTGTGATTGCAAACAAGATGTTTGTTTTAAAGCCCCAAATTGAAGTGTTTTGCAAACAAGATTGATTGATCAAATGAGAGATAAAGATAATAGAATGAATGCACCCGAAGATTTTCTCTTTCCAATCTAATGTGTATGACTGATATTGCTGCTACTATAGCTCCTTATGATCACCTAAAAAATAAAAAAAAATGATATTATAATGCAGCCATAAAAAAAAGTAAGCTCATCAGATAATTGCAATTTTAGATACATGTTTTTAGCATAGCCAAATTAGATTCGACTATTTAAAGATGTTATGGATCTAAAAAATAAAAAACCAAAGAAGAGACCCCTTCTAATTTTCTAAGAGCTTTCCAGAAATGTAAAGAAATCAGAAAAATTCTTTGTTTTACACCAGAAAATGCAGATTTGTGAAAAACGTATAGAAAACAAAGATTTGATTATTTCGCATTATATGTGACTTCTAAATTAAATCTGTAAAACCAAGACCCCTATTAAAATTCCACAAGATTTTCAAAAAATGTAAACATTTCTAGAAAATTAGTTGATTTGCAGCCAGAAAGTTGATTTTATGAAAAAACTTAAAATAGCGATAACTCCTAAACAAATGGAGATAACCCCTCAATTTCTTTACTATAGCCAGTTGAGATGATTTTTAAGCTTTTGTGAAAATCTTGTAGAGAAATACACAGCCATTTGAAATATATGATGGAATTTGTAAAACCTCGGGTTTCATCCAAAAACTGGTAAATCTGCAACAACAACAAAAAACAATAAAACCTGCAAAAAGCAAGCTAAATCAAAGGATTCGCGTCGGGTTCACCAAATGTAAGTTAGGGTAAAAAATATTAGAGCAACATGCATAAACAAATTATAATGAAAAACCCTAACAAGCACAATAGAGCACAAACTAGCATGAAAATCAAAACAAGAAAGCAAAGCAAATCGATCTCCAAGCTAGATTTGATTTATCCCCATTGCTCTTCTCCACCTGCATGAGAATGCAAGATTTTGAAGGTTTGATTGTTGATATGTTGATTGCTCATTTTCGTAGCATAACGATAAGATGAATATAATAGAAGAAATATAGATAGATAGATAAGAAGAAATTTTGGCAGAGTGAGGATGCTAGAAGAAGATTCTCCCAAATGACTTGTGAAAGGATTGATTTATAGGAGAAGGTTGATTTGATTCAATGGCCAAGATTAAAAGTCAAATTTGCAATATGTATGGCTAGGATTAAAAGTTTATTTTAGTGCCTATGACGCACATTAAGTGGGTTATGACATGAGGCTAAAATTAAGATGTGAGGAAATAAGTGGGATTCTTTTATTTATTTGGAGAGAAAAGATGCCTATGACGCACAATGAATGGGGGTAAAAATAGGATGTGAGTGGGAATCTCATAATTTAAATAATAAAATTATTTAAATTATTTATGCATGTGAAGAGTTGTAGTCATGTGACACATATTGCAATGTGACAATAAGTGAGGGATTAATTCAAATATTTAATTTGAATTATTTTGAGATATGTGAAGGGGGAATTAATTAAATAAATGAGATTTATTTAATTAATTGGGAAGGTGATTAAGTGGAATAAATGGGATAAGTGGGATAATGTAATGACCTAAGGTAAAATATTACAAGATGTTTTACAAGGTCATGTATCGACTAGGTAATGTTATGACATGGACAATTTTGGGTGTCTACAACTATTAGTCTCAATTTAGAGAATAAAAGTGCATTTTATATTGCAAGTTTACAAAAGTAAGTCCAAACACAGCAAAAAGATAAATAAAAAAAAAAATTGTAGGAGACAAATCACATCCACAAACATGGGAGAGCTATGCAAAATTGGAGAAATTAGCTAGGCAAATGAAGGCAGTAAGGTATTTCCAAATTCAATACTTTTACTTAATGTTGTGGAATAGAAGAAAAAAGAATCATTTATTTGCTACCATAGTGAAAAGTTGGAAATTGCATTTGTTTTGTTAAACATGGCCCCTGATACAACTATTAGAGTTGTTAAGAACCTTCGAGTATGTTCTGATTTTCACACTGCATCTAGATTCATCTCCAAGATTGTTGCAAGAGAAATTGTTTTGAGAGATGTGAGCCATTTCCATCATTTTAAATAGGGACAATTTTCTTGTGGAGAATATTGGTGATGCTAAATGAAACAATCTGAAAAAATAGGCTTGCACTATAATAATGTGCACTCCATTAGATATCCAGTAATAACAAAGGGACATCCATCAAAGCATAACAGTAGGGATTTTTTTGTCATATGTTGTAGTTACAAGTGCGCTACTAGACATACATGAAAATGTGGAAGCATAGACAAGGCAAGCGAACTGTTTCAAAAAATGCCTCAAAGAAATGTGATATCATGGAATGTCATGATTGAAGGATATGTTCAAAATGGGTTTTTCTGAAAAGTCCTTAGAAAATTTTAAGAAAATGCAACCAGTGGGTGTAAATCCCAACTCCTCAACCTTTTAAAGCATCCTTCCTTCCTATGTGTGAATTGGAGCTTTGGATGGGGATATGAACATCCATCAAAAGCATATTTGGAAGTGGATTTTTATTAGATATTGTAGTTGCAAGTTCCACTTCGGATCACCAAAGCCTTCACAAAACCTTCTGCATAACCACCACAACACCGCATGGTTGTTGTTGGGCCTTCACGGTGATGTGGGAAAATCTCCCCACATCACCGCAAAGGCCCAACAACAATCGTGCAGTGTTGAGGTGGTTGTGTAGAAGGTTTTGTGAAGGATTTGTTGATCTGAAGTGGAACTTGCAACTACAATATATGATAAAAATACACTTCCAAATATGCTTATTCCTTAATGAGAAATAATCACTCATATAACCAATTAGTTGGAAGAAAACTGGGAGATAGCATGAGTGCTCAACTAGCAATAACAATTTTGAAATCACCTTCCTTGAATGCGAGTGCAATTTAGGAAGCTGGTTCAAACAAAAACTTGTCTTAACAAATGATACTTAAGATTCCTCAAAAATGTGGTGAGTGTGTGAGATTTTCCTCCAAGAGAGTATCAAGGATGACAGGCTATCATGGAGCCATATATTATCCATTTGTTTTCTCCTTGCTGGCTATTATAGTAGTTTGTGTTTGTGTATGTTTTCTATTCAAGGGACCCCCAAAAGTTAGTTCAATTCCACCATTCATGTGGGAAAACATTGGTTATGGTGCATATTAAAGCTAAGTTTCTTTGGTTGGGATGTTCGTTCTACATTTTGTGTTGCAAGAAGTTATATTCTATGGATATCAAGTCTCAATTTTTTTCTCTCAAACTGTGCCTTGTGACATTGAATGTGCTACATCACATTACACATTCAAGCAGAGAAAATGACAATTTCTTCCATTAGCAAATGAGGGCAGCCTTATCATCAGTGGATATGCTATTGTAAAGAGCCCACAAATACTGATACGTGCTCTTGAGGAGTGACCTAGGAAGAATGAGAGCAAGGTTTCTAGTCTTTCAAGGTTCTTGTTGTGTGAATATGATCATAAATGTGTATTTTATAACTGTGGAAAAAAAGATGTGTATATAATCATAAAGATGCCAATGGAAAAGCCAAGGCTCCCTTAATAGCTTTCTCTTGTGCTGGATCATAACATTTTGAAGTAGCTTACGGTATTTTTTATAGGTGCAAACAGTCTTTGTAAGGCTTAGTTTTGGGTGGGCACAAAAATTTCATGAAATACCTTCTTCCTAATTATGGAAAACCATTAGAAAGACATATTTGGGTTGCAAAATATAGGGCACATATACTCTCAGTCATTGATTCTTTGGGTGGTATGGAATTAAGTGGATATTGTGGAATAGAGTACATTATACGCTCTCTTATGTACCAGGGAAACTTGTGTCAAGATCTGAGCAGATAAATGATTCTTTTATCGTCAAAACATTATACCTTCCATTCTCAGTGTGTCTATTGTCATACCTCTCACTAACACTATTATTATATTGACATCGTTATCCTACTGCCCCTGTAAAAGAGCTCCATTTGAAGGAATCTTGACTACACATTATGCACAACAAAACTCTACAAGTGCAACAAGACGTTTGCAAGACAAAATATGAATTCATTGAAACATTATTGTCTAAGCAACATAATATCTTCAAATGAAGGAGCATTGTAATTGTGACTAAGAAAATATTGTGTAGGTATTGTTAGCACTGAGAAATCAAGAAGATAACACATTGAATTAGGTGACTGAGATCACTGAAAGGAATATCATTGTTAGAGAGTTGCAAACTATGAATTGTCCTTTGTCCTATAGGATTGAGAAAGGAAGAACACTATCAAATAGTGATTGAATCATAATAAACAGTCCAAAAAAATGAAATTTACTATCAAATGGTGACAAAGATCTATCCTCTAAGTCATTTACACATGGTGATTGAGAACACAGTGAGTAAGAAGTAAAAGAGAATTGGATCATAGCACTGCAAAATGGTCAGGATTTATGCAATGAAATTCACTATTCCTTTGATCACAAAGGATATAAATATAATAACCAACATACTGATGTGCACAAAGAATGTTCATGGAGGAGTGTAAACTTCCTTACAAAGCAATTACCATAGCAAAGTTTGAGGTGAATTGCACCTGCTATTTTATAATGATATGGATATGTTCTAACATGTATTTAATTGCTATAGCATAACAGATAGGCTAAATAGTTGTCCATATACCATTGTTTCAAATTCAAAATATATATACCTTATTCTAAGATTAAATCATAGGGGGAGTCTATATACATAAGACACCATTATTTCAAATTCAATTTTTTTGTCTCTTATACAATTGTTTGCTTCATTTATTTGACCTAAGATAGCCTGTTGTATAGAAGATTTTCTCAAAATCACAGTAAAAACAAAAGCATCAGTCATTAACCTAAACTTTGCAAGAGTTTCATCGAATTATACTTTTCCATTCTCTTTTCCATTCTGAATTTTTTTCCAAATTTCATCCATGAAGAACTTCCTCAGCCTGTAGATCATGTTGTTAGCCATAACTTTACCAAGTGTCAAGGATCGCTTCGATTTTTTACCCAAGCAACAATTGACAAAAAATGGTCTTACCAGATATAATGTGTTGAAAAGCTCTTTGAATTTATTCTAGAAAAGAGTTCCTAAGAGTATAATGCATAGTTTTGAATTAACCTTTTTGCATGAATTCCATATCCTTGATCGGCTATTTCGAGCTTGATGACCTTCATCAAGAATGAGTAGAACTGTGCTCTCTAAAAGTAGTTTTCCAATATGCTTATCCTCTTCATGAAGGCTCACATTTGTCTCACAAGTGAGTGGCATAGAAGAAAAAGTGTTCTTGTTATTGGCTACAATATTTTTCTATACCTAACTTGTGAGATAAATGTGAGTCATCCTAAAGAGGCTAAGCATATTGGAAAACTGCTTTTAGAGAGCCCAAGTCTACTCATTTTTATAAAGGTCATCAAGCTCAAAATAGTCGATCAAAGATATGGAATTCATGCAAAAATGTTAATTCAAAACTGTGTGTTATACTCTCGGGAACTCTTTTCTAGAATAACTTCAAAGAGTTTTTTAATACATTGTATCTGGTCAGGCCAAATTTTGTCAATTGTTACTTGGGTAAAAACTCGAAGCTATCCTCGACACCTAGTAAAGTTATGACTAACAACGGGATCTACAGGCTGAGGAAGTTCTACATGGATGAAATTGGGAGTAAAATTCAAAATGGAAAAGAGAGTGGAAAAGTAGAATTTGATGAATCTCTTGCAAATTTCAAGTTAATGACCGATGCTTTTTTCCGTTGTTATGATGGGAAGATTGTAAACAGTCTTCCCGAAATAAAGGATTTTACTGTGATTTTGAGAGCATCTTCTATACAACATGTTGTCTTAGATCAAATAAATGAAGCAAACAATTATGAAAGAACCAACAATTTTGAATTTAAAATAATGGTGTCTTATGTATAGACTCCCCCTGTGATTTTCTCCTAGAATAAGGTATAGCAATTTTGAATACGAAACAATGGTATATGAAAAACTATTTAGCCTATATATTATGCTACAACAATTAACTTTAGGTTAGAACATATCCATATCAACATAAAATAGCAGGTGCAATTCACCTAAAACTTTGTTGTAGTAATTTCTTTGTAAGGAAGTTTGCACTCCTCCATGAACATTGTCTGTGCAGATAGCCAAACATTTAAAGTTCTTAACCAAAGATCCAAAAATGAGTATCTCGTCATTGCATGACTCCTACTTTTTCTCTAAGTATGATAGTACTTGAGCTTCTTGTGTTTCTAGATGGAACCTATAGTGGAAAAGTGCAGTTTCCATTTGAAGGAACCATCTTCAAAGCTCTTCCTTGAAATGAGGGTTGAAAACATTAGAAGAAAAGCTATACCATAATTCTAAAGTAACAATTTGTATCAAGCCAACTATCATAAAGTATAATTAAAAAGACAAATCCTTACAATTGGACCTCAAATTGGATCTGAAATTAGACTAGCAGATTTATGATTATATCTTTAGAATGTACAAACTTTCTCTATCGGATATTCATAGCGATCAACTAGGAATCCAGAGTAATTGACTGACTCCTAAGATGTAATAAGGTGGAAACTAATGTTTCATTCCACCGAAGTTTGTATTCCTATACTCAGGTTCTACTTCCAAGCGAAAACACCTGGAAGTGTTTCACACCGGCTCAAGGTACTCTCAAACCTAGTTATGTCACTGATAGCAATCCAAGTTTGCTCGAAGTATCTATACCGAAACGTTACATCACAATCTATTCTTCCTGCACATAAAAATTCCACATATTAACCCCTTCTAAATAAAACATTTACTCATCATAAAACCATAATTAATAAATCATTTCTATTTCAGAAATAATTCGATGTCATTTACTATCAAAACAAAAGTTGTCTAAATCACAAAAAATCTATGAAGCCTCCTAAATGTAACTTAAAGAAATTTTTCAGGAAGGGTTTCAGCATAAGAAGCTTTCTACTATAGCTCTCAATGAATGTATTATAATAAAAAAACAAAATTCTTCACACTCGAAGTAATGCAGTCAAACATTTATTCCAAAAGTATGTTAGTGGGAGTTAACTAAAAACATAATGATTTTTTGCTTGGTTTCTTTTATCAATATGCCACGTGGGAATGGAATAATCACTAAGAAACCCTAACAATAAAAAACAAAGTAAAGGTTCAAGAAAGGAAATTCCAATGTACTATTGTGTAATGGTGATGAAGGCACTTATATGAGCATGACCTGCATACAAATCCCTACCATTGAATTGACATCCATCCAAAGAGAAAATAATAAATGTAAGTATTTGAGCAATATAAGTCCAAATGGTTATGCTATAACGGTAATGGAATCACCATAAGAGCACAATCAAGGAACAAATTCTTGTGACTATAATTATGTGATCCATAACTCTATTGGTCATGTGGCACAATTGTGCTATAACAAATACAGGATGCATTCATGTGTGACCCAAGTTTAATGTGGCTATGTTGTGTAAGAAATGGAGGCACTCATATGAGCACAATTCATGTACAAATCACTATCATCACAATTAGGTGTCAATCATCATTGGGTGCATTGAATTTGACTCAAGTTTAACAAGTTACGATGTAATGATAGCATGATCCAAGAGCAATTACCTTCTTTTTGCAATAAAGAGCCTACAACTTTGGTTGATATGGAAAGTGGTTTTTTTATATCAATTATATAGTGCATTCAAGCAAAAACCATGTTTAATGAGCTATTCTAGAAAGTGATCAATATTTTCTAAACCTTATGAATGTTACTTAAAAGTGTACAGCTTAAACTATAGACCAAGTTTGTTACATAATTGAATGCAATCTTGGGTTACCACAAACTATAATAATGTGATCTAATAACCATTGTGGGAAGTATTAATGCAAGACCCATACTATATAGGATACATTTCCCTGATCAGGTTTACATGCCTTAATGATCAAACACAAGCTTCCCACACACTCTAGGATACAATCCAAGATCATACCACACCTTGTCAAGACAACTAATTTTCTGACCCAATATTTAAGGTTGTTTTTAATACCAACGAAAGCATTGGTAAGAGCATGACTAGGGTACAAACCCTAGGCCTCTGTAGAAACATAAACCATAACTCTAGTGGATTAATGAGGTCGCAATACCAAAAATATTGAGACATTGTTCGTTTGTCAAAATAATTTTAACTCGATAGCGAAAAAATACCCAATACCAGTTTTTCAAATACCCATATAAAGAAAACACCCAAGATCATTTTTTAAATAACAAGATAGTCAATAACAAAGGGTTCACCGAACATCAATTTTTTTAATGCCCAGGAAAAATGATAACAAAATCAAAATTTAGAAAATTGTGTGTAATACCAGAGAAGGTTGAGACCTCATTTGTTTCTCAGAAAAAACATTATCTCAATAGCAAAAAATATCTAGTACCATTTTTTATAAATACCCATTTCAAGTGAAATCCATCATCAAAATACCCAAACAACCAATAAAAAAAATGAGCATCAGTTTTTAAACATGCCCAGATATCTAGTAACAAAACAATCAACATCATAAAATTCAAATAGCCAAATAGTACTTCACGAAAACACCCAACATAAAAAATTTCAAATACCCATTAGGCATAATGTATACATCCAACTTTTGAAAAAAATTAAGAATAGTTTGCTTACCTCTGAGACGATCCACAACAAATATCTCAAAATCCTCAAGACATACTTCTAGGTGGGGAGCTATCTAATAGAAGGATAGATTTGGCCACATTCTAGACCTGTACTTTGAAGCACTGCTCGCAGGAGATTCCTCCACTAGGAAAGCCCTTCAATTACTGCTCAATATCTCCATCTTCAAAACCCTTCAACCTCTATTTGTTTTCCTAGACTATTTCTTCTAACTAAGTAGTAGTTAAAAGCCACGAGGAAATGGTGGCTTTATTATATCGTTTGATTTTTATTATGCATTTATAATGTATATATGTGTATGTATGTATGTATGTATGTATGTATGTATGTATGTATGTATGCATAAGTGTCGGGTAAAGCCTAAATTGATGGCTAGGAATATTTTCTCTCAAAAAACAAAGTTTGATGCAAAAAAAATCATTTATTTAGTCATTTATAGTTGTGTTGCAAAAAATGAGTAGAATTTAGTCATTTTTAGTTGTTGTGACTAAATTTTTTTGTCATGTAGTTATTTATTTTCCAAGTTCTACTAGTGTTACATCATTCGATAATGTATTTTGTGTTTCCTAAATAGAGTTTTCTATACCTATTTGGTCTGCAATGACCATTAATGGCATGATAGTATGAAAAAAGAGTATGGAAGTGATGTTGGATGTTCAAGGAACATCCCTATGTGATCCGCATGCTGCTAATTGGCCTTTTTGGTGTTGCATTGTGTCTTGAGTTGGCTTTCTAGGTTATTTGTGGATATCTGGCCAATGGAGCTTGTTCCTTTGCTTAGGTTGTGTGCTTGGGGGGTTGCACCAACAATGGAAGATGTGTCATGATAGATTTGGGTCCTGACCTATCCTGTTTAAGACCGCATCAAGTAAATTCAATTGAAAGAGTGTTTATGGGCCAACTGGTTATGTACTTCAATGTTTCAACCACACATTTCCTTGATGCCGACTTAGGTTTATGTGTGCATGCATGTAAATAATTTTGGATCACATTGAAAGAAGTGTTAAGACTATTTTTGGTCCTCTCTATCTGTGGGATATGACCACATCATACTTTGGTGGCCAAATAGTTGAATTTATTTTTTATTCTCTTATTGGCTAACCTAATTAAAGAATCAAAGTGCTACAATGGATATAAATACAAGATGATTTTGGATGCAATAATAGGGAGAAGTGTACATGTGCGAAAAAGTGTGTATGAGAGTTGTATTGAATATCCAGTGAAGATAGTGCTAGAGATTATGAAAGGAAAGTTCAATTGAGCTTAAACGCCTCAGTCAACAAAGAGTTGTGTTGGTAGTCTTTGTAATTCTCTTGTAAATATTTTGTATCCTACTCTAAGATAGTGAATCTCATCAGGTCTCTATATCTTGCTCCTGAAGTTGGTTGGTACTTCAGTGCTACAAGTCCTTTTTGTATCTTTCTATAAGGCATTGAGCCTTCTTGCAAGTTTTTTGGCAGTGAGCCTTATATTGTGAGTTTAACTCTCATCATGATTTTTCCCTCATTGGGTTTTCCATGTAAATACGGTGTCTCCTTGTGCATGTGTGTGTTCTTTATCTCTTTATCTTTGTTGTTGATCTTATTACTGCTATATATTTCATTAGTAATGTTTGTTGAATGTGTTAAAGATTCAAATTGTCATATTCTTTTCTGTTACTACTCTGCATAAAGTTCTATCTTTATCTGCTAAAGGAGTTTAAGTTGTGTTAAAAGTTTCAAGTTCCAGAAGGGGTTAAGTTTTGTAGAAGAATTATTCACCCCCCTCTCAGTCTCTGAAAGTGTTCAACAGCCTAGCATTTCTACTCAACTTTTCATGCCTCCATAATGTGTTCATGATTCTATCTCAATAAGATACCTTTTGGGTTTTATGTATTTTAGACTAGACTACCTTGTAGGTTGAGGAAAGCAACCAATTAGCCTTCAAATTTCCCACCATTCAAAACATTGGACACAAGGAAACTATGATCATGAGTTGAACTAGGTTAGTGTTCAAAATATTCGACACATTTAGTTGATAGCCATATGGGAATATGCAACACAATTATGAGTTCCTTATCTCCACTACCTCTGAGATTCCAAGAGGATGTATGTTATAGGTTTTTGTAAGGCCCAACCTCTTTTGTGACCCTTGAGGCATTATATGTGACTAATTTTATTTATTTTGGTCAACAAATTGTGTGTAATCGGGTGGAATTTTCACCTAGAGAACCATTACAATAGAGCCAAGGAGGTCTAATGAAAGATGACCTAAAACTACAAGCCTAAAAATTATTTCAATAACAATAACATGCTAGGTGAAAACAACAATGTCAGTAGTATTAACTATGAAAGTATGCCTTCAATGGCCTACAAACATGTCGAGAAAATTATTGATGTGAATAAATGTCTTGTACCTAGTTAATTCACTCACTAGGTAATTAGGGGACATGCACACATGTTAAGTTTACTTAGGCTATAAAATTCTTATCGAAGTCTTACCTAGAACTTATCTTATCTATGCATCATTTCCTAGGTAGTTAGTTAGTTGTTACATGCTATAGGATTAAGACACATGTCTCAATCTTGTTGTATTTTATCTCTCACCTTGCCTATATAAGCAAGGCATCATATGTACTTTGCCATATTCAGTTTGGCATTCTTGCATCCTTAATGATAGCATGATATTTATGTCATTTCTCTCTTGCGGAAGATATTTTGTCTTGCAGGTGATTTGGAGTAATTGATGAGTTCGCCATAAACTCCTACGTGGTATCAGAGCTTCAGTGATGTTGACTTCTTCCCATATCTGAGGGACCAATCTTGGCGTGAAATTTTGCTAGGTGCGAGTTGGGGTCTTTAGAACCTTGCCATTAAATCTAGGGCATCAAGGAAAGTCAAGATCGACTTTCATTTCATCAAAATCCGACATATTTTGTTAAATCTAGAAGGGTTTGATGTAAGTCACTTTTATTGGAATTGTTTTCATTTTTGCTTCAAAAATCCTCCTTCCACTCATTTGTAGGAAAAATGATTTTTGGGTTTTGTAGCCAAGTTCAAAATATCATCTTGGTATCTTTTAGATTTTTCATATCTTGAGTAGATCCAAAGAAAATTGCTCTCCAAAAATCACTACACGTCATTTTTCTGTAGATTGAAGGTCAAAAGAAATTTATTTTTTCATCTTCTACTTACTAGATCGAAAAAATATATCTGGGTTTTATTCTTAACATCAAAATATTTTTGGGTTTGATTTTTAACATCAAAATATTTATGTGTTTTTGATATTTTGTACACATAAGGAATATATTTTTTAGAAATCAAATCAGAAGTAAACTTTTTTTTGCTAGAAAACCTGTTTCCTGCAGGTTAAATTCAACTTTTTTCAAAAATTCATAACTTGAGCATACAATGTCTATTTTTCTAAAACTTTATATCGTCAAAAAGTTGATTCCATCTTCTACATAGATTTAAGATCATTTTTCATCATGGAGGCAAATGTGAACATTTATCAATGTATTCATTATTTCCTTTTTGTGTGCATTAGGTTTGCATTTTCTCTAGACTTCATTTCAATTCCAGATCATTTGTCAATCAACTATTGCTTCATAGATTCCAGAGTTGTGTCAGTTTGCAAGTTTTCTAGTGTTCCTTAGCATTGGTTCTGTTGTTATTTTATCATGATTCTAGCCTGAGTCCTTGAGTGACTCTAATATGGTTTCTAGCAAGCAAAAGTATATTTCCTTGCTTATTGAATTGAGGATTCCAGTGTTACTCCAGAAGTGTACTTCTAGTGCTTCTTTTTGTAGTAGGTTATCTCATTATGGTGGGTTGTATGATCTCACTTTTCATCCTTTATGTGGATGGAAATTAATTGGATTTGTGATGGATATCTTTATTGTATTTCATCTATCTTTTAGGGAGGAGTTTTGTCCTACTGGGTTTTCTCCTTTTCTCTATTTGTGAGAGATTGCATTTGCATATGTACATGGGTACCTAACATGGCCTAGTAGTTGGGACCCATTCTTGCATCATTGCATCTTTGCATAATAATCTTCTCTCCCAAGTTGCACTTAAGGGGGGTGTTGGTGTGAATAAATGTCTTGTACCTAGTTAATTCACTCACTAGGTAATTAGGGGACATATTCACATGTTTAAGTTTACTTAAGCTATAAGATTCTTCTAGAAGTCTTATCTAGAACTTATCTTATCTATGCATCATTTTCTAGGTAGTTAGTTAGTTGTCACATGTTATAGGATTAAGACACATGTCACAATCTTGTTGCATTTTATCTCACCTTGCCTATATAAGCAAGGAATCATATGTACTTTACCATATTTAGTTTGGCATTCTTGCATCCTTAATGATAACACGATATTTTTGTCATTTCTCTCTTGTGGAAGATATTTTGTCTTGCAGGTGATTTTGGGGTGTTTGAGGAGTTCACCATAAACTCCTACAAAAACCCTAAACTATTACACAATATATAAAATGACATAGGATTGTTCTATGTGCATAATGGATGAAATTTTGGTTGTTATCTTTCGTCTTATTAATCTATAGTTTCATTTTTTATTTTTCCCAGTGACTTTTGCTTCAAACTAGTTACCTCTTCATCCTCACACTCAACTACCTATTGCATCCCTTTCTTTCCTAAATATTTTATTTTTTCCATAATTTAGGGCACATTACTTTCTAAGAACAACCTAACCATGTTTTCCTATTTGTGTTAAGAAATTTGTGTGTTTTGGTTCTACCTTATTGGCCTTAAATACAACACAATCAATTTGAAGAGTGACTGTAACATTTAAACTTATATTTGTTTATCACACCCCATTTTTGAACAATTAAATTATATTATATTTATATTACTTATTTTTGAATAAATCAAATGATGCAATTAAAAATTATGATCTTTTTTGAAAGAAATAATTTCCATCATATAATTATTTTAAAGATATGTATTCAAGTGTGTGGAATATAAATATCAATTTTTAAATGATGAATGACACTAAAATAATCTTATTTTGTCATTAATTTTGATAAATTGAGTATTTATTTGGATTATGGTAAAGTTGTTGAAACCCATTTGTCATTGTGTCAAAAGATCGACTTGTTAATGCTTGATACAAATGCTAGAGATAAGCGGATCCATGGGAGGCGGTTAGTCCATGTCCTAAATACGAAGGGAGACATTGGTGATTAGTCCAACAATCCCCCCCCAGCATCACCCGAGGGGATTCAAACCCATGACCCAACTTTGATACCATTTTTTGGAACACATCTGTCATTGTGCCAAAAGATTGACTTGTTAACACCCAATACAAATGCCAGAGATAAGTGGATCCATAGGAGGTGGTTAGTCCACGTCTCGAATCCAAAGGGAGACAATGGAAATTAGTTCAACAATTTTTTTATATAAATATGATTATAATTGTGATGGAATAACTACCTTGTGGATAATGAGATGGATGCAGGATAGTTAGTTCTCCCTCCCAATCAAGGAGAGAGCATCATCGGGAAGAGGGTTGCAAATTGATATGGTCAACATAACATATCATACTTTTCAAGAAAGGTTACACATATACACCATAGGATTTCATACGCTTTGTAGAAAATCCATTGTGTCGTAAGAGTTGATTGTCTATGTTTGAATGTGCAAAGATGGTTATGCTAACATTAGTGTTTTAAGTGTCAAAAGTTATCCTTTTGTTTGATTTCTTATTGGTTTACGAAGTTAGTATACTTTTGATTTGATCTTATTTCCATGGCATCAATAATATCAATCGTGTGTTTGCCTTATCTTATGGTTACCATATTGGAGGTAAGAGTTTTCCTACTCTCTAGGTGAAATTATTTTTATGTTAATTTAAATTAAAATAATTCTTTATTTACTTGTGGAATTCTAATTTAAAAAATATTTAAAATATTAAAATTTCCTTATACGTGGAAAATATGGGAAATTCGTTGTGAAATAAATGAAATTTATTGAACTCTCTTGGAGCTCACCTTTATTGCACTTGTCACTTGCATGACATTGATGAAGAAGAAAACTAAAGAAAACTAATTTTGGAGTGAAAATAACTCCATACGAGTGGAAGAATTTGGGCAATTTTTGCATGCAAAGATGTCATGTAGAAGGATGAGAAGGGAGCAAGGTGAAATTTCATTCAAAAGGGAATCTTGTAGGAAGAGAAGGAAACTTTTTTCTTTAATTTGTTGTATTTTCTCCTAGAAAAGAGAAAGAGGAGTGATCGAAAGAATGAGAATGATATAAACAAAAAAATTCTCTTGCTTTTTTGTGATGCAATTCACGAGATTTTTTCTAGGTCTTGAGTATTTTATGTATTTGAAAACTAGTATAAACTAGTATATCTAGCTTTATATAAAATCTATTTAAATAACATTGAAAGATTTATTGCAATTAAACACTATAGGCAGTTACTTTTACCTCTATTACCTTCCAATGAAGAGAGAATTGATTCTCATTTAATCATAGGTGCGATGATTTACTTCACGGGCAAGGTCTCTGGTTCAAGCCCAGGATAGCCCACCCATTATGCGCTATGTAGTAGGATTGTTGTCTGCTTCATTTGGCCATCTATGGGGATATAGCTTAGTTGGTAGAGCTCCGCTTTTACAATCGGGTCGTTGCGATTATAGGTTGGATGTCTGATTGTCTAGGCGGTAATGATAGTATTTTTTACCTGAACCAGTGGCTCACTTTTTATCAGTAATGGGGGAAAGGACCATAACATGCCACTGAAAAACTCTATTGAGACGAAGATAGACTGTCAAGAACGTAGAGAAGGTAGGGTGGGTAGTTGGTTAGATCTAGTATGGATCGTACATGGCCCATAGTTGGAGTTGGCGGCTCTCCTAGGGATCCGATCCCCGGGGAAGAGGATCAAGTTGGCACTTGCGAACAACTTGATGTACTATCTCCCTTCAACCCTTTTTAGCCCCAAAAATGGGGTAGAAGGAAAAGTCGTGCCATGGACCGACCCCATCATCTCCACCCGTCGGAACTACGAGATCGCTCCAAGGATGCTGATTCGCTCATTCTTCGAGATGTCCCTAACCTAAATATTGAAATATGGTTCTATCATATTACTCCTTTCAGGTGGAATGTTTACGCCTTTCTTTTTGATTGGGAGAGCGTACCGGCCCGACGTGGAATGGAGAAATAACATAAAATACTTGAATGATCGATCAAGTGAGTGGAACGTAGAGGGGTGGACCTGGTAGGAAGAGAGCGAGAGGGGCCCCAGCTGCTGAACCCGGATCACCTTTAGGAGCTTAGGAGAGATTGATCCTTCCAAGGTCCTACTGGGGAAGACCTAGTTTTCCATTCCAATCCCAAACTCAACCAGTCCCAGATTATGGCTCTCTAGGAGGGGAAGTGCTTTTCGGCATCTTTGTCCTATATGGTTTCATTCACCCACTTGACTATTTTCCAATTATAGTCAAGATAGGCAATTGATTGATACGTGAATGAGGAAGTGATGACCAATTGACATGAGGAAGCGGTCACAGAACCAAAGGCGAGTCAAACGGGTGGTATTCTCCACTTTCGAGTCAAGAAACCCTAGACTATTCCAACATCCCCTACTATCTATAGGGCTCCCCCTCCCCATTTCGACAATCACCGCATGAAACTCGACCACTTACTCTGACCACTGCACATGAATCTCGATCAGCACAGGAATGAATCGATCAACAACTATAGTGTTGGGGGCCCCTACTATATAAAGGCCCCTACTATCTAAAGGAGGGGTGGCGGGGCCCTTAGGCTTTGAACGGAAGCGGATATTTGAGTCTAGTTCTTTTTAAGTAGAACAACTTTGCTTATTATAAACTACTAACGTTATAAGATGATAGAGTAATAGCAAAGAAAGACATTGAAAAAACTTTTGGTCATTTGTATTGTTTACTTCAAACCATATACCCGTTGTTATTGTTAAATATACATGTATATATTATATATTACTAACAATGTGAGAAATTATGAGTTTTTGTCCTCCATTATAGGATAGAATGTTCATTGAAAGGTTGATACGTATCAACCTTCTAATGAATTTTAATTTGTTTTTATAAAATGAATATATACATCTAAAAAAGGTAAAAAAATATTACATAAAAAAAATAATGCAATTTATTTGGTATAAGTGCATGGTACACAATGTACATATTTGAAAATGATGTGATTTTCATTATACATGAGTGCCTTGCTTCAACAATTTTGGAGATGGCTTATTATGGTAAAGGGCTTGGCCAATTCTTGAGCTCATTATGGCCAAGGAAATGCTTCAATACGCAAGAAATAGCGATGAAAAGTTAAAAAGTTCTCCATTCTTTCAAGAAAAGAACCAAAGATATATTTTCTCAAAACTGAATAATTTAAAAAACATTGCAATTATTTTTTGAAATTGAAGAAAGTTATAATTATAGTAAGAACAAGGTTAGAACAACAAACTATTAAATCATAGAGAGATCATCTTCAACATTCACAGATCAGTGATCTTCAAATAGAAAAGATCACTAACAAAATTCCCACCAAGATTACAGCGATAAAATATGACACATTTTGAAATAGGTGAATATTAATTTAGAAAATGATTTGGTCTTATATTTACTAATTATTTTATATTAGTTATTTATATGAAAACGAAGTGACTCGGCCTGAGAATGAGGACGTGTCAATAATTGCCTATTTCACCGTTATTTTTTTATTGCCCTACTTAAAGGATTTCATTATTAAATTGATATTTTCTATCTATTATTTGTAGCTATTACTCAATATTGTATTTATAATTATTCATTGATATTATTCTTCAAAATATATAAATTTAAAATTTCAAGATATTTCTAATTTTTGGGTTTTAAACAAATTTTCTATCTTTGTCTAAAAATTAATTGGCTTACCAATATTCCATTAGCTTTTATATTTCCTTCATTTATGCCCCTCGACCTGCTTTCCTCTTCTCTTGCGGAGTAGGGCACGTGTTTATTGCAAAGAGGGCTACGGCTGGAGGTGGCATTCTTTAAACAGTTCAAGTGCCTTGTCTGTGCTTCCAGCAACGATCAGATCACCATGCTTGTTTGTTCTTCCAAATTGCAGCAACAAGCATAACCATGTGCATCATTAGAGTCAGGTAACTCTGATTGTTTGTCTTTTTTGACATAGGGCTAAGGGTTTGAAAGCTGAAATATAGCAAGGTTTTCTGAAAGATGAAGAATAGAATCGTAGGAGTAATCAACAACATGGGTTTACTGCCGATGCTCCCAACGAATTGCCTGGACTCATAATCAATGATATTCTTTCACATAATTTGTAAGGATTTTTATCAATCATAGGACTTCAGCTTTTTTGCTTTGCCACACAAAATAATTCTCTGAATCAGTTTTCCTTCAAGATAGTTGCAGGCCTAAAACTCGTGCCAATCATATTTCGTATCAATAATTAGCAATAACATATAATAGTTTCAAACAATTTGTATGAATGAATGAATGAAAGATTTTAATGACATCCACGAGACTAAACAGTCTAAGGGACCAAGACAAAATCAGGCCTAATCTGTCTTCATGTTCTTTTTCAAGTCGAATTTTCTACTATTAATTTTGACTAGAAGGCTAGTCGTCTGATTAATCTTGTCTTCCCCAAAGAGCTGGTGCATATTATCAACTTTCAAACTATTTTCATGCTGAGTACGAATATCTTCGTAAGCGGTGCATTCCATGATGAAGTGTCATTTTGTTTCCATAGTCCTTTTATTGCAGAAAATACAAGTTATTTCTTCCCAAGTTTCTTTGATTATCTTCCACCTATCGGTCTCACACCTAAGGTGATGTGATCCTGTCCTCAATTGCACAACTAACAACTGTACTTTTCTTTTAATAGCTACACCTAGATAAGTTTTTTCACCATGATTTTTTTTCCGGGTTAAACTCTTTGATATAGTAAGTTTTTTTACGTCCAATTTGATTTGTCCACATGACAGTTCTAAATTTTTTATTCACTTAGCTTTTTATTTCACTATTGGTGCTAGGACACTCTTGCAAATTGATGTCCCACTTGTTCATCCACTTGTTGTTCTGCCTCATCCAAGTTTTTTTCCTACGATCTAACGTCTCCTTCATAACCATTTTAGACCAACGGTGGTCATCCATGTTTTCAACCTTTTTTAAATAATTTATCAACCGAGTTAACGCCGATGCTTCCAATGGAAAAGTCTCAGCTTCAGCTAAAAGAATTTCATATGGGACTGTGGTTTTAACTTTGAGACTGCTTGTTATTAGATGTTTCTGGATTCTTTCTAGTTGCCTCCGACTGCACTTTGACATACCGTTTCCCCACACTTCGCACCCATAAAGAACAACTGGCACAACAAGCAAACCAAAAAAAATTTTTTTGGTTTTCCAATCCCAAAACTCGACTTTTCTACACCTGAAAAAAGTAGGAGGCTTTCCAACCTCCTAACATAGTTTTCATAATGCACTCCAGATGTAGATTGTCTAACAATCTTAATTTTACGGTAGAGTAGCATCATTAGGTTCAATCTAGGGAAAGCATCTCTGCGTCAATTTAATGGGGTACGCTATGCTGGGTTAGGTTATGCTAGGATAGCCTTTTTTAAACTCTGCTTCGATTATGTACTTTTTTTGGGATACATTGCAGCTATGATTACTCTGGATATGGAGCTTCGATGGGTAAGGTGAGGACGTTTCTGGACGCTGTTCACGCGTTGCCAGTTTATATTACCAGGGCGAATGTTAAGGAATAGTAATTATCAAGAGATAAATGCATTGTACGCGACTACTTTTTGAAATTTTTGCCTTTTCATAGAAAGTTTGTGAAGCTACGCTGTATTGACTCAAGGTTTGTGCAAGGATAAAAATAGGTGCGAGACTGAAGGAGTTGCTCCGGCTTCTTCCTCTTCTTTGCAATGAGTTTGCAATTGTTCCTATATTTCATGATCAGTGGAGGCGGTGCGTGAGGAGGAATAGTTTATCAAACGATCACTGGCAAGAAACGCAAAACGACACCGGCAATGCATTCCCAAAATGGCAGGGAAGGAGGACAATTTTCAATATATTAATAACATCTTTTAGCGCTGATCAATTTAAAATGCCTGTAGTTTTTTATTATTTTAAGAATTTCAATGTACACGGATAGAATGTCGTTGCAGTTGAACGCCTTTCGGCGTAAATATATGAGGGAAAAAACATTCCCTTCAGGAACATATAAGTCGTTAAAAGAAATTTGTTTGCCTCTTTTCTTGTTGCTTGAAGTCGATTCAAATCTTATTCTTTTGTATGGTTGCATTATTTTGAGATAATGTTTTTTATGCATATGTGTATATAATGTGTACACATTTATCCATATAGGCATATATGTGTATGTGTAACTTGGTCATATATACTTAAAAAAAATTAATATTTGTGATTACATTATGTATATGTAATTTGGTCATATATGTGCTCAAAACCAATATTTGTGATTGCATAGTAAAAAACTGGGTATCGACAACATTATTATGGATGTATAAAGTAAACAAAGCCAAATGAATAGATTTAGGTTTATTTAGTATCTTGTTATTATGCTTGGTGTGGAAACTATCATATAAATATCTAGATAGTACCATGCTCAACGAAGTATTGGGTCAAATTTATTCATCCATAAAATAGTTGCTACTTCTCTAATTAAAACCTGCATGAGGATCGAGGTAAATTAGACTATGCAAATATTAAATACTGCTAAGTGTAAATATGTATAGAGGTGTCACTACTCAGTCATCATAAAACATGTTTTTCTCTATTTATTTGGGTGAATTAAAGGCCTATTTTGTATTCCATCGGTGAGATTAATTTAAATGTAAAATGCATCTTGTAATGGTCCTCATGAACCATTACTTGGCTAACCATATAAACACAATCACTCAAGTAATGGTTAATAAACCATAATCAGATAAATTTTGAATAGTTGTATTATACTACATAATATTCAATCTACTCTTTACAAATATCAAATATCATATTGAATAAGAAGTAAGTTATTAAGAGTTGTATTTAATTTGATGTTAACACTTGTAACCACAAACAAAATTGTTAGAAATTCATTTTTATAATAAATAATAGTAGTATTTACTTTGTAAAAAGGAAAATAAAGGCAAAATATATTGTTAGTAGTCTTACTAAAAGATACACGCACATACACAAACCTATTTATCCTCATTGAGTATGATGTTTATGTTTCCTTAGTCCACAAAATAGACATTAACAATCTTGAGTATAATGAGATAATATATTTTACTAGTTTGATGTTTAATGATATTGCATATTATTATGTTTATTTTTAGATTTGTAAGTTGCCTTATATGCAAGGAAGAATGGGTTCAATGACTTAATAGTATACCAATTGGTGGATTGTCTATAGTGAAGGGAAAGTGTGTTTAGTCACTGAGTAAGTGAAGTTGTGTTTTGATAATATGGATAGATTTCTACACATAGACCAATAATAGTACACTTTGTTTTATAGAATGGTAAATAGAATTGTTGGTTTTCAATACTTATTTTTTCATTAATAGAGTTAGTGATTTATAATATTAATAACTTAATCATTAAAGGTGATATTTGCACACACACACGTATGTAGATATTTATATAAATGCATATATGTATGTATATGTTTTAATACTTGTTTATGAAACTCGTGTTGAGTAATGAAATGACATTCCTCGATATATATATATTTTTATATATATCAAAAGGAAGATATATAGACCTTGGTTCTCATGATGAATGTGGCTTAATTAAAGCTAGTTACTTGTTGGCTATCTTTTGGATTGTAAAACTAAATTCTACTTGTAGTACTTGTGAGATAGGTTGGTGTGTTACTATATAATAGTCATGTGAGTAAAATGTTTTCTATTGAAAAGACTAAGATTGAGGTGTGTGAAAAATGATGCACATATCCATCTTGGAATGTAAAAATGTAATAATTTTTTTACCAAAGTAATGCAATTTGTTGCTTGTATTGCCAATTCGCGATGTATAATAGGTTGCATGTTTGTCAAAGTTGTCATACTTAGCCAGAGGGTATCTAGAGTTGTATAGTAGATTGTATGTGACATAGCCAATACACCACACTATTTCTCAAATGATATGGTATGTTTACAAAATTCTTTATCTGCTAGCCTCGTGGAGGGTAAGGATACTTCTAGTTGGAAGGTATGCAGGGGACCATTGATTTGTGGTTGGAGGAAAATATTTTAGATGATGCTCTCCCTCTTGCAGTTCAAGAACTCCAAAGTCTTGATCATATAGAGACACATTGTAATTATTATGTTTTACTTGAAGAAGTAAAATTATATGTTTGAATTTCTATGTCTATTTATTGGAAATTCTCAAGTGTAAATAGTTAAATTATCAAATTGTTATATGATAATGTACAAAAAGTGACAAGAAAGGAAACTTGATATTTCTATTCATGATGTTGTGTACTTTACTATTGTGTACAGATACCCATAAAACAATTAGATCTAGTATGTTAATATTCCTAGCTATAAAAAAAAATGAGGAAATTTAATAGAAAATTTTGATCAATTTTAATTCATTACATTGTTACCTACCCTAATAATTCTAGATTATTGATATGATATTTTAACCAAAATCTACCTTTCTTCAAACTCCCAATCTACTCTACTCTTCTTTGATAGATTTTTTTATGTAACTGCCTAGTGTTTAACTAATGCTTATGGGAAAATAATGTCACCAAGAAAATATTTGATTTAAATTGATAGGCTAGAGTTTTAAAATAGGTAAACCTATCTAGAAGATAATTTTAGGTGTCATTTGGGATCCATGCCACTATGAATCATATATGCTAATAGTCATTCATGCCTTTCTACTGAAGTCATCCTATTCATTACCAAAGTTGTAGTGTCATTGAACCTTACTACCAATATGAAATATGTTATTGTTCAAGCTATTATAGGACATTTTTGAAGATGCACTATGATTTTTATGTCATTGAATTCATCTAGAGCATTATTTTAACTCATTCTTTCATGTCATTTCTTTCAAAACCCACACACCAAAACCAAAATTCTTCTCATCCTTCCTCTATTTTATTTTTATATGATGCAATATTGCTTGTGAATCCAAATTATCCTACATCAAGAGTGCTTACATCTTGCTATCAACCTAATTTTGTATTGATGAATTTAATATGATCTATAAATTTTTGGTTGTATACTTGAAAAGATAACAATAGAAGACAATTATATATTATGATTTTATTTAAATGGTTGTTAAATTATCAATGGATCTTATAATGGTTGTTTATGCTTAAACATGATATATTAGATCTAAGTGTATCAGGTATAGTGAATGTATTTTTTGTAGATTTAAAACATCTTTATACATTATGTTTGCAGATGATTGGATGTTTTTTCTTCAACTATATATTACCACAATGATGTTTGATGTTTGAATTAAGTGTATATGACATATTTTGTGTTAGCAAGAACAACAGGTTGATCTCATGTGTTGAACCACACCTTTTATCATGACCTTTGGAATATATAATGAAATAGTAGTAGAAAAATAAGTACCACCCAATTCTTAGTAAGTAATGGTTAGGACCACCTTGTTACCTATAACCCATCAATTTTGTTTCATTTCTTATCCTCTATATTATTTATGTATATTATAATTATTTAAATAGCCCTAAAATGGATATTTATGTGAGACATTTCATGTGGGACCCATAAGCACCTTGTTGGCATTATAATATTAAATTTGATTTGGGAATTTGTGTTAGTTTAGGTGTTTGTTATTAATGTGGAGGACATAGATTTTAGGCTAAGAAGACCTTTCTTTAACCCTTCTCCTAATCCACTTCTAAATATTACTCTCTTTTGGCAAGAAAGAAAATAAAAATAATTTGATTAACATTTATGAGGGATGGCATAGGTGTGCTAGGGAGAATTTGAGTCAAAAAAATAATTGCAAGGGATGCCTAGTCACGAGGTAACTTAAAAATGAGTATTGGATATATATTAAATGGGTAAGATTATTTTAAGGAAATTCTTTCCTTTTGGAGGGGGTTGTGTTTCTTCTAAGGTTTCTAGTCTAGAAGAGTTTTTGTCTAATATTTTTTTTATTTTTCATGCGTAAAACATAGATTTTGGTGACTTGATAACAAGCTAACAAGGAGGGATTTAGGACTTTCTTTAGTAGTTTTGAAAACTCACCAATTTGTCTCTTTCTCTTCACTAATATATTTCTAATTAAAAAATGTTCAAATTATGTGCCTATAGTTGAATATTTTAACTCTAGTATAATTATTCAATGTCCTTGTGTCAGTGTGAGATTGTGTATTGTGAACTATATGTATGCAAATACCTAATGTTACACACCCTATTCTTAGAAATATATATAGGTGTGTGAAAATAGGGTTGAAAAGGGATTGACTTGGTACTAGAAATGTGCTTTACCACTTCTATGAGAGGATTCAAGGTAAAGACTCGATGTAACTATAAACTCTAACCACTATTATGTATATTTTGTGTCTTGTACAAGACTATCTGAATTTTTATTCTTACAAGTAGGATGTTTTCACTCCCATATGAAAAGTGAACACTCTATTGGATCAAGTGTGGATAGATCCAATGGGGCTTGATGATTCACTAAGAAATGTGGTGGGACACACTTCTTGTTTGACAACATGAATCAAAGCTAAGAAGACAACATATGGATTCTAGTTGTAGAAATTAGATGCATTAACAATATTAGAATCTTAGTAATTGATTGATAATTCATACATCAATGAAGAATTTATAATATTTATCAAGCTATAAAACCTTTAATATTGGTCTTTGAGGCCTACAAAATCATGAAAAAATAATGAGCATTATTATTTAAAGAATGACACATAACTAAGGTAATCATAATGTTTTGATTAATGAGGAATTATTGTTGTGTTGTTTATATATTTATTGTGTAATTCAATGATATTTTTAATATTATTGTTCAAAATAATAGGTTAAGTAACTTTACCTACTTTTTACATACGAATAACAATGGTTTTGTTATATACGAATAACAATGGCGACAAAGGCGTGAAGGGAGACAAAGACGTTGAAGACCCGTGCGACCTATGCGGGGGATTTGTAGAAGGCTCCTGTGGAAGATTCCCAGGAGAATGAACTTGCTGATGCATGCGCTAACGGAGGGTTTGGTGTTCAGGATGGAGGTGAGACTTTTGTTTACGGGCTTTCTCAGACGGCTACTGGTGCAGGCTCTGCTGGCTGCAGGAGGTCCTCCTGCATTGGCGGCCAGGGCAAGCTTAATGGCCTTCGACATGGGTTTTGCGATAATGGGAAGGATAAAGTGGATCGTTTGCTGGTTAACTCGGCTCAAAGATCTCAGTCTAGGAGACCTCCATTTGGGGGGTTTATTCCTGTGGCTTCTGCTCTTTTTGTTGACTTGACTGCTAAGACGAAAGAGGAAATCGATTTTAATACTTCCGCCTTTTCCTCCCATGGGGTGATCTGTCGGTTTAAGGGGTTTTGGCCTTCTCTCCCTCAGCTGCACTCCTGGATCTCTAAAGAATGAGAGCCTTTAATAATTGGTAAAGTTCATATTTCCCCATGGCCAAGGGGTTTTTTGTTGCTAAATTTGACATTGATATGGATAGAAACAAAATCTTATGTAATCACTTCTTTAGCTGGGAGGACAAATTTATGTTGATGATCAAGCCTTGGCATGCTGATTTCTTCCCCTCTTCTGAGACTTTCAATAAAGTCTCGATTTGGGTTCGGCTTCCTAATCTTCCCCTCCATCTATGGACTGACTCCCTTTTGGAGGAAGTGGGTGAGGCTCTTGGTGATTTTTTGTTGGTGGATGATGCATCTTCTGATATGTTTCACTCTACTTTTGCCTGCATATTGGTTGAAATGGATATTTCAAAAGGGTTGTCTGTCGAAATTTTACTTAAAACTTCTAAGAGTTCTTGGGTCCAAGCTTTGGACTATGAGGGGATTCCCTTTCGATGTAGAAGATGTTTCAAGACAGGTCATGCTACTGCTCAATGTGGTTTTGAGAAAAAATCCATGAAGGCTACATGGTGGAAAGATACTTCTCTGCAACACTATACGGTTGTGAAGAAGGTTGCGCAACCAAGGACCTTCTCTGAGGTGGTTGCTCAGGAATCACAGGGTCTTGAGGCTTCCTCTCCGGCAGCCTCTAATGGCGGGATTGCTGATGCTTTGCAAGACAACATTGTTGTGCCCCCTTTTGAGATTGAGTGTGGGTTGCCACTTCTGGTGATAGGGATTCGGCTATCTTTTTGGGTGGCTCTCGTGATTTGGCCATGCCTGCTGAGAGGAATACAAATCAAATCTTTAAGACAGCGGTTGCTAGCTTTCCTCTTCAAGATAATTGTGTGCAGGCTTGGCTTGATAAGGCAGCGCATGTGGAAGAGGGTTGGATCACTGTAAAGGGCAAAAAAGATAAGTCCTCTAAACCTCCTTTTGATATGACTCTCCACTCCCACAACAACAATTCAAAATGTAAATCTTGACGGTTCTTGTTTGGGGGCTGGTTTTTGGCCGGTTGCTGGTTGTTTGCGGCTTTGTAGTCGGTGGTGGCTCTTGGCCTGGGTTGCCTTTTTATCGTTGGTTGTCTATGCTTTCATGTCTTTTAGTTCTGACAACCTTCTGGTTGAGGGTTCTAGATCCATTCAAAATATGATTTTAAAGGGTTTCGGGGTCCCTTCAAAACCTGTTTTTACCTTTTTCAAAAATGATGGTTGTGTTATTTTACTTTAATTCCACAAATTGTGAAATATCTAATTTTATTACAAAGCTATTAAATTATTGTTTTGTGGATTTAAAAATTTATAGAATTTATAAATCATAAATTATGGTAACATATTATGCTACTTGTAATTCAAATGATAGTTTAAAACATAGGTAATTTTTGATCCATGTAAGAATAAAACATGTTGCAATATTTGATTTCACACAAGAACTCAATATTTTATCTTGGGAAAAAAACTTATTCATGAGATAGTTGACAAAATGGTTTTAAATCTTGGTGCACTCAGATTAGAGCTTTGATTAGCTTTCTTAGATTAATTTTGATGAATTTTTGGGCAAGATGTGTGTTGAGGGATTATAAGGGTTATTTTATAAAAGGTGTTCCTCAAATCTAATAATGAAGCAAAGTGGTTACGACTTGTTGGAGGTTTGAAGCAAGAAATTTTAATAGTCTACATGAATTTGGTGGTAGAAGGTTATTCAATGGATGTGGTTTCTAGTTTGAGTAATATGTTTGATCAATGTTTGAAATTCAAGTTACTTTGGAAGAAGCAGAACTGAATTACGTAAGAATTTTGAGGATAACTTTTTCACTCATTGTTACAAAGATTATAATAAAGTGGTAGAATTCCTTAATAAAAAAGGTGGTAATCTCACCCCTCTAACTATGGAAATAAGTGATAAAGTGGATTCATGGATGGGATTGAGAGATCTTATAACTCGGCCTTACATCCTCAATATTGTTGGGGTCCTCATATCTAACCTCATTTCTTGTAATTTTCCTAGGTTTCGTAATTGGTTTACAAGGGAGTATGGAATTGCAATGAGGGATGGTGAGGCATTCACTCTACATATGTAAATTATCTTGCCTCATATCCCTACTTCTTGTGACATATTTTATGATATAATCCTTTCCATGTAACTTTGGTTGTTGGCTCCTTTAGTGTATTTTTATTATCGATGCTTCTATCTTTTGTGTTGTATAGAATATGGTGTAATCTAGATGATATCCTCTTTATAAGGTCATAGTATTATGCTACCACGTAAAGGAAATTTATCTCTTCTAAGTGTACCCATTCTATAGACAACTAAGAGGGTCTAGATCCTAATTAATTAGAAAATAAGACTATTAAATGTTGAGATCTATTGTTGTTCTTCTTTTCCAAATTAGGTGCATTGATGCGTAATCTACAAATGTGAGTGGATTTTCTCATTGGTCTTGCTTTGTCAAGGGTTGCAGTTGAAGTAATGGAATGTTTGGATGATTTAGTTGGTTGTTCTCTATAATTTTATTCAAAATTTCCTATGTTGGTGTAAATAGAATCATTATTTACCTATTTCTAGCTAATCACCTTTCTAGGATTGACCTATTCACACTTATAGATTAAGTTTACTTAGGTTTCTTTTTGTTTTATCTAAATTCATAGCATTGAGACATGTGTCCTCATCACTTGAGACACCTATTGAGACTTTCTCACACACTTGTCAAGTGAGCTCACAAGTGTTTCATCTTTCGAGGGTTAGTTAGTTGTTATGTCCTACCTTCCTACCTCATCTATTACCTTGCCTATATATGCATGATTTCTCATTGTATATACATGTAATGTACCCTTCTTAGCAGTGATGAATGCAGTTGGCCGTTAGCCTATCCCCGAGGCCCGTAGGCTAGTCGAAAGTAGAAATTAGGGTTTCCTATTTCTAGGAGGATGATTTGGCAAATTTAGAGGCTTGCATGTTGGAGTTTTATAGTTTTGATTATGGATTCCTTCTAGGTTTTTAGAGATCTTCACGATGGTGTGACATGCAAATGAATCAGAGGAATTTTTTGGACTTACTATTTTTAGTAAGTTGCGATGGCTGCTCAAATTATGGTTATATTGCATTTGGACACACTATTTTTAGTAGTATGTTATTTTTAGTAAGTGTTATTTTTAGCAGTGGCTATTTTTAGCAAGTTTTTAGCAGGCCAATTCTAAGGCTATTTCTGGCAAGTCAATTGAGCAATTTGGGTCTTCAGCTAATTTTGGCAGGTCAGAGCTTGAGATAGGCGCTTCACTTGTTGAGGTAAAATATTTTAATAAAGTGGAAATCTATTAAGGCATGGTGGATGCCTTAGGGATAAATAAGTTAATTTTATTATGACTTTCACTTTATCATATTTGGACACCTATTTTAGGAGATATGTTATTTTATAAAGTGTTTCACTTTATTACGTTTTAGACACCGCATTACACTTTATTGATATTTTTAATAAAGTGTTATGTCTTCATGAAGTGGACGACTTGGGAAAAAGGTGAAATGAAATGCAATTTGATAGAACATTGCAAGGTGAATGTGAATTTGGATTAGACATCCATCTTGGAGGGATTTGGAATTTGAATTTGGAGACAAAAGGCTATATATATGAGTGTTGGTCTCTTTTATTCTCATCCATGAAGAATTTGTAACGAAGTGCTACCAAAATGGTGACTGAGTTGCTTCGAGGAATGCATACCTCCTAGCTTATACTTAGTTTCTTGCTTGAGAGATAACAACTAGCTAAGTGAGATAGTTGTTCTTTACACTAAAGAACAAATGGAGGCCATTGTGAAGAGATTGTTTAGGGTTTGCTGATGTCTTTTGGTGTGTTTTTATATTTTATAGGTTGTTGGTTTAGGGTGTTGTTGTAGGTGACTTTCACTCATAACTCTTTACGCGATTTTTTGTTGGTTATGGGCAGTGTCTCATTCTCTTGATATGACCTAGGCATCCCTCTTTGTTGGTTCCCAAATTTTTTGGTGATGTCTTCGATTTTAACTTGCAAGGTCACCCCTCTTGAAGGTCGTAGCATGCCTATTTATGCCTTGGAATTCGTGCTACATCATTGAGACGCGTTTGCAATAATTTGTTGGTCATATTTTGGTCGCCATTACTCTTATAGTTTATTGCCTTTTATTTCACGTGGTGTGGAGGAGTTTTGAGCGAGTTAGGAGTATTTTAGTGAGTTTCCTAGTTGCTGGTGTGTGTTTTCAATTTGTTGGTTTGTTATATCATATTGTAGTAGTTGGAGTTTTTGGGCTTGATTTTCATGTTTGGGAGTCTTTTGGAGTTGGATAAATGTTCTATATCATTTTCAGCACTTTGGATATCTATAATACTTGGATCTTGAGGAATCCTATTTCACATTGTAATGTTGATTCAGTAGTACTGATTAGCTCTTAATACTTCTGCAAATTCTCTATTGTATTCCCATTTTTAGTGGAAGGAGACTAGTTTGCTGCCTTATTTACTTTTCTTTGCATAAGCATTTCATTCCCACCATTTGGTGGAAGAGATAGGCCTCACCATCTTTACTTTCTATACTAAATTCTCATTTGTTGATCGGTTGAGCCGTCACTCTACTCTCGTTGAATAAGTGGTTGAGTTGCATGTTTTGTAATTCCAACATTCAATTTTCAATCTAACGATTCTAGGTGTCATATGCTCACACCTTGTCCATCATTGAGATCTTGGTGTACATTCTTGGTGTAGGGTTTTATTTTAGTGATGGTTTGGATTTGCTAACGTTGATGGATGATATTGTTGTGAAAAAAATGAAAATTTTTGTAAGGGGGTCATTTCAATGGTATCAGAGCCAAGATCCTGCCATCCTATGACCATCAAAGTTCAATTGTTAGATGTGTGATAGAGAAAACATATCATAGACCAAAATTTAGGCAAGAACTCACTATCAGTTTCCACCAGTTCTAAAGGCAAATACATTTTCAGAGGCTTTGAGAGAGACTGGTAAAGTAGTGGAAGATACTGGTAAAGTAGTTGAAGATACTAGTAAAGCAGTTGAAAACATGCCAGAAAGTGCTAGAGCTTCCAAGGAGGAAAAGGAAGCTAGAATGGAAAATAAATTTGATTGCATGATATATATGATGTCACGTTTGTTAGTAAGGATGGATCAACAAGTGATTTCAAATCATTCCCAACCAAAAAACAACATTGGAGAAAACAGTGGTACCAATGGAAACACTAGTTCGGAAGTCAATGGAAGGAATAGACCCATTGGACAACATGTTGCAACCAATAGAGGTTCAACCTCTAGGCTTGTTTTCCCTACCTTCACTCAAAGGGAGGAACCACCGGTGGAGAACAGGGTACTCTTTGCAGATGATGCAAGGAAAGCTTACATGGAGTATGTTACCTTTCCACTTGACCTCGAAGAACAATGGTCTTTAGACTAATTCATGAACCAAAGAAACATAAGGAATGGCAGAAGAGTTGAATACCGTGCTCCTATGGGTCCTAGAATTTATTATCATCAAGCCCTTGGAAAGGTCACCTTGTCCCATTTTGATGGGAGTGATAAGTGTACGATAAGGTCGTGGGTGCAAAAGCTTTATAACTACCTTTCTCTTAGACCGTTTCCTGAAGAAGACTCCATAAAGTTTGCAACTTTGCACTTGGAAGGAGTTGCCCATGAGTGGTGGTACCATGGTTTGGTCACTCTTGGCCACAACCTCATTCAAACATATGATGAGTTCACCAATAGGCTAATTGAGATATTTGATACTAAGGATCTTGAAGTGAAGTTTCATGAGCTTGCACAACTGAAACAACATAGCTCATTGGATGCTTACATAACTAATTTCCAAGGACTTTTTGTGATGGTGCCCAACATCACAAAAAAAAGACTAGTTGTGTTGTTTTTTGAAGGTTTGATGGAGCCATTGAAGGGGTGGGTAAAATAATTTGATCCACCAAGTCTTAACGAAGCCATCAAGAAAGCTAGAAGCATGAATTTGGCTGCCCCAAGGTCAAAATTTCAGTTTAAGCCATTTTTCACATAAGAAGGACAAGAATCATTTTTCAAACCAGCATAAGAAATTACCTTCTAAGATGAATAATGAACTTCGTGAGAAGCTTAGAAATGAGGGTAAATGTTACACATGTATGGACCGTTGGACTATTGGGCATAGATGCTATAGAAGAGGCCATTCTAATCACATGGAGGTCTATTCTGATTTTGGATCAAAATCTGATCACTCGAAGTAGCGGTTTGATTTTGCTGAAAGTGAGGAAGAAAAAGATCTAGAAGGGTCTGAAGATGAGCAAGGAGGCGGGGACACATTTTCCCAACTTTCTAGTTTTCAAAAGAGCGAATCTTTCAAGGTTCATGGCATGATTGGAAAGCATCAAATTGTTGCTTTGATTGATATCGGAGCAACACAAAATTTCATTGTGGTTGCAAAGAGAGGACTCAAAATTGAAGAGTTCAAAGGTTTCAAAGTCATGGTGGTAGATAGGTTTCATATCTCTTGCAATCAAAAGGTTTCCAACATGTCTTTGCAATTGGGAAATCACAAAGTCAAAGATGAATTCTATGTTGTTAGCATTGGAGATATAGATGTTTTCTTTGGCATTCAATGGTTGTGATATCTTGGAGAGATCTCTCTAAATCTGCAAACAATGGAGTTGAAGTTTCAATTAGATAGAAAGAGGGTGGTGCTAAGAGGAATGTCAAACAGAGGCCCATGAATTGTGTCTTTCAAAATAATGGAAAGGTTGATTCAACATGATCAAGTTGAGTGGGCATCAGAGGCATTATCCACTTGATATTCAGTCATTGATCACTAAGAAGAGAAAGGTTTTTGTTGATATACCTCTTGAAAGACCTCCTGAAAGGGGAACTGATCATGCCATAGAACTTGAAGAAGGGGCCAAGCTGGTTATCACAACCCCATATCGGTACCCTAAGAAGTAGAAAGATGAAATTGAAAAGAACATTAGAGAACTCTGGGAGTTGGGTTTCATTCGCCCAAGTAAGATTCCTTTGTCTTCAACCATTGTGCTTGTGAAGAAAAAAGATGGTACAGTTTGCATGTGTGTGGATTATCGTGCATTGAATCAAAAAACAGTCAAGAACCAGTATCCTATTCCAAGGATAGATGAGCTCATTGATGAGCTACATGGGGCCAAGTTCTTTTTGAAGATTGATGTAAGGTTGGGCTACTATCAGATTCATATGAGGGGATTAGATATTGAGAAGATAAAATTTTGATGCCATTATGGTCATTTTGAGTTTTTAGTCATGTCATTTGGGTTGACTAATGCTCTTGCTACTTTGCAGTCTTGTATGAACTTCATATTTCAAAAGCAGTTGAGGAAGTATGTGTTAATTTTCTTTGATGATATTATCACTTTCAACAAGATGTGGGAAGAACACCTTAAGCATTTGGAGGAAGTGCTTAGCATCCTTGAATTAGAGAGTTTGTTTGCTAAAGAGTCCAAATGTGAATTTGAAATGACGGAGTTTCTTTACCTTGGTCACATAATCAGTGTTGAAGGAGTGAAATTCGATCCAGAAAAGATCAAGTCAATCATGGATTGGCCACCTCCAGAGAACTTGACACACTTGAAGGGGTTCTTGGTTCTATGTGGCTTCTACATAAGTTTTGTGAAGGGCTACTCTTAAATTGTTGCTTCTCTTACCGATCTCACCAAAAAGGGAGCTTTTGTATGGTCAGGAAAGACACAAGGTGTTTTTGATATGTTCAAGCAAATGATGAGTTCATGTCCAGTTTTGGCTATACCCAATTATACCAAGCCTTTTGAATTGCAATGTGATGCATCAAGAGGAGTTGGTTTTGTTTTGATGCAAGAAAAACATCCAATTGTGTTTGAGAGCAGAAAACTAAGGGGTGTTGAGAGAACTTACTCCATCTATGACAAAGAAACACTTGCAATCATGCATGCATTGGCCAAGTTTAGACAGTACTTGGTGGGGAGGAATTTTTTTGTCAAAAAGGATCATAGTCTCAAACACTTTATGCATCAAAAGGATTTGAACGAAAGACAAAAAAAGTGGGTGAGTAAGCTACAAGCTTATGATTTTGATATTGAGTATGTTAAAGGCAAGAACAATATTGTAGCAGATGCACTATCTAGAAGGCCTCATTTGAATTAATTGTGTGAGATTACTGCTGATTGGAAGGAGTTGTTGCTTGCTGATTATGCCAAAAATCAGTTTGGAACTAGCATTGTTGAAGGTACTTTTTATGATGAAAGGTAAAAAGTGGTTGATGGTTTGATACACTACAAAGGAAGAATCTTCTTGGTACCTGAATCTAAGCTCAAAAGGAAGGTATTGCAAACTCTTCATGAAATTCCACTTACTGGCCATCAAGGTTATTTCAAGACCTATAGGTAGATCCATGAAATATTTTCATGGAAGGGGTTAAAAGATGAGGTATTGCACTACATCAAGGAGTGTCACACTTGCCAAATGAACAAGAATGAGCATACATTTCTAGCTAGTTTGTTGCAACCTCTACCAATTCCCAATCAAAAATGGGAAAGTATATCAATGGACTTCATCACGGGGCTGCCAAAAGCTCAAGGCAAAGATTGTATTTATGTTGTGGTTGATAGATTAACTAAGTTTGCTCATTTATTTGCAATAACTAGTTCATTTTCAGCAGCTCAAGTTGCAAATTTGTTCTTTCATGAGGTTTTTAGATTGCATGGGTTGTTGAAAGACATTGTGAGTGATAGGGACAACAAGTTACTAAGAAATTTTTGGAAAGAGATTTTCAGATTGAGTGGTACTGTGCTCACTCCAAGCACTAGTTATCACCCACAAACTGATGGGAAAATGGAGATTGTGAACAGGTGGTTGGAGGGATATCTCAGAAACTATGTTTCAAAGCAACAAAAGGCTTGGGTGAGATGGCTTCATTTAGGCGAGTATTGCTACAATTCATCCTTCCACATGTCTATCAAAATGTCTCCCTTCATGATGCTCTATGGATATGAGGCCCCTAGCTTTGTTGATTTGATGTTTGGTGATATCAAAGCCCCTCAAGCAAGGGATATGTTGCAATAGAGTCAAGATGTTTTGAAATCTTTGAAGAACAATCTTCTGATAGAATAGAATCAACAAAAGTTGTACGTTGATTAGCAGCATGTTCAACACACATTTGAGGTTGGTGACATGGTCTATCTTAAACTCCAACCTTACAGAGAGTCTACTCTCAAGAAGAGTGGAGCTAGAGAAACTCAAGCCACATTTTTATGGGCCATTTAGAGTCATCGGGAGAGTTGGTGCAGTAGCTTATGAGTTGAAGCTACTAGGGAGTAGCAAAGTTCACAATGTCTTCCACATGTCTCACCTCAAGAAGGCGCTTGGACACAATGTTGTTGCTTCTTGTGATTTACCTCCTTTGGATGAGGAAGGACAGTTGGTTTTGGTTCTAGAGAAGACCATCAATTCTAGAGAACACTCTTTGAGGAGAAGGACAATTGAAGAGTATTTGGTGAAGTGGAAGAATTTTCCTATTGAGGATGCTACTTGGGAGAATGAAGAGATTTTGCAGCATCCAGACTTGTGATTGCTTGAGGGCAAGCAATCTTGGGGAGGGTAGACTGTAATGTCCCCTTCTCACCAATGGTTAGTGTAGTTGGTTGTTAGCCTATCTTAGAGGCTTGTAGGCTAGTTGGAAGCATAAATCAGGTTTTCCTATTTTCCAGGAGGATGTTTTGGCAGATTTGGAGGCTTTCATGTTGGAGTTTTACATTTCTGATTTTGGATTCCTTCTGGGTTTTCAGAGATCTTTGTGATGGTGTGACATGCAACTAAACCATAGGACTTTTCAGTTTTATTATTTTTAGTAAGTTGTGATGGCTACTCAAATTATGGTTATACTACATTTGGACACACTTACTATTTTTAGCATTATGCCATTTTTAGTAAGTACGATTTTTAGCAGTGGCTATTTTTAGCAGGTTTTTAGTAGGCCAATTTTAAGGCTATTTCTGGCAAGTCAGTTGAGCAGTTTGGGTCTTCAACTAATTTTGGCAGGTCAGAGCTTGAGATGGGAATTTCACTTGTTGAGGTAAAATATTTTAATAAAGTGGAAATATATTAAGGCATGGTGAATGCCTTAGGGAGAAATAAGTTAATTTTATTATGACTTTCACTTTATCATATTTGGATGCCTATTTGAGGAGATATATTATTTTATAAAGTGTTTCACTTTATTACGTTTTGGACGCCACATTACACTTTATTAATATTTTTAATAAAATGTTATGTCTTCATGAAGTGGACGACTTGGGAAAAAGGTGAAATGAAATGCAATTTGATAGAACATTGCAAGGTGAATGTGAATTTGGATTAGGCGTCCATCTTGGAGGGAGTTGGAATTTGAATTTGGAGATAGAAGGCTATATATATGAGTGTTGGGCTCTTTGTTTCTCATCCATGAAGAATTTGTAACGAAGTGTTGCTGAAATGGTGACTGAGTTGCTTCGAGGAATGCATACCTCCTAGCTTATACTTAGTTTCTTGCTTGAGAGATAGCAACTAGCTAAGTGAGATAGTTGTTCTTTACACTAAAGAACAGATGGCATTCATTGTGAAGAGATTGTTTGAGGTTTTTTGATGTCTTTTGGTGTATTTTTATAGTTTACAGGTTGTTGGTTTGGGGTGTGGTTGTAGGTAACTTTCACTCATAACTCTTTAGGTGATTTTTTGTTGGTTATGGGTAGTGTCTCATTCTCTTGCTATGGCCTAGGTGTCCCTCTTTGTTGGTTCCTAGATTTTTTGGTGATGTCTTTGATTCTATCTTGCAAGGTCGCCCCTCTTGAAGGTTGTACAATGCTTGTCTATGCCTTGGAATTTGTGCTACATCATTAAGAGGTGTTTGCAACAGTTTGTTGCTCCTATCTTTGTCGGCATTACTCTTAGAATTTATTTCCATTTATTTCACATGATTTGGAGGAGTTTTGAGAGAGTTAGGAGTATTTTAGTGAGTTTCCTAGTTGTTGGTGTGTGTTTTCAATTTGCTAGTCTATTATATCATATTGTAGTAGTTGGAGTTTTTGGGCTTGATTTTCATGTTTGGGAGTCTTTTGGAGTTGGAGAAGCATTCTATATCATTTGCAACACTTTGGATATCTATAATACTTGGCTCTTGCAGGATCCTATTTCACATTGTAATGTTGATTTAGTAGTACTGGTTTAGCTCTTAAAACTTCTACAAATTCTCTACTGTATTCCCACTTTTAGTGAAAGGAGGTTGGCTTGCTGCCTTATTTACTTTTCTTTGCATAAGCATTTCATTTCCACCGTTTTGTGGAAGAGACATACCTCGTCATCTTTACTTTTTGTACTACATTCTCATTTGTTGATCAGTTGAGTTGTCACTCTACTCCTGCTGAATAAGCAATCGAGTTGCATGGTTTGTAATTCTAGCATTCAGTTTTCAATCTAACCATCTCGGGTGCCATATGCTCACACCCCACCCGTCATTTGGATCTTGGTGTATGGTTACATTTCAGAGTTGGTTTGGATTTTCTAACACTAATGGGTGATATTGTTGTGAAAAAATTGTAATGGGATCATTTCAATACACTCTTCATTTTATATTGAGATATACTATTGTGCTCATATTTTCACTTTTGGAAGGTTATCAATTTGAGCTCTTTGATCTTGGCATTCTCTAACATGGTATTAGATTCATGAGAGCATGTTCCTTCCCACATCAAGGTGACTCCCACACATATCCCTATCAAAGGAGATTCATGGATCCAAACAAACACCGCCACTGCATTTGAAAGGCCTAAGAAATGAAGAAATACAATTTGTTTTGTTCAATTTGGTAATTTTCAATTTTTGCATTTTTTTGCCATTATACAAAAAGTTGTTAAAAATTGAAAAACAAATAGTAGAGGACCAATTTTCCCTCTGCCCATTTTCCCTTTTGCAATATTTTGGCCATTTTGGCCTGGTTACGGGCATATTTTGGTCTCTAGTTTCTTGAATAGTTTATGGAATTACTAGTTATTCTTTGATAATCTTCTTTGATCTGTTTAGTTCATCATTGCTTGGTGATTTGATCTATAGTATTAGGCATTACATTTGGAAAGAATTTCCCTTTTCCTATCACCATTTTGATCAATTTTTTTTTTTGAGAAATTCTTGTAGCTTATTTGGCATGTGTGCATATTACATTTCCTTGTAGGTCATCTTGTTAGGTCATGGGTCTTTTTTGGAAAATACATTCCTCCTCGAGGTTTCTATAGGCAATATTTATTACTCATGACTTCTAGTCTGTGGTAATTTTCAATAGATTTATGGTGTTTTCAAAACTTACCAAGTGGCAAGAAGTTGCTCGACCCTCATCAACCTAGATTATCATGGCCTGCACTGACCTCTAGACTTCCGTGGCTCTTGCTTTTCATGTCATAATTCCAAATTTTATGAAGATTGGTGTTGACCTGTGTATTTTTTTATTGGTTTGTGAAGATTTTTGTATATTTTTTCAATAACCTGCCCCTACTATTAGTTTCCAAAGTTTGTAGATTGAGCACAAAAGGAAAAGTGGTTTTTGATGCTTTTTGGTGTAGCATATAGCAACTTGCTATTTGTTATCAATAGGATTGCACTCATGTGCGAAAGAAAAAATGCCTTGTGATCCTATGTAACATGGGAATACTTTCAATTTGTAGGTGCCCTATGTTGAAAGTAGACCTCCAGATTATAGGTTGGCTTCCTTTATGATCTTCTAATGATCAACTGTAATTTTGATGGAAAAGGGAAGAAGGCTTGAATTGAATGCATAACTGGAATTTAAACTGAGGTGATGCACCTAATGATAACTACTATGCAGGCTTATTCACAATCAATATTCTCATAAATTTGTTAACACAATTCAACTTGAGCAGTTTAACCACATAAATATTTCATAAAAAGGTTTGTTTAATCTTTCTTTATGAAGGAAAAACTAGCTTTTCACAACCTCAGAGAAAAGATAAACTTTAACACAATCCATGACCTATGATGAAATTACTTTTTGTGTACATGTATTCAAAAAGTGAGACAAAAATTTAGAGGTTTCAGATTTAAAACACATTAAATTTGCATCAAATCATTTAGAAGAAACAAAACACCATAAATTGAAGAGGCAAACATTGAATTCAAATGAATATTCTGAAGGAACTTCTGCAAATAATAATACTAAGTAACCTGTAAAGCTGTTGTATAAAATACTATGAAAAATATGAGTTATAAAATTAATCTCTTCTTTGTAGAAACGCAAAGGCAAAATCATCAAGAACTAAGGAAAAATAATTAATTTTTCCAATATATACAAAATATAGAAGAAAATGAGACCGAAAAGAGAAATCAAGCTAACTGAAGTCAAAAATATCTTAACTCCAAAGCCATCCATGAGCAAAATCAAAACTGCTTGAAAATGGGGCCCACCAATGCTGCAAACTGAGCTTAAACAACTCAAAACTCCATGTCACACTATATAAAACTGAAGTGTAACTTGAAATGGCTCCTGAGTGCATGGAGGTGGCAGTGAAAGTGAAAATATCCCTCCCACGAGCAAAGATGAAAACCCTGAGGAGTCAAAACTGCATGAAAATGAGCAAGAATAGGCTCAATTTCACCATTCAAACAATTAGACTGATGGAGACCCCAAAATTGCATGAAAATGACCTCAGTTGCATTGATCCTTCTGTCTTGCATGATCTTTGACCTCCAGTTCAAATCCCAAAAGGAACTCAAGCTGACTCCCACTAACCACTTGTGTTTTTGCATGATCTCGGTGAAAAGGTAACTGTTTGATTAAATATTCAAGATAATCATTTATGATTATTTTAATATTTATCATGTGATAGTTCCACCTTTTATACATTGCACGCTAAATATTAAGGTAATTAGTGAAATATTACCTTTAATATTCAATTACATTGTTTACTTTTGTCTTAAAATCATGCATAAACATAGATGGGGTTCACCTTCACCTCAAAATTAAATGATAATATTAGAAGTAATATTATCCATCTTTATGATTCCCAAACTCACGACCCCTCAACGGATTAGGTCAATTGACTAAAAGGCAAGACCATAGGCTAAAATGTGGAATGATTTTTTGTTTAAAACATTGTTAAAAAGTCCTAGTCACTTGAATTAGGGCATTGAGTGAAATACTTGAACCCTAAAACTCTCCTTCACTCTTCCATTTTGCACTTTCTGGAGAAATTTGTGCCGCCGTGCTATTGGGTAGGGTTTGAACTTGACTCCATCATTTGAGTTGTATCTAGTGAATTTCATGGGGTTTTTGGCAAGAAAGAACAAGGTAAGTTCTTTACACTCACAAATCTTAGCACTCTCCTCTGTATTCTCCATTTTTGCAAACATTTTCAAGGCTTCAAGGCCATGACTAAGGCATATTTTCTGATGTATTTTTACTTTGTAACTCTGCCTGTTGATATTTCCTTCTGCTTTGAGGCTGATATTGAAAAACTTCTGGAGCTCTTGTTGTGGCATTTCGACTATATCTCTCTTATGAAAAATTGGCATAAACTTGGTAAGTCTTCCATCCATTGAACCTGGCACTACCCCTCATTTGTTATGGCTCATAAGCTCAATTCAAGCTCAAAAATTGTAGAAAGATGATTGTACTCCATTATTTCTGCTAAAAGAAAAGGAAACTACGTGTTAGGCTTGCTATCTCCATTATTTTGAGGCTCTCCCGAATCTTATGGCCGCATCTAACTCTGTATGTTGTGGCCCCTAAATTTTAAGCAAAATGGGTTTGGAAACCTGGTGACCTTAATCTCTTTTAGAAGCAAACATAGAACCCTCATGTCACGACTTCCTTATTCTTGCAGAAAAGAAACTTTGTGTTCTTGGTATTCATTATTTTAAGCAAAATAAAGGGTTTTTCATTTCTTTGTATTTGTGATTTCTTTACACAAACCCTCACGAGTTCAGCCTTGGCATTCAACCTGTGATTCATTCTTCTCCAAACCGTGGCCAATTAATAATGACTGAACCTTGTCTTGTACATTACTCTCAAAATAGAAGATGGGTTTTGAAAACCTGTGGCCTGTACACTTGCTTCTTCCTGAAAGACACAAAAAGAAAGATCTCTCCATAATAAATTCATTTTTTTGAAACGCTCGACCTGACTTGATCTGGGTATTTAAATTACAGCTTCTTAATCACCTTTGCAATGATAAATTCGTGCAAGATCATAACATGAATGAGATCTCATGAGAAGACGATAAGTTAAAACAAGAGCTATCTCAGTTAACTGGGTTTGCAAAATGATTCAATACCATTGCACAATACGAGTATCACCGAAAACCCTACACATTATCTCCACTTTTTCATGAATATTGCCCTAAACCTGTTATGCTTTGCGGTATTGTTGTTTGCTTTTGTCTTTGTTTGAATATATCTATCAAGCTTCTCAAAAGGCATGACTGTCACATAAACCCTTGTTGGTTTTTTCATTTCATTGCTTTCATGTCTTTGTATCTTGTATGTTAATTTTTAGATCATGATGATGCATTTGCAGGAGTAGGAGCAGATACTGCCAAACCCTGTCACTCTTATTATCTCCTTTAAGACTGCTTCCTTAGTGTTTGCATGATTATTTCCCTTGAACTGTACTATCATTTGCACCTATCTTCACTCTATAAATGGTTCTTCAATTGAAAATGGTTTATTGAAACAACAGATTTGTCCATTGCTTATTCACGGTCATTTGCTTTCTTTTATAAAAGCCCTTCACTGTTGAGTGCAGTTACTTATTGTGGCTATCATATGTTGTTGGTGTTTATTGGCTTCAGCCACCACATGAGAGTATTCATCACTCAAAGCACACACTGAAGGCTTGAAATAGGAAGTACATTATGATCAATGAGGGAATTTTTTTCATAATAGAACCCTAGTCATTCTTTTGATATAGGATGTTTGCATGTGCTTGTCTTTGTCTTATCATGATTGTCTTTGGGCATAAGGAATGTTGCCCCCTATTAATTTGTTTATTATTTTTTATATTACGGCAATCATGAATTGTATTTTTCCCCCCAATGATCATCCTCTTTGAATAACTAAAATATTGTCAGCTTCTTTCATAGGGGCACAAAAAGATTGTTACAATGGCACTTGTACCTTTATAGTTGTTGGGCTCAACCCTTGTGGGAGCCACATTTTACTCCACAACTATGACGTTTGAATATGATGAACCAATTATGAAACATGTGCCTATACCTGCATAGTGAACAAACAAGTTAAATAAAAACAATGAATTCAATGTTCTTCTGATGATTTGATCTGGCACTTTTACATTTATCTTTTGATGGCTCAATTGATCTAATGCCTCATTGTTGTAAGTTATATATCTATCGATAGGATATGTGATCAAGTTCATATCTGGAGCTCTAACAAGACTTTTTCAATCAACTGCAGGTGCTTCTAAAGATCGGGTAGGAGAGAAGCTTGAAGACAAGAAGAACTATCTAAAGATAGGAGAAACAACAATCAATGCCAACATTGCCAGGCAATGATGGATATGTTCTCTTTTCATGTTTTCTTTGCTATTTTCATCTTCAGATGTATATCTTACTCTCTTTGTTGCATTAAATTAATTCAGTCATTCCCACAGTTTGTGTGGGATTTTTAAATATTTCTTCTATCTTCAAAACATTAAACAACAATGTTTATGCAATCTTGTATGTTCTTTGATTTCAAAATGAATATAAAACAACATTACTATGCAATTTTGATAAATCTTCTATTGTGACCTTTGCATAATCAATTGAATGCTATTTAAGATACTTCGTTGCAAATGAACTATCAACATAAAATGAATGTACCTTTCACCTTAAATGTAATCAGTTGTTCCAGCTCTACCAAATTGAGCTAAGGTGAAATTTTGGTAACAACTACACACAGATTGGTAGCTTCCAGTGTCTTTATTAGGGATCATCTTCCATAATTTAGCATAGCTTAAATTAGAAGTATATCCATTCAAATTCCCATCACCCTTTTCCAATTGTTCCCTCTCCCCCACACAACCCTTTGAATCAAGCTCAATATGCCTCCTTCAGTCAACTCCTCTAGCTCGACCACAACACCACACATGGATTAAAAAAAATCATGTGGAGTCTCCAACATTTTCCTCCCAACATCCATGTGGTCACTAAATTTTCATGATCCAATAGACTTGGTCAATCCCCAAGCACTCCTCACATGGTCTCCATGCATCAGGTCATGACCCAACTGCCACTGCCTTGGTCAAAGACTTCCTACTTGGCATAAAAACCTAACAAACATTAGATACTTTAATTTCATTACTATTGGTTGTTATCACTTTTCATTTTGTTTAAACCATAAAATTTAGATCATGGTTTAGATAAATTATTAAGTGTTTGTTAAAAGGGGGTCTTTTTAATTTTTCAATAAACTTGTAAAAGGGGTCATTTTTTTATTATTTTGGGATAACTTACAAATGGGAGGGTATTTTTTCAAGTGTGAATAGTCAATGAAAAGGTATTTCCATGATGAACATTTTCATGTCAAGATGATTTATAAATTGTGCTATTCGATATAATTTTTTTCTCTCTAAAGTTACAATTGTAAACAAATTTTGACGAGACATAACTTTCACCCCGATTATCAAAATTTCATAAATAATTCAAATTTACTTGTAATTTTTAGATTTGAATATCCCATTTTAAAAAAATCACCATGCATTATAAATGGTCAATTTGGCACCCAATCTTCACACAAGTTGTAATTCTCTTGTACATTATTCTGGGGGGCTACAATCAAAACTATTAATTCTTGGGATGGCTCTCTGAATTAAGGCAAGAAATCCGTGTATTCATTTTTATTTTTTGGTTCATGTGATCATGTATCTCATACTAAATCCCTTCCATTTGAGTATTCTTTGTAATCGTCCTGATAAATAGAAAATAAAATGTGGATATTATGGGGTGAAAAGGCATACGACAAAATATTATCTTCAACATCAAAGTGTTGAAATAAATCAATTTCTTCTTGAGCATGGTATAGCCTTACCCGATTATCTAATTCCAACACATGCAAAAACACCATCCAATATCACTAAGTCATTTTGTAAGACACCTTCATTTGGGGATGAACAATGTAGTTGCATGGCTTGCATTGAGATCTCATCTCCCACATCACCTATTGCTACATTTGAATCTAGTGTTAACTCATTCATGAGTTCTAGTGATTCTTTATATTAGGACATTGCTATTGTTAATTTGGATTCACCACATTGGGATGTATATCTATCAGAAACCATATCTTTGTTTGTATAATCTTAGCTTATAGATTTAGATGAAACTATTGAGGGTATTCATCTTCTCTATGATGTTAGATTTGATGAATTTGCTTCACCATTGCCATATTTGGATATTGCTCTTGTCTTTCCTACACTAGCTTCTATCATGATAGATTGTGTAGATATTCATGAGTTGACCTATCTAACTCAATCATCATCTATATTGACATAATTTTTAGCACTACTACATTCTCATTAGTCCAACTATCACCATACATACATGGTCCATGTTCCTTAATCACATATGGTACCTAATCCATCTTATCAAAAAAATTCACACATCAACATTGGATTGGAGATCATTGAGCATCATTTGAAAGCATCATTTCAGTCTTTGGATCATGTGCAAAATTTAGAGACATTGATTTTAATTTTTGCATATTTCTATCCAGAATAGGAAATCATCTTGCACACATTTTTGGTGTTACTTCTTTCTAAGGGGAGAAATATTTTTAAGCAATCATGGACCATCTTCAAAATTTAGTTTCGAGAATCTACCAACATTACAATCATCATTTTGAGGGGAGGATGCATGGTTTCTCTTATCCTATCAGTTTTTAGAGGAAGCATTTCCTCACATTTTTTGGAGGGGGTCACATTGACCTTCTCTCTTTTCTCTCCTATGGGGGAATGTCCATTGCACTTTGTGTTATATGTAGTCCTTGGGGGGTCATGATGCGTCCTCCATCTATCACTTATCTTCCTTACTTGTGCATTTCATTTCATTGCATCTCTTTTGGAGAGGAGTTTTATTTCCCTATAGGTTTTCTCTTTTACTCCACTTTATGATAGATCTGTTCATGTGTACCTAACATGGCCTAGTAGTCGGGAATCATCATTAGTGCATATATTACTCCCTAAGTTGCACTTAAAGGGGGGTTTTAGTGTAAATAGAGTCATTATTTAAACTTGGTTAGCTAATCACATTTCTAAGATTGATCTATTCACACTCAGAGTTGAAGTTTACTTAGGTTTATTTTGATTTTTTCTTACTTCATAGCATTGAGACATGTGTCCTCATCACTTAAGACAACTATTGACACTTGCTCACACACTTGTCAAGGGAGCTCACAAGTGTTCCATCTTTGGAGGGTTAGTGAGCTATTCTATCCTACCTTCCCACCTCATCCAACTTTCCTATATATGTAAGGTTTCTCATTGTATTATACTGTCTTCATTTTATATTGATAGACATATCATTCTACTCATATTTTCACTTGTGGAAGGTTATCAATTCAAGCTCTTTTATCTTGACATTCTCCAACACTATTCTAGTTGAAGAGGGACTTCTAAATAGTTTTTTATTAATAAGAGGATGAGGTAGTACTTATTGAAATCTCACTTAAGAGTTAAAAAAAAATTGTGTCACTCATGGGGAAGAAAATATGATTTTAGTGATTTTGAATTCTCTTCCCTTTCTATGGAATGGTGTGTTCTACTGGTCTATGAGAAGGTATGGTGCTTTCCCAACCATATAACATCCTTTAGTTCAAGAGAGAAAGGAAGTGGGAAATAGATCAAGAAGGTGGATGATCTCCTATTTTGGATTCATAGTGGTCCATGAGTGTGTGCTTGGGTTCAACAAAGGTGGTTGTGGGCTAGAGCACTAAATTAGGCCCTAATTATTAATTTTATTCTAATCTAGTTTCGTTCACAAGTCTTGAAGTCACTTTTTTATAATTGCATTTTGGGATCTAAATTGATGAGGTGTCATTGAACCCTTCACTTCAATAGATGTTTTATCTTTATCAAACTAGGGTAGTGTCCTAGGATATATGCAATAAAGGTTAGAAAAATAAGCTATAATCATACCTATCATAAGAAATAGAATTTCACACATGGAATTGAAATTGCTAAATTTAAATTGTTCAATTCAAACTAGTCTAGGAACATAAATACTTATACTTGAATAGAAATTGTTGAAATAAAACTATTACATAGAATTAAATACTTATATTAAAGGGATTAAAAAATAGATTGTTAAAATTAAAACAATTTTTATTTAATTTTTCTTTTTAACTACTTCTTGAACACTATTTTTTTAATAATAAGATGAATTGGAATTTAAAAATTTGAAAGAAAAATTAATTAAAGATTTAACACACCTATATGTTGAACATAATAAATCTTATTAAAACAAATAACAACTTGCACTACACAATAAAATCCACATAGTGAGACTATTGAAACGAAAAGAACATAAGAAACATATCTATAAAATACTAGTTATATCCTTCTTCCTTCAAGTGAGTGGCCCTCACTCCTTTGGAGTAATGATACCATTATCAAAAATCACATCAGACACTCACATTCAATATTCTACCTCTTTGAAGCTAGGAAGATTATATTTTTTCCTTAACACCACTTCTTGTTCCTTTATTTTGCATAACCCTTCCCAAATTGTGTTGTAGACTTCATATTTGCTCAAGTAGGCTTCCTAACTTTCTTTATTTGGATCAACATGCCATCTATTTTTTCAACATTAGTCCTCTATAATTTAGGTTCTCCATCATACCAAGCTATTATAAAATTTAAAGGTGCAATTAGAGTAAGGAGGAAAGGAGGTTGATATTTAATCCTAATCTGCATATGTTGATGTTATTTCACAAGTTATGCTATAATGTTGGCTCTTCAGAGTGACCATTGCAAGTTTACAGGGAATATGATTTCTCTTTTTCTTAAATGCATAGATAGAGCACCCTATATTTATGTATATGTTACATAAAAGGCTATAATTTATTTTATATAGCATGTTAGAGTTCTTCATAAGAATATTTTAGAGCCTCTATGTATTTTTCCTTCATGGTAGATTAGTGGATAGTACTTGTGAATATTTTAACAAGGTCCTCTACTTCAAGGTTTTGATGCCTCATTAGCAACCCTATAATCATTTTGTGCATTGTACCCATTCATTCTCTCTTGCAATGCAATATAATTTTATGGGAGTTAGATGAATGATAAAATGTTTACTTCTCCTACAAAAAGGTTTTATCATAAAATCTATGACATCACCATGCAGACATATGTGAGTGAAAATATCAAATATAATATTTTCTGTGTTTTGGGAAGCTCATTTTATATGCCTACAAAAGTTGTTTATTGGTGAAATTGTATTGAAGGCCATATGATATCCTGAGTAGCTTACATCTTAAAAATTATTCCTTGAAGAACATGATAAATACCCTAGAGGGTTTAATAGAGTTCAATAGAGCTTCCCCTATATTACAAGCCTTAAGTAAATTCTTTTCTAGCTCCATGTTTCTTATTTGGAAAATCATCAATTGTGCCTTTAGCCCTATGTTTTCATGCCCTAGATGTCTTTTAAAATGGAAAAAATAAATCCATGTTTACAAAATTTAAGGAAATTATGAATATTAAATTTTCAAAATTTAGAGGATCAGTTTAAATTTCCTTATCCTTGTTGTCAAGGGAAACCTACCATTGTTTTCATTCCTCCTCTAAATCTAAGATTTTATTTTTGGTTGTAATTAACTTAAATTTTTCTTCTTGAATCTTTTCATGGAAGGTTGTGAGAGAACTTACCAAATTTTTAGTGAGTGCCTTGATTTTATTATATTTCATAGAGAGGGCTTCTTATAGATCCATACATATTTTTAAATTCTTCTTTGATTCATTTTCCTTTATTAAAAAACCTCAATTTTTTTGTTCTCTAAATTTTGTTTATAATATAAATTTGTGATGTCTTTCTTAGTAAGCACTTGATTCTATCTATTTAATTCTTATTGATGCTACAAAATTAATAGTTTACTCTTAGAAAGTTCAAGTACCTGAAGTATTTTTTGACCTTCTAAAGTGGAATTCAACTCTTGAATTTACTCTAGTGTTTGTTAGGGTGTTTTTTCTCTCTTTGGGTTATAGTATAGAGGACTCTATAGATTAGAGAGGAACCTCTTCCCTTTGAATGTTGGTTTGATGGGTAGATTATGTTGAATATCTAAAATACTAAGAGGGGGGTGAATCAGTATTCCATAAAACCATTCAAATAAAATCCATCTAAATATTATCACAATTCTGATTGAATCAACAAGATAGAGAATGGAAAAAATCAATGTATCAACACACATGAAGACCAATATTTTTACGTGGAAAACCCAAAAAGGGAAAAACCACGGTGAGGATTAACTCACAATATATTATATTTAGATACAAGATATTACATGGCTCACTACTAGGACTCACTGTCCTTGAAAGGCTCACAACCTGAATACAAAAGATGGCTAACTACCAAGATACAAAGATTGTGGCTCACTGCCAAAAGTATGAACTAATAGAATAGACCTTCATTTTGCAGGGTTCAGTTCCAATGAAGCTTTGAATAAGAATAACTACCTCTCACAACAATTGATCAACAATTATGTTCTGATCCTCAACTGATAAAGCATTTAGGCTCGCATCTTCACTTATCCCTTGATCCTCTTCACACTTCACCATACTTCTCTTCCTTCTCTTTCCATATTCACACCTTACACTTCTTCACCATACATGACACACCCTCTTTTAATTTCTCTCTTCAAAGAATCTTATACATATACAAGTATATCTCATTCATCAATTAGGTCGGCCTAATTAGATGAAAGCAAAATAATCAAAACACTCTTGTCATCACCATATATGATTTAAATTTTTTTGTCCATGTAGTGCATTATATCAAAGTCGGATAACATACATAAAGTATAGCTAGTCTCCTTAGTGTATTGCATACGTTAGGTCGGCCAAGACTAGAACTTAATCCATAGAAACTCCAAACTAACATGCAATCCTCAAAGAAAACACCTTCTGGATCCGAGATTACATAAATTTCTCATCATACTACCGTCATAGAGACTACCATTAGAACTGTAGCATTAGAATGTTCTCCTTAAGAAAACATGAAGTCTCCCACATTGATATGCTAAGTAGAGAACAATAGTAGAATACAGAGCTAAACTTTGTCAGTGAACTTTCCAGTCACAATCCAAAGCTTCTCGAGATCCAGGATATAGTTGACTGAATGAGATATGATAACATGGTTAAGAGATTAGAGTCATATCTTTTCTTGCAGTGAATTCCGAACTAAAAAACCAACGCATTGGATCATCACAAAAGAACACTACCGATAGAGTACAACTTCTGGTAAACTAAGTAAAATTCTCGTATAGTTGTCACCATGTTGACATCAATGAAAATAAAAGAACAACCAACACAATCCATCTATACTTCATGCTCATATTGTAAGGCTCCATAATTCCAACAATCTCCCCCTTTGGCATTGATGGCAACATGCATGCCAAAAACATTTTTCTATATAAGGCAACTGAATACTCCCCCTATCAAAACTATTATTCTCAAAAATGTTTTCCTTTGTCTATTTATATCTCTCCCCCTTTGAGATCCATGGAAAAGGATGGGGTTTGGTATATATATGTGTGCATCAAGACAACCAAAAATACATGAACATAAAGAGTTGAATGAACCTGAAGATGAGGAACCTTTGACATTCTCCAGGGTGCCCTTCCATGAAGCTTTGCCTTCTTCCCATGTACCCTTTTCACTTACAAGTCTTGTGTAATAGTTCAAGATTATTCAAGGACTCTGTACCATATGTTAAAGTATTGGGACTAAGATTAATCTCTGATAAATTACCAATACTATCAAGAGCACTAGATATAAGAATGTGCATGAGTTTTGAGTGCCACAAACTTCTTAATTGCTTCCGTTCTTTGGTCCTACAGGGAAAATAATTTGTCCTGAAGTTACACAATGTAGGACCATCTCTGATTATCTCTCTTCTACCAATCTGTACCTATTTGCTTGAGTGCTCATCTAGTTTTCACTACTCCTTATCTCATCTCTTATGTTCAATGTATTGCCAGACCAATTTAGGAAAAAAGAAAGTAGTTCTTAAGCCTCTTCCTCACAAAATTGTACACTCTCCAATTCCTTCATTACTCGGTGATGTGCATTTGCACATATCTTCTTGATATCTTCTAGATTTTCTTCAGTAGAACCGATTCCAACATGCACTTCTAATCTAGAGATATAGACCTTCTAATTGGAGGCTTGTCTTCATTCCTAATCCTCTCCCAAAATTCATCTAGGTTAATATGCCCTAGTTTTGTATCTCCAATTTTTGACATGTACTTGATAAACCAGACAAAACTTCATGGTGAATAGAATTCCAACAAATATAGGTGCAATTCGTACCCAAAAATAGTTGAACTTACTTATACGGGTTGCCTAAATGATATCAAATTCTTTCAATTTTACTAGAGTTTTCTTAGATTGTTTTCTAATAAATTTGAATCTTAAGCATAAAACACTATACCTCTTATTATACTCGAAAGTTGTGAAAACCATTACCCATAGTCCTCTACAATTTACCATTTCATCTCTTTCAAAATTTGTCTCCAAATGCTTATTGAAATGAGCTCTTTTAGGTAGCTTAATTCCCATATACGCCTGAAATCAATGCTTGAAAGTGGTAGGTAGTCATTAATGCTTCTCTTAATGATGTGCTTGCTTTCCCATCTTGCACGAAGGTTTGACATTTTGAAAATTTAAAAGAGAATGGCTATGATGGCTTTTCAGGGAATTGATCAGTTTCAACAACCCTGTCGAAGGTCGACATAGGTTTTAAAACCTTTTTTATTGCCCAAAATTCTTCATTAAAATTCCCTTTGTTAAATACAATCTTTACACTGTGAATGGTTTCAGCTACAGTAATGGTTTCAACAACCTTGTCGGAGGTTGACATAGGTTGTAAAACCTTTGTAAAGTTATGAAATGCCCATTCTAGACTTTACTTAATACTTTCGCAATGTCACCTTTTGAGAACTATTCTTACTTTTTGAAGCCTAGACCAATATACTATCGGGAAAAAGGAAGGTTTTCAAAACCTTATTAGATTTTAGCAAAGGTTTCAAAAACCTATTTGGAATTCTAAAAATTCAATAACTTAGTTAGAGACTCAATCCTTCTTCTTTATCATCGATGTTTGGTTTGGTTGTGGGAACCTTGTACTATGGTAGGAACCTAAGCTTGGGGGTTATCACATCTCTCAACTTGGTATTATCGTATCTCTATAGTGTTTTGATAAAAGGACTTTGACTTCTTTTTACTTTATCGTGGGTACAAATGTAACTGCATACCCTCACTAAAGTGGGGGCTAAATATAACGTCATAAACTGTCACCACTTTCAATTTCATGCTAGGTTTGGATCTCACTTTGGTGAATGTGCATAATCCTATTTGTAATGTTCCTATTTTGTCACCTTTTTAGCAAACTTGGTTTATTCCTTAGTTATTGGGCCCTTGTAGAGAAAGTTATGCCTAGACACCAGTGTGCAATGCTAGCATCTTGGCTATTCATGCCCAAAAAAATTGAATTTGAAAGTTGACCTTATTGTAATTAAGGATGCAACCTTGTTTGTCAACCTCTCCAAATAGTTATTTTGATATGTGCTTGAATCCATATATCTAGGTAACCTCTTCTCTTCTTCACTAGGTCTAAAACAACAAGAGAACAATTTGGAAGCAAGTTAGAAATGAGCAAGCAAAAAAGAAAATGATTAGAGACATAATTGAAGTTAATTACAATCTGCAATCTATTAACATAGTCATGTACAAGTATCGTATGATGTTTGTTATTTATTGTTATTATTATATGTGCTAACATTTCTAGGATCTTAAGGAAGCCTCTTCATCCTCCTTATGTGAGATTGGTACAACTACATTAGTCCAACAAGGGTTTCTGATATGAGTGGTAAATCTATCATATATTGTCATTATCATTATAATTTTTTATGCCTTTTCTCCCTCAAGAGTACCTACTCTTTATCATTTATCATCATAGCTACAATGGGATGGGAACACCAACACAAGGTTCAACCAAGGAAAACCCCTATACAACACAACCCTTTTCCCCCTTTTATTTTGCAGGTGTCCATATTGCTACCATGAATAGAGAATTTTCCATCTCGACTCTTTGAAGACTCCTAAACCCTATCTATTGTCTTTCATCATTTATCATGAAGAGATTAGGTCATTTTGATTACACAGGAAAATTCACATATTGAATTCTAATTTTTACTGTCATAGGTGTTCAAATAGTGCCAAGTTCGTACAAGCAACAAAAGCCTAATTTTTGGCATTTTTAGATACTTGCACGACACACTAGTGTCCTACATAATCAACTCTAGATTTCAACACTAGACTCCTCTCTATATCTCCTACCTATATTTTCTCCTTGTGTTTCATATTTCGTTATCTAACATATGCATTCTATCACATTTAGTCAATTTTATCACGATTTACCTAATGCATCACATCATCTTATCAATCCTTACACTCTACGACAAAAGGGACCAAAAATCTCAGCCAAACCTGCTTGGCTCTCCTTTGAGGATAAAAACCAAGCACAATCCCTTGGTTGATTTTGTGTCCCAATATTTAAGGTGGAAAGATTGATTTAGATTAAACATTTAGCCTAGATCCCCTAATTTACAACTTAATAGGTGCACAATATTGATTAAAAATCCAAAGATTTTTAATTTTTATACATACAAAAGTCACCAATATAATATACAAAAATCAAAGAGTAAATCAAAGGATTAATAATAGTGACAAAATTCTTCAATTCTTGTATTCATACACTAGTAAGCAATATATCAATTATCATATGATCATATTATAAACCCATCCTTTAAATAGATAAAACCTTTTCTTTGTATAACTTTTTTGTCAAATATTTCTCACTATGACATATATTTAGCACAAACCAAAGTAGTAACACTTCATAATGTGGATATCACATGGCCTTCATCAAAAGATTCACATTACAAGATCCACATCATCAACCTTTCAAGGGAATCAAGATGGCAGGGTCTAGCCCCTCAACAACTCTCCATGAAAGCATCAACCAATTTAGTTAAGCCATACCTCCAATACTCCTCCAAAGAACTGATAAATGAACACCTCTTTTTTGAAGAGTACAAATTAGGCTCTTTCAATACGTTATAAGAGGAGTAATACCTCTTATGATTTTAAGAATACGAGCTATGAAGTCTCAATACCCTTCAAGAATGAGTTAATTACAAACTAACATATGCTCGATATATAAAGGGGGAATGGACCATGACTTACCCATTCAAATATCCATTATAGCCTCTTTCATCTCAAAATAATATTCCTTTGGACATCTACTCCCTTATGTAATGTGCTAGGTATCTTTTTTAGCTATAAAGGTTACAAATGTGCACAATACTACATAGAAACCAGTACATTCATAAATTATGAAAATCATCATCGAGGAAGTTTCAAAGCAGTAATTGAAAAATATATTTAAGACCAATGCAACAACAATTAAAAAATAAAGATTCCCAAAATTCAAAGTGATTAAATCAAATTAAAGTTCAAGAAAACAAGTGAGATTAAGAAAATAAATGACTAAAGAGTCCATAAAAATATACAAAATAAATTAATTTACTATTATTATTAAAATTAAAAAAATAATTCATATATTAAATCCCATGACTTAGATAAATCCACTAGAGGGGATGAGGGAAATGAAATAATTAAATAAACACGCTTGATAATCTTCAATTACTTAGAAGAGGTAAGAGCAAGACAACATCTTCACACAATAAACCTTCATTACCTCCAAGAGTTGAAACCGACACAACTAGATCCATCACCACCCATCAATATACATCACCACAAACCCCAAACCACCCCATGCTCACAACACCATAAAACACCACCTTACATCATGACGTCCTCATTTTGCAAGTTAAACATGGGTTGATAGCCTAGTGCTCACTCCTTGAGGGAGGCAATAAGGTTCAATTAACAACTAGTCACTCAGTCCCTAAGGGGGTACTGAGGCTGAATCAACAACTTAACACTCATTGTTTAAGGGGAGTAAATATATATTCATCTTGTACATCACACCCAACATGCAAGGCACAAGAGATTCTCAACCTTTCCATAAGCCATATTTTCTTAATAGATTTTAGGTTTATCACATGGTTTCATAACATGCAAGGCCAATGGCCACTCCATCGAGGATATGACTACCTAATAAATTAATTTCACTCAAAATCCCATTTCTAAAAAATATCAAAAAGAACAATGCAATATTTTGCTCATCATTCATTAACACAATTAATTTGTTCTTTTTATAATGCCACTAAATCATTTTCATCATACAATTAATCATAAAATCATTCATTATAAAAATATACATTGTATATTCTTCATTATTCATCAATTTTCAAAAATGTGTTCCATATAATCTCTAATTTACTTTTCAATTTAATAAAGAGAAATGGTTAAATATTGTCCAAATCATCATAACCCAAATTTTAATGCCAAATCACAAAGACTAACATATTATTATCGTTTCTTATAATTTAAAAAAAAAACTCGTAACACATAAATTACAATTATTTAATTATATGAAAGTTAACTTAAATACAATACTTTGTAAAATATTTGAAACCTCAAAAAACATTTTTTAGATTTTAATTTTTTTCTATTATTTTTTGAAATTATCTCAAAATGATCTCTACAATAATCATTTACACTATCAGATTTTAGTTATATAATTTTAAAAACAATAAAAAAAAAAAAGGAACCTTATAAACACAATGATTAATATAAATGTAATCTTAGTGTTAACCATCATCTATACCTATCACTTAATTCTTGTACACAATTGCAAAATATCTTTTTATTAAATTATAATGATGACAAATGATGCGAATTACAAAATTTCTTAGAATATCAATTTCCTCACGCGAAGCATTTTTTTTTAATATATTCCTTGGATAGTCAAATAAATTCTTTCAATTTATACGATCAGAGAGGATGAAGCTGCATTCATTGAATATAATGTAAGAGGACATTTCAGATCCAAAATTTCTGAAAATTCTACGTAATCACAAGGATAACTACAATCTAGAAGAACGATAACAACAATCAGCAAGGTTATATAATATGGGCAAAGGCAGCAGACGGAAAAAACACAGTGGTAGCAAAAACAAAGGCCGAATTCCCGTCAAAGATCATGTTGCTGAAGAAGACACCGATCTGCTCGCCGAAGAGATTACTGCGCTGTAATTTAAATTCTTTGTTTTTTTTCGTTTTGTTTTTCCTTTTAATTAACAGACATTTCATGCGGTGTGTTGCATGTCACTAGAAAACACTAAAACCCTAAGGATTTTATGTTTGTGAATTTAATTTATCGTTCCCGCCATTTTTTAATGTTATTTTATATATTTTAATGTCCATAAGTGAATTGGACTGAGAAAAAGCATATAGCTGGAAAAGTATACAATGGATAACTTTTTAATCCTGCATATTGTCATGTTAGGGTAGTTTAATTTGATTTAATTTGGATGCTATGTTGACTGATGAAAAGTACACAGTGGGAGTGCCTAGTGAATCCTCAGAAAAATAAAGAATAAAGTACAGTGAAAGGGCTTCTAAAGAATTAAAGCCAAACATATCCGACTGTAATTGCGAAATTAAGAAGAATTGTGAGAGCTTCTGGAAAAAACAGTGTAATCTGAAATGTTTGATGCAACAAATTTAACACAGTTTCTTTCCGGAAGCTCTAACAATTGAATTCATGGACTGTGAAAACTTAACGTTTGCTAATAAGAAAAATGTTAAGTAGACACTCTCTCAACATTTGGGTGCAGCTGAGACGTAAGATGCAAACTTATATCTAAACACAAATCCATGTAAATAGTCTCTTGACATTTTGGCGCAGCTGAGATTTAAGCTGCGAATGAATCCCTAGACACAGATCAACATATGTAGCTTACTCTCCTGACATTTTGGTGCAACTAATATGTGAGCTGGAAGCTAATCCGTAAACACAGATCCATTAAGTAGCCATTCTCTTGATATTTCGGTTTGGCTGAGATGTAAGCTACAAACTAATCCCTAAATAAAAATCCATTTAAGTAGATGGTCTCTTGACATTTTGCACACCCGAGATGTAATTTGCAGACTAATCCCTAGACACAAATTCATGTAAATAGCTACTCTCTTGACATTTCAGTGTAGACGAAATGTAATCAATTAAGTAGTCCCTCATCAATGAATATCGTTTATAGGAGTGGCCTCTCCCTTTTAAAATAAATAAATATTGATTTGGAAAAAAACATGCTTGGTGCATGCTAGGGGCAATGTCGCCTATTTGCATAAGGTTGCCATTGTGTGTGTCACTTTTTCCTTTTTAATTTTTCAACTATCTTTTATTTTGATTTTACTTTTGACTTTGGGGAGTCCAAGTGTACAAGAATGTGTGCTACATGTGTTTTTGTCCACATACACTAATTTGAAATAAATTCAAATTGGCATGCAAGTGCACTAGGTGCTCTTTGTGCACCACTTTTTTTATTTTGCATTTTTTAAAGTGGATCATGGCAAAAAGTGAGTGTGGCGAGCACTCTTGTCCAAAGTACTTGAGTGCCAAAAGGGTGCATTAAGTGCACTTATTTTTTATTTTTCAATTTTCAACTCTAATTGAATTTTGCAAGTTACCTTGACAATAATATGACCAATGGGATGAACAAATTGACACAAGTGTAATAGGAAGGAACTTAAATGCAACATTGACCTATAGTTGTGTCGTTTGGAGTATAGTAAATTGGCAGGGAAAACTATTCTCAACATGAAATGCTATAACTGTGTACCAAACACATTATAGTTCCATTGAAATCAATAGCTCAAAGCCATAAATAAGACACATGATCTCTAGAAATGGCATTATCCTTGTTACAAACATTTGTAGGGCACAATATCTATTAGATACTCCTTGACCTCTTGGTTAGATTGGCTATGTCTTAGAAATGAAACAAAAATGCTTGGAAACATCTTGTGACATCAAAGATGTCCCTAGACCATCTCAGGATGTCTACTACATCCAACAAATACAAAAAAGAAAAGAAAAGAAAAAGGTTGGGGGGGGCTCACAAGTCCTCCACACCCCTCTTCAAAGCCCTAAATCTAAAGCAAATACACTTAAATTGAAAAACATCAAAACACACTCATTTTGCCATTTTGCAATTTTGTGGGTAGAGAAAGAAATGAGAATAGAAGAGAAGAGAACAATAGCGTGAGGAAGAGAGGTAAAGAGAAGAGGAGAGAACAACAACATCCATTTCATCATTTGAGGTAAGGCTAGCATCGAGATGTTCACTTTCTCAAATTTTGTTCAATTTTTGTCTTTCCTTTAAAGTTTAAAGCTCTTAGGCAATTTCCCCCCCCAATTTGTAGCTGTTTTTTCATTTTTTTCAAAAAACAAAACAAAACAATATGAGCAGCAGTGAGGTTTATTGGAGCGAACAGGTTGGCATTGGACAATCAAACCAAATAGTTGTTGGGGTTTTTCCAAAGTGTGGGAGTCCTGTACATGGACTGGGATTTTCACATATCACTTTTGAATGCCTTTTTGCTATCCTAAAACCTTATGCAAAGGGCCCATTCCATACCACCAAACTCATTTTGCAATTTGTGTCAGTTTTAGACATAGAGAAAAAGATAAACGCAAGGGGTAGTAGACATTCGATGTGCAATGTGTGCAATAAGGATTTACAATCATCTTTTGTTCCTGCTTAGACATGGGTTTGGGTATTGTACAAAAATAACTGTGCCTAATAAGGCCAAGGTTTCTAGGCTGTTTATGGAGGTTGAGGAAAGATCTAAGGGTATGTCAATAGAATCTATACAATTTTCTATGCCATCCATGGATGCTGAGACTTAGATGGGAGAGGGTTCTTCCAAAGAAAAGAGAAAGGCTAGTGATATGTAAGGCATTGTTGTAGGGATGTAGAACATGCAAATATGGGAAGAGATAGATGATGCATTTTCCAATATTTTTAATGCCCATGCCATCCCATTTCATTTGGGACATTCTCCCTATTTCAAGAACATGTTGAAAAAGACAAACAAAATTAGTTCCTCATATGCCCTTTGGAGAACATAGACTGCGCACCAATGTCTTTGAAAGACTATTTGAAGGTGAATTTGTTGGTAGACATTTGGTAAACTTGGCTGAGGACAGGTTGCTGGATTATCGTGGGTGAGTGGACTGATAGTAGACATCAACCTCTTATCATTATCATAGTTACATGTGCAGCTAGCTCTTATTTTCTTAGAGCTATTGATTGCCTAGGAAAGCACAAGTATGTAAACTTTCAATTTTAGATTTTGAGGGAGGCCATAGAGGAGGTTGGGGCCTCAAATGTTGTACAAGGTGGTGATTGGTTCAACACATTTAAAAAAATTCTAATGGCATGATGGTGGAGGATTTTTGGATGCCATGTTGTGTTGAACAATGCAATGAATGACAAGGAAGATAGATTGGGTGAAGACAGTGGTAGTGAAAGTTAAAGATGTACAAATGTTCTCCTGCAACCATCACCTCTCTTGCTCTATTCAAGACTTTTTCAAGCAAATAATTCTTCTAACGTGTGGAGACAAGATATGCTAGTTACTTCATTTTGCTAGAGAGGATGATTGAGATTTAGAAGCCTCTACAATTAGTGATGGTTAATGATGAGAGGGGCAAGTGGTTAGAGGCGAACATAGCTGAAGAAAGAATGTGAAGTAGAAGATCCTTGCTAATGATTGGTGGTCCATATTGAGCTAAACAATTAATATTATTAATGTTTGCAACTTGTAAATTATTTTTATTTTTTGTATTTTAAATTTAAAAATTTGAAAATTTTAGCATTTAGTCTGTTCTTTGAGTCTTATTCTTTTTTGAATTTTTTGTATGCAGATACATTTGCTCTTTCATCTCACTTATTGTGCAAGTGATTAGGTATGTTGATATTGATCCTCTTAGTTTTGGAGAGACTTATGAGATATTTGATAACATGCTTGGCCAAATGAAGCAAGGAATTCATAGTAGGGACTTTGATTTGGGGTTATATGAGGAGCATATCAAGTCCATTATGAGTCATGACACCTCACTTCATTTGGCAGCGTATGCTCTAAATCCCAAATGGTATGCACCAAGGGTGAGAGAGTGCCTTTGAAGATGAAGAGATGAAATATGTGTCTATGAAGGCCTGTTGGAAGATATGTGATATTAAGAAGGCAACCAAACTTCAATAGCAGTGGATTTATAGTGCCTTGTGACTTGAGAATTGTTAGATTCTAGCCGCATATTTAGATGTTGATCTCAAAGATGCTACACAAATTGATGAGGCACATGAGGGATTGGTTAGGGTACCATTGGATGAGCCAGTCCCTCATATTGGTAGTGATTCAAATTCAAACTCCTAGTTTGATTCAGGTTAAGATGAGGTGCAACAGCAATAGATCTAGTTGCTATATTATTTTTCTACATTTTTCTCATTTTGTAGTTGTAGCCTTTCAGCCTTCTTGTACTTGTTAAATATGCACACCAACAATGAAAACTCAAATGAAAGCAATAAAATTTTGCTAATTTGTATGTCTAAATCTCATGTGAATTCTCAATTCAGCTCTAATGTTATGTAATATGTTTATATAATGAATATGGCAAATACCTTATCATATGAATAATTAAAATTTCCTTTTTTTTCAATTTTGTAAAATTTCCCTTTTTTATCGCCATTGCCTGCCACCCTCCAAAAAGGGGCCTCACATCCCTGACATGTATTCTTGCATTTCCTCCCATCCCTGTCCTGGAAACACTGGAGCATAAAAAAAATATTATGTGCAAAATCTATGAACTTCCTCCACAAATGACACATAATGCATGTGCGATTGGCGAGGACCAGTGCACGAAATATAATGCTGTGTGCATTAATAATATTTATATATTTATTCTGTCATATCAATACATCTGATTCCCTGGAGTATAACGAGGCACTGAGATTTTTCTCATCAACCAATCAATTTTGGTAATAAATTACTCTCAATTTGATACAAACTGCAAATTTGATTCCACAAAATTTATTTATGTTTTTCTGTTGAATAGATATTATTTATTGGATTTCAAATTGTAGTTTCCCAATCAATTAATTTCAGTTTCAGACTGAAATCTATGGGAGTCACCATTAACTGAAAATTTCTTCATTTGATCGTACTGAAGTTGCTATTTCCTGCTTTCAATATGGATTGTGGAAATTTACTATCACGTACTGAAGTTGCTATTTCCTGCTTTCATTAGATCTGCAATCTTTGAAGAGGACTTTAAAGTCATATCGGATAAGGCTTCTCCTCAACTCTCTATAACTATCAGGTATAAAATATCTCAACTTCTGTTGTAAAGTCTGATTGGTAGATGTTAAGTGGATGCTGAAACAACAGTGTATTCTCTGTGAGGCCTCACTTTGATTGTAATTGATTTTTCTTTCTGTATCTTGTCTTGCTTTTATTGAAGCATATCTTTATATCCCTTGATTTGTTTTGTGCCTTGGAAAAATTGCTTCCAATTCTTGCAGGCCCTATTCAATGGACAATGGATTGAATGAATTAAATATTTCTGTAGAGCTATTAGTAAGGTATGCAAAATGGAAATATTCATGATTCGTGACATGCATATGAATGATAATTGGATGTGTACAAGTTACTCTCTTATTTATGTAATTTTGTAAGCATCAAATCATTTGCATCTGCTACCTTATTGTAGTCATGATTTTTCAACAGTCCATGAAGATGATTGAGAGTGCTTTTGAATAATTGCATCTGTGCAAAATAAACTTACACAATTTAATCTAAAAGCACTCTCAATCATCTGCTAGCTTAATCTATCAGGATTTGCCTATAGTTGTCTGAAACATATTTTTGTGAAGAAATGTCGCACCTTGTGGTTGCCATCTTCTTGTAATGCTACATTTTACTTTTAATACAGATGCTTGCCTGGGTATCCTTACAAGGCTCCAAAATTACAGATTATACCAACTGGGGTGCTCTCAGAAGAAGATCTCCAGCTTCTGCACTCAATGCTACTGGACCAGGTGATTATTAAATAGATTTGTTAATGATAAAAGTCTTACTAAGTATGTTAAGGATAAATAAAAAGTCTTAAGATAAAGTATTTAACTTTAACAGCTTTCTTAGATTGGGTAGGACATGCAGGATAGTTGGGGTCAAACAAAACTTATCCTCGTTTCTCTTGTTTGAGAAAAGATAACTAAATTAACGATATTGAAGAGTGTGACTTAATGTGGGATTTTCTTGGCTTTTATTTTTATTGACATTTTCATTAACTACTTTAGCTTCAAGTTTATATGTCGGAGAGTAATGACTAGTCATCTCAGCTTTGGTGAACTTAAATACAGGCTTGGTTAGGCACAACATAAATGGTATGTGCTAGAACAGGGATGACCATAAAGCTACCTTGTAATTTCCCGTTTTAAATTTTCCTTATTTTTTTGCCTTAAATATTCCACACTCGCAACAATACTTGAATAATTAATTATAAATATTAATTTAACTTTAAACTTAAAATTTTGATAATTATAAACTTCGGAATCTAAGCTTTAATACAAATTTGAAAATATTAAACCTATATTTTGCTTTAGTCTTTCTTCCAACTTGTAGCTTCCTCACTTCTATAAATGTCTTGAAATGTTTTCAAATTTCTGTCTAAAGTTAGGTTTTTTCATCCACTAACTTGGCAAGAGAAATTAAGGGTTTTCATCCTTAAATTCTGATTTTTGAAGAGTTTCATCTTCGGGTTGTTGAATAATTCACAAGGAAAAATATATATAACATGTCTTCCCAAAATTGATTTTCCCTTCTCCTTGATTGACCTTCCTTATATACCCTTTTTCTTTAATAGACATAACTCTTCATCTACACGCCTTTTGATTTTCATTGAAACTAAACTTCATTAAATTTCAGTTGTCTATAATATTAATTATTCTCCCTTTTATTGTCCTTCTTTAAGGGAATTGCATGACAAAGGAGGGGGCATTACATACCTGTTCACTCTGATAATTAATTAGAAGTTCCTTGACAAGATACCCACCTTTGGGAAACTGCTAATCCACTGAATTGCTGTTCAAAAGAACTAGGTGGAGGCCTCTCATTTTCCTTGTACTGGTTTTAAGCTACTAGAGGATGGAACCATTTTCTCAGCTCTAAGATGTCAGTGTGAATCAGAAAAAACAAACCAAAAAACATGAGATTGAATCCATTTAATTGAGAGATCAGATAAGAAGCAGAGGAGTAGTTATAGCCTATGATAAAAAAAACATGGACAAGAGGAAACCAAAATAAGAATAAAAAAGTGATAGCAAGTCAGGATAATATTGTTTTATTCTTAACTCATTTCGCATGATGTTTTCACTGTTTCACATATCACATAATTTTTCTTGGTAGATATGCATGTTCTTACTTAGTCTGATTTGTTGTCTTGTGTTTTACTGTTATGTGCAAGTTTCATGGTGGAATAAACTGTTGCATATTGAGAGTTGTAACATAATCTTTTAGGAGAGTTTAAATAGTTATCATCTTGTTATATTGTGGTTGCTTTGGGAATCACTTTGTTGTACCCATATGGAATTTTTTTATATTGTGTAAAATAATAAGTTAAAATTTTGTTGTTTCCTCAAGCATGAGTTATGTTTCAAACTTTGTCTTGTTCGTCTTTGTCATTTTTGTTGTTTCTTGTTTGAATCCTTGTAGGATCAACAATAGAACTTTCAAATGTATCTGTCACAGCAAATAACAGAGGTCAATCAATTAAGAAGTGACAGAAAAATTACTAAGGGCAAGAAAAATTTGCAGGCTCATGTATGGGTGTGCACCATTATGAGGTGGAACAGGAAAGTTTTAGTTTAAAATATTTCAGGCAGTTAATGGGTGTGCGCTGTCAATCAATGAAGAAGTGACAGAAAATTTACTTAGGCATGAAAAACATGCAGGCTCATGTATGGGTGTGCACCATTATGAGGTGGAACAGGAAAGTTTGAGTTTAAAATATTTCAGGCAGTTGATGGGTGTGCGCCTCATAAGGCAGAGGGCCAATTGTGAAGCTGCCAATTGTGAAGCTGCAGGAGTGTGGTAAAGCATGTGCCATACTAAAGGAACAGATAGTTTGAAGTTAGACAATATTTTTGCAAGTCATGTTGAAGGGTGCACACCACACAAGGTGGAGAGCAAGTTTTCAAAGTGGAAGTTGCAGTGATGTGAACAGGCCCATGGCATGTAAAGGTGTAAACAAATTTTGGTTTCAAAATTACAGAGGCAGATGATAAGGCATGTGCCATAGTACAGAGAATGTTTTTTTCAAAGATAAAAAACTTTAAAGGCATATTAAAGTGAGTGCTTCTGAGTATATAAACTGATTTTTCATATACAAAAAGTGTGCTACAATATATTCAGGCATGCACCATATAGTGGCGTAGTATGCCTCTAGACATAGAAATTATGTTTCAAAAACAAAGAAATGCGAGCAATGTAGTAAGTGCACACCGTCATGAAGAGCACATACATTTCTCAAACATAAAGTTGCAACTGTATATTAAGGTGTGTGCCTAGAGGAATTAATACAATTTTTGCCAAACCAAAAAGATGATTCCATATGAATAGTTGCATGCCATTCACAAAGGCTGAATGAGATTTGGTTTTAAAGTTTGCACAAGCATATAATTGAGTATTCTCTTCTACGAATAGACATGGCTGTTCAAGAAACAAAAGGGCTGCTATTAATAGGTGCGTCTATACAAAGGAAATTCATTTTTTATATAAAAACAAAGGCAGAAAAGCAGTTATACATAGGTGATTGAAGGGTTTTCATGTTTGACAACAGCACTTTAGTGATCTGCCCTCACCATTGCAGTCATCATTTCAGCAGCAGATCAATTTAAGCTTTTTTTTTATCATACCAGCAGCAACCTTTGCCATTTGAAGAGAGTTTTTTGATCAAATTCAAACTTATTTTCTGCTTTTCAGGCAGTCTTCATTGATTTTAGCAATCTATAACAATATTCCTCATTCAGTTCAGCAAAGAGGATTGTGTTTTGGTTGTGAGGTCTTGTAAATCATTTCTCCATATTGTTTGGATTCAAAAACTCCATGGATGCAAAATTGTATGATGCCAAAGTGTTTGAAGAGTGCATTCTTAATTTTTTTCAGCTGCCACGCCTTGATAAGTTTAGTCATGAACAGTAGAATGATCTTCAGTGATTTCCATCTCTAATTGCAGCATATTTTCAATATAAAGGTGCAGATTTCATTCATTCTGTTGGCATAATAACTAACACCTCTGGAGTATAAGTTAGTACGGACAGCTATGCACACTGCATAATGAGTGCTCTTCAAATTAGGAGGGGAAGCTCCCTCTTTTGCTGATATGCGTGAAAAAGTAAAGTAATCTAAATCCTATTTTTTTGTTCTCAGCTGGAAGAGGCACAAGGTTAAGAAAACCTAGAATGTTGCAGCTAAGGATTTTCTGGTTTCGCAGATCATTAACTACAACTAAACTAACTACTTTAAATCTATCCAGTTTCCTCAAGAAAACAGAGCATGAGGAAATGGAGCAGGAATGTGATTATATGATAAACTTCGGGTACAGATTCACAACGTGAGGGCAAGATGGCACAACTATTTGCTTGGCTGGGAAGAAGTTTATTAAAACAAACAAACATACGATAAACTAAGCACAGATTCACAATGTGAAGGCAAGGTGGCACAACTATTTGCTTGGCTGAATAAGTTTATTGACACACACATCACACGATAAGCTTTAGGTACAGGTTCTCAACGTGAAGGCAAGGTGGCACAACGATTTTCTCAATCTGAATAGGCTTATTAGACACAAAACATAAGGTAAGCAACTGGGACAGTGTATTGCATAGACGAGACATGCATACAATAATCATCAAACCAAAAACCCCATTTAACTAAGATGAGCATTCACCATCATAACTACATGAAACCCAAGTGGCGTAACAATTCATCATTGCAAAAGTTAATTACAAATGAGCAAAGAGCTCTTATTTATAGACATCAAAGGTGTAGGCAACCGTAAAATCACCTTGAATCAACTAGAGTTTTGCGAACATGCAAGATCTTTATTCTCTAAACCTAATTGAATGGAACTACACCGTTAACTGGAAAGATACCATCAGTTAACTGAAACAAGACTCAACAAAATGGACATGTGCAACATGCACGTCCTTATTGAAATGAAAACTAACTAATAACTCCAACTATACAAAGATGTTTCCAAGAAAGACATAGTGTGCAATGTGTAACAATGAGTTAACTCAGAAAGAGGCATCGAGTATAACTCCTGTGTCTAATGTCTATCTTGGAAAAGGTGGGACGTCTTGAATTGAAATTCACTGGCCCTGATCTCGGGCAATTAACCCCTCCACAAGGCTGTCGATTGCATCATCTTTTAGAGGTCATCACATGTCTCAACTGTCAATTCACTACTTGTCAGCAACTCAAGCAAACCTGGAAATCTCTGCACACTTAAACTGGCACTTCACTGATTGGTAACTCTAGTGGCTTTGTAATTGAAATGATGGCCACTGTTTCTTCTGCAGCTTGACGCTTCTCACGTTTTCCATGCTTTTCTCTATGGAAGAGTGTTGCATGACGAAACCACGAAGTCTAACTGCGAACACTCCGGTTGTGAGAAATGCAAAATCCCTCTAAACTGGCCTTGGAAGACAATTAGCTATACGAGACATGAAACCATGTGGACTTGAGTGACTACGCCTGTCAACCCTCCAGATGTGCTTGATACAAATCGGTGTCAACTTTTCTGATGAAATCATGAATTAAGACTGACTTAGTCTTGAATTCAATCTGCGTGAACTGCATTCAGAAAAACTCGCCTGCTGACTGTGAACACGGCTATGTTCTGACAACTTCTCCGGAAAACCAAAAATCACTCATGATGAGGCTAAAAATAGCTTGTTGGAGGGCAATTTTCACAGAAAATTTTGAGACGTGGGTTTTGTGTAGAATCAAATTCTAAGATGACCCACAACGTCAGAATTGTGAAAAAGTGTGATTTAGGCTCACATGCGAAAGGTTTTCAGTTGAGATCTGAGGAGTTGTGAGGACAATTTTTCCTGAGAAAATCTGAGATATGGGTTTTGTCCAGAAGATGATTCTAAGACAACCCACAATGTCAAATTCGAAAATTATCGACTTCTACTCCACCATGCAAAGGAATTTCAGTTAAGAAAATTAGAGCCTCAAGAACTGATGCTCTGGAACAAATTTTCCTAAAAATTCTAGCACATGAGTTTTACTGAGGAAGCAATTTTGAATCAACCCAGATGATTTGTTTTGCCAAAAACGCCAATTCTTCAAACATGCGAGAGAATTTAAGACGAGAAGATGGAAGAAAGACATTTTTTAGTTTTTTTTAAAAATTATTTATTGTCTTCTTCTGTCAAAATCGCCACTTTGCCTTGAATTCTGCTGATGAATTTGAACTTATACCTGCAAAATAATATTTTTGATGCCTTTGAAACTTGACTGCTGATGAAATTCGCTAATCTCAAGAAGAAATTCGCCTTCTGCTCAAGCTGTATGAGAAAAATAATGGATGCCATGTTGACTAAAGAGAAAATCGTAGCATTATGACGCCATTGCAAGCTTTAAACCCTGATTTAAAAAGAAGTCTTCTGATTGGACCCCACTTAGTTGAACTGCCACTGACTCGAAGTCCCGGATTATAAAATAATATTAAAATATTTAGTTAGCTCTCACATGCGAATTTGAGATTAAACATTAAAAGAGGCGCCAATAATTAATTATTGAAGAAAATCGCCAATTTAATGCTTTGCATGCACAAACTTGAAATTTAATATTATTTTAATTAGTTAGCAAAAAGAAACACAACATTTGGATGCACTCGGCCAACTTCACTGATTTCGAAAAATCCAACTTTGACCTTCTAGGCGTCCATTTGCAAGAGTTATTTGCTATCTCCTATTTTATAGCTGACTGCAAAGTTACAGTTGGCCATGTTCAGCTCTGATTTTCGGGTGACTGAGTGAACCTGTGATTGAGCTGAGATATCCACTGCGAAGCCTGCAGAGCAAGGATGAAATGCCTGCTAGGAACTGTAATTGCTAAAATCAACGTTTGACACCTCAAAAAATTAGGCGCCTTTGATTAAATTGATGCAAGGTCTCCAGACTTGGCCATTTCTCCGTTTTGCCATATGGCGTTTCGAACTGCCATTATTGGTGAACGATGAACCTTGCTAACTGGATGATAGGTTCATTGCGTGACTAGAAGAATGTCACATCCAATGACTGTATGTAAGATACCTGAAAGCTGCATTAGGGACCCCAAAAGTAAGGGCGCCCCTAGCCTATGAAGGCGCAATCACCTTTTTTGACAAAAGTGTAACTTTCATCTGAACACCACACTTCGACCCCTGACACCGGGAGCTGGAGTACTCCGATTTGTGCACCCTCTGTCTCTCTGCGTAGCTAGATCAACTTACAAGAGATGTCTCTGGAGGTGACGAAGCAAGAAAACTGCTTCTAAGACCTCAAAGAGAAGGGCGCCTTTTCCAAGGGAATGTGTATTTTCTATATAGTCATTTTTCAGCTGTATTCACTTTTCAACGTTCTACACAGACCTTTTACGTACGAGCGTTTGCCAAATCCCGGAGGTTGCTGAATGGACTCGTTGGATAGCTGGAGTAATTGTGCACAAGTCTCGTGAAGACTGTGAATGCAAAAAATCCCATCTTTTAGGCCTAAAGGCTGGGCGCCCCTGGCCTACAGAAGTGTAGGTGTGTATTGCTATGTTTCTCCACCCTCTAATTTACGTGCTTGGTAGAACCTCTGTCACGGTCACTCGGAATGTTGAATTACCTCACGAACTGATGTGTTACGAAGCTAGACTAGATCAGAGAAGATCTCAGGAAGACCCCATTTGCAAATTCACACATCTGGGGGGCCAAATTCAAGGGCGCCCCTAAGCTACAGGGGCGCAAAAATCATAATTTGACAGTCCTCTATGATATACATACTCCTCGTAGTCTCAGCTTCTGACATCGATTACCAAAGTTCTGCACTTTGTACGTCTTTGCTTGATAGCTTGTCGGAAAGCTGGGCTAATTCTGAAGAGATTGAATCCATTTGAAAACACATGCAACAAGATCTGAGCCTCCAAAAAGAAGGGCGCCCCTGGGCTACCGGGGCGCTGATCTGCTTTCTGCTAGAAATTTTCATCTGTCTTTGCTTTGAAAAGCATTCCTCCGGCCACTGAATTGACCTCGTAGGAGTATAACCTTGTCACAAAATGCTTCTTCATCATCCATGTTCTGCTCTGGATCCTAGGTTTAGGTTCTGACCTCCATGTACTGACCAACTGCTGCTGACGACTGACATGACACTGACCAAAGTCCATACTTGACCCGCCCAAAAACTTGTATTTTGACATCATTTTAACAAAGTTTAGACTCTGTAAGCAAAATGCCTTAATGAAGCAAAAAATTTGGTTTGGGTACAACACATTCTAGTTGTGTTTCATCAAGGGTCTGCAAATTGTGAATGATAAGAAGGGTTTTCAGTTAAATCTCTCTTATTGCGAGGTTCTTATTGACTTCTAGCAGGGTTTTCCACATATTAAGTAGGGTTTCCACATCATCAAAAATGAGCATCTGGGGTTGGAGTTCTTCATCATCAAGCATACTGCTGTTGGTATTATGACAAATCCAACATTTTGGCAATCATTTTCAGATTCTGGTTGGGATTTTATCACTGTCTTGGCAGGTTTTAATTGACCAAAAGCAATATATCAGCATCATCATATTGGTATGTTTGGAGAGCAATATTTTTATGCGCTCTAGGATTTTCAGAATATTCAAGTTTGCAATTTTCAGCCAGGGTTCAGTAAAGATCAACAGAAAGAAAGGAAATCAGACTCAAAGCACTAGGTCATTAGGGTCTTAGGGCTTATTTAGAGGATCTACCACGGTCAGAACATAAGAGTTTCATCAGAAGCACTCCAAGAGGCAGCAATTAGGATCATCTATTTTTAGCTCGAGCCATATACAGCTCATGCCATTTTTAGTTGTCACCATTGTTGAGGAGATAATCATATTTTGATTAGTCTATTTTTAATTGCTATTTAATAATTTATAGATCGGCTATTTTTAGATGATCTTCTAGAAGGTTTATTCTTAGTTGATAGTTATCCTTATTCGAAATCTATTTTCAAATTTGTTTGATTTAGGTTTTATTATTTATGGCCAGAATTGTGTAATAAGCTTGCTTTGTATGCAGACATAATATTATTAGCTTAGAAGTTCTAGTTAGCTTTTAATTTATTTGTCATGCAATGTTTTGTACACGTTATAAATAAGTGCCATTTGCACTTTTAGATTTTCAATAGTAATCGTCATGCCTAATCATTATTGAAATTTCTGTTCACATAGTTCTTTGTTTTCTATGTTCAATTATCTTGTGAGTTAAGTGCAATTTAATAATTATTGCCAGCTTTACATTGCGATCTTTATTAGAAGAATTTTTGTAGCTTTGTATGCAATTGTTTTTGTTTTGTGTCTAATTCATAATAATTCTTGTTTATGTTCATTTCAATTCAACCATGTTTTACTTGTAACTTCTAGTCTTTGCGTTTATTTGAATAGTACAAGCATTTATTAGCTCTTTTAGGTCTTTTCTTGTAGTAGATAGAAATAAACATAAGATCTCTCATTTCTTATTTTAAATTTGTATTGCTATTTAAATCCCTGCAGTTTTAGGTTTGATGCAAACGGTGGCTAGGGTTACCATTGAAAGCAAGCCGAGGCCACACAACCGCAGAATACACAATGAAAGCAAAGGAAGGAAAACAAGTCATAGGGAACAACACTTATATTAATTGTCTCCAGGTCAATGACTTACATCAATTTACAATAAGTCGAACTTGGAAAACACAAAATCTTAGTGCTACGGACCCAAACCAAAAAGTCCTAACTCTGTCTTTTCTATCCAGTTTATGCAATTCTTGTTGGGTGCCAAAATTGCATCTGCTACATTAAATGCAGTCCACCCTTTCAAATTTATCTGCTTAGCCATTTGATATTAAATGCCCTAATTCAAAATTTCAAAACCAATAGGATGGTCAACAATAGGTTGGATAGATGAAAGGAAAAGAAGATGTGTTGGGTTTCAAGCTGTAAAGTTAGAAATGGAGGATGAAACAGTGAAAGAGGAAGGAATGGGAGGAGCCAAAGTAAGTCTCATGCCAGTGAAAGAAGGATTGTTTGTAACTTGACATTAGATACGTGCAGGTTATCAATAGCAAATGAAATTGAATTTTTATGCAAAATGTGTGCGGGCGAAATGGGCTTGAGAAGTGAGTAGGGTTTTTGGTACCAATTGAGGTGTGAGCTGCCTTAATTAGGTTGATCCCCATTAGATGAGGAGACTTGGCCAAAGTGATTAAGGATTGGGATTGGGCTTTGGCTCAATGAAGGTGGGTAGTCTTCACCATTAATTGAGATAGGTTGGGAAGAGTTCGTAAGAATTATCGTGTTGTCTCTTCATGGTGGGCTCACGATTTTTCTCCTCATAGATTTTCTAACCACCTTGCCCCCTTATTAGATTGGCGAATTAGAGAGAGATTAGAAGCAGGTGCAAGGGGTGGGGATAGGTCCCTTGAAGAGCACACAGGAAATACTGAGATGGGGGGGAGGGGGAGGTGAATCAGCATTTCAAACACTTTAAAACTTAAAGCCACATGAATCAGAAATCAAAACATTAAGATCATTCATGAACAAGATAAACACCATGAACACCAAGATTACATGGAAAACTCTTTCAGGTAAAAAACCATTGTAAAATATTGCTTTTATTATCTTCAAAGGGCACCAACCCAGTTACACAAGTGAGCACCAACCCATTGAGAGCACCAACTCTCTCGAAGCACCAACTCCGGAATGATTAAAGCACCAACTCCAGTTATTAAAGTATGATTGTAATATTTAATGGTCATCTTAGCTTTTAGTTAGTTGGTAGTTTACTTTTAGTTAACTTGGTTTGCTTCAGTTAGCTTTTAGTATCTTTCTGTTGTTTGCTTTAGCTAACAATTGTTTCTTTTTAGAAACATCGTCTTGTAATTCTTTATATAAGGAGTTTTTCTTCTCCTTTGTAAATAACGAATATCGAATATCAATTATCATTTCATGGTATCAGAGCATAGGTTCATTTTTGGCAAAATTTTTGAGCAATAAAAATTCATAGCTGATTACCTTAAGATTTTTTGGAAATTTTTAGAAGTTTTTTTTTTCCGATTTTTTTTAAGATAAAAATTGAGGATTTTTGGAAATAGAAGGGTTTTGATGCTGATTTTGAAGTGGTTTTGCAATTTTTCTGAATAAATCTTGCTTTTTAGAGTTTTTGAAGATTTTTTTGAAAAGGTTTTTTTGAAAAAATTTGCTTTTTTTTGTTTTTTCAAACTTTTTTGAAGGTTTTTTGTGAAAAAAAATCTTGTGTTTTTGAGCCTCATTTTAGATGATTTTAAAAAAATTGTGGGAGTTGTGCTAGCTGATTGTCTAGGGTTTAGTGCTAGCTAATCACAGACTTTACCTTGTTTTTCGTGCTTTTGGAAAACGAGAGGGATGGCATCTATGTAGTCTGATAAGGTGTCTACCTCTTATGCATTGATGGCCAAATGACTAGCAGATCGTGCCAAATTATTTGCATGGTACATCAAATTTGGAGCCTCTTGACATTTTACAAACATGAGAGATTGGTTCACAGAGTATATGGCTTGCTTCGATTTTGTCATCTTTGGTGGTGGCGAAGAATATATAGTTGTCGGCAAGGGCAAACGTCCAAATCACATCTAGTGGGAGAAATTTAATATTTCTCAATGTATACTATTTGTCGGGCATGGAGCTTAATTTTCTCTCGGTGAGTTAGATTATGTGATATAGTCTGAAGTTGGACATCATTTTTAGTTCACACAAGTGCCGAATTGTTGATAAGGAGTCCAAGAAAACTGTGGCAATTGGGCTTGAGGATCATGGTTTGTATCGACTGCTTGATATTGGAGATCCTTTGGAGCATGCGCTGGTTGCGAGGAGTTCATCTATCAACACTCTTTGGCATTAGTGGTATGGGCATCTCAACATTGCCTACCTCTCTCAGCTGGTTCGGGAGAATTTGTAGAAGGCTTACCTGAGATTCAGTAGCAGACACATAGTGTTTGCGGAGCTTGCCAAGCAGGGAAGCAACATAGTACACCATTTTCAGATGGAAAGTCTTGGAGAGCATCCAAGGTTCTACAGCTGGTTCATGCAGATGTTTGTGGACCAATGAATACTGCATCAGTCACTGGTGCCAGGTATTTCCTCTTGTTTGTTGATGATTTTAGTAGGAAAATGTGGGTGTATTTTCTCAAGGCAAAGTCAAAAGTGTTTAATGAATTTCAGAAATTTAAGGCATTATTTGAAAAAGAGTCTGGATGTCAAATCATAACTCTTAGGTTAGATAATGGGGGCGAGTTCTGTTTGAACCAGTTCACTGATTTTTGTGTTAAACACGGTATTAAGCGTCAACTTACCACACCCTATACCCCTCAACAAAATGGTGTTGTCGAGCGGAGAAATCGTACCATCACAGAAATGGCTCGTTGTATGTTGGAGAACAAGAGTTTTGGGCTGAGGCAGTGTATACTGTAGTATACCTTCTTAACCGGTCTCCCACACAGGCCGTCAAGAAGATGACCCCAGAGGAAGCATGGTCTAGGAGGAAACCAAGAATCACTCATCCTAGAGTGTTTGGTTTGACTGCGTATGTTTGGATTCTAGATGCCAAGAGGACCAAGCTGGAATCCAAGAACCAGAAGCTAATGCTAACAAGATACAGTGACAATCATAAGGCCTATTGGCTGATTGATGTGGACACTGATCGTTTGACATTCAGTAGGGATGTTGTGGTTGATGAGTGTGGTACCCAAACCAAATTTTTTTTGCTTCATTAAGGCATTTTGCTTAAAATGGTCTAAACCTTGTAAAAGTGGGGTCAAAACTCAGTTTTTGGGCAAATCAAGTATGGGCTTTTGGTCAGTGTGATGTTAGGAAGATATTGGCAAAATTTGAAAAATTTGAAAATTAGGGTTTCCAAACCCTGTAAAGGTCAAAACCCTAAAAAATAGGAACGTATCAGAATTGGCTGAAATTAATTTTGATTGGTTTATTTCACATCACGATCACAATGGTGAAGTCAGTTTTAGTTAAAAGTCCGTTTAAGCCTAGTGGGTAGTTTTCACTTTTTTAGGAGAAAAGTTAGGATCTCCGAGGTCGTCAATGGTAGTTGGCCAGTACCAGGTGTCAAAATCTAAGCCTGAAACTCAAAGCAGAACATTCTAGGATGAAAGATGCTGAAAAAGATGTTTCTTGACGGAGGGGATTTTCAGATTGGCAAAAAGTGCCAAAAATATTCTTAGTCTGGAAGCTTTTCACTATGTAACGTGGGAGACGCTTGCGCAATCAACGTGCAAATCAACTTTACGCATTCGTATATGTGAAAATAGTGAGATGCAGTCATATACACATGTCCGTAGCGGTGATATCTCGACATGGTCAACCTCAGTAACTGATGTTGTGTTTACAGAGTACGAAATGATGGAAAATATGAAGTTTAGAGCAAATCTGCGCCCCTGTAGGCCAGGGGTGCCCTTCCATTTGAAGGTCAAGATTCAACTGCTTTGGGTTGTGAATACATTCATTCTCTTCAGTTTTCAGTCAGCTTTTCGACTAGCTATGGAGCCAGTCCGTCTGAATTGCAAAAATCTGATGAACGAAGGCAGAAGCAGGCAGAATGAGGAATATACACATCATGGAGGCAGTCAAAGAAAGCAGATTTGTGCCCCTGTAGCCCAGGGGTGCCCTTCTTTTTGAAGGCCCAGATTTCAATGCATGTGTTTGCTGATAGTTTCAGTCTCTTCAGAATCAGTCTGGCTTTCTGATGAACTATCAAGCGGAGGCGTACATAGTGCAAAACTCCGGTTATCAGTGTCGGAAGCTGAGACTGCAAGTAGGATGCATGCCACAAGAAATTGCTAGTTGATGGTTTAAGCGCCCCTGTAGCTCAGGGGCGCCCTTGAATATGACTCACCAGATGAATGAATTTGTAGTTGAGGTCTTCCTGAGATCTTTTCCAGCTTAGTCCAGCTTCGTAATGCACCAATTCGCGAGATGATCCGACATTTTGAGTAACTGTGACAGAGGTTCTACCGAGCACACAAAATAGAGGATGGAAAAACGTAGCTACACATAGTTGCACATCTGTAGGCTAGGGGTGCCCAGCCTTTAAGCTTGCCAGATGGGGTTATTTGCATTTGCAGTCTTCACGAGACTTGTGCGCGATTACTCCAGCTATTCAACGAGTCCAACTGTTAGCTTGCAGGATTTGGCAAACGCTCGTACGTGCGAGGTCAAGGTGGTGATGCTGAAAAGTGAGAATGATTGGAGACAACCAATAAATGACTATGGCAAGTACTCATCTCCTTGAAAAAGGTGCCCTTCTCTTTGAGGCCTTAGAAGCAGTTTTCTGGCTTCGTCACCTCCAGAGACATCTCTTATAAGTTGATCCAACTATGCAGAGAGACAGATGGCGCGTGAATCAGAGCACTCCAGCTCCCGGTGTCAGGGGTCAAAGAATGGTGTTCAGACGAAAGTCACACTTTTGTCAAAATGGTATTTGTGACTTCATAGGCCAAGGGCACCCATCTTTTTGGGGTTCCTGATACAACTTTCAGATACCTTACATACAGTCATTGGATGCAGAGTACTTCCAGTCACGCAATGAATCTACTATTCAGTCAGCAGGGTTCATCATTCACCGTCAGCGGCAGTTTGAAGCGTTAGAAGGCAATATGGAGAAATGGTTGTCTGGAATCAGTGCATCAATTTAATCAAAGGCGCCTAATTTTCTAAGGTGTTAGATATTGATTTTAGCAGAGGTAGCTCCCAGCAGACATTTCATCCTTGCTATGCAGGCTTCGCAGTGGATATCTCAAATCAGTCACAGGTTCACTTAGTCACCCGGAAAACATAACTGAACATGACCAGATGTAACTTTGCAATTAGCTATAAAGTAGGAGATACTCAAAAATCTCATAACTCTTGCAAATGGATGCCTAGAAGGTCAAATTTGGACTTTTTTGGAATCAGTGAAGTCTGCCAAGCACATCCAAACGCTATTTTTGGCGAAATGATTAAAATAATATTTTTGCATGCAAAGCTTTAAAATGGCGATTTTCTTCAAGAGATAAATATTGGCGCCTTTTTTAGTAATTTGCATGTTTCAAATTAAATGCTATTTTTAGTCTGAGACTTAGAGTCAGTGGCAGTTTAGCTGGTAAAGGCCCAATCAAATTCTTTCTTCCAGTTAGGGTTTCAGCATGCAGTCATGCATAATGGTACGACTTTGTTTATTTAACCAAGTATGGCGCCATTCCTCATTCACACAACTTACAAAATTCGGATTTCTTCAAGAGATTGGCGAATTTTTATTAGATAATCAAGTTCGAAGGCGACATAAATATTCTTTTGCAGGTACAAATCCAGATTCAGCATCAGATTCAAAGCAAAGTGGCAATTTTGAAAGAAGAAGACAAAAATAATAAAAAACGTCTTATTCTCTTCTAAATTCTTCCATTTTCTCATCTAGATTCTCTCACATGTTCGAAGAATTGGCAAATTTTGGCGAAATAAAACAACTGGATTGATTTAGAACGATCTCCTCAGCAAAACCCATGTGTTAGAATTTTTAAGGAAAATTTGTTCCAAAACACCAGTTCTCGAAGCTTTAATTTTCTCAATCGAAATTCCTTTGCATGGTTGAGTAGAGATTGAATTTTTACATTTTTGACGTTTTGGGTTGTCTTAGAATCATTTTCTGGACAAAACCCATATCTCAGAATTTTCCGTAAAAATTTACTTCCGACGAACTATTTTTAGCCTCAGCAGGGTATTTTTAGCTTTCTAGAAAAGTTGTCAGAATATAGCCGTGTTCACAGTCAACAGGCGAGTTTTTCAGAATGCAGTTCACTCAGCTCGAATTCAAGACCAAGCCAGTCTTGACTCATGACTTCATCAGAACAATTGATACGAATCTACATAAGGTGCTTCCAGAAGCAGTTTTGGATCCACTCAAGCTGAGAGATTCGATAATCAAGAACATTCAGCAGTCCGGGTTACTTGAGGCCGCTTCCATACCTATCTCAGTTCATTGCGTAGAGTTTGTAATGTCTTGCATTAAGCATTACAATTCAACTGCACGGGAGATACAGTCAGTAGATGGGCGTGTCATATGCAGTCTCAAACCCCTTGACATCGAGCGAAGTCTGGGTATTCCTCAACATCCAGACGGGTTGGTCATTTCCATGAATCAGAGCGAGCAAGCATTCAATGCTGAATTGGATAAGTGCCAGAGTAAGATGACAGAGAGGTGGCTGAAACAGAAAAAGACCAAGTTGCCAAACAATGTAGGTCGTGGCGAGTTCAAGGATGAGCATGGTATTCTGATTACATTGCTTAATCGTGTCTCAGGTCATGCAGATGCAAACAAATTTCACCCATGGATGTACTACATCATTGGTCGAATCATCTCTGGGCAAGAGCATTATGATTGGGCATCCTTCATCAATGATGCTATTCATGAGCAAATCACCGGTTTCCTAGTTGCACACCAGTTTCATAAGTGTTACTACCTTGTGTACTTGATCGCCTATCAGGGTCAGTTTAACGGGTTGAACACGGTGGGCATCCTCAGTGCACAAAAGGTCTACCGTTATTATGATCAGCTTGAGTTCACGAAGGCTGAAAGTCATTTCAAACGTAGGAGGCTTTCTTGACTTATACAGTGAGAAACTCGGACCGGGAGTTGCACATTTGTATCTCGGCAGTTGCTAGAGCAGCAATGGAAGGTTGGGCAGATTGGTACATTCAGTTCCCTACATACACCTATATCCATGTCTATGGATACACAGGAAATCTAGCTATGCTACCACATTATCCTTCGGATAAGACAGTGTTCATGGAGTTTCTGAGGTAGCTATATGAGGTTCACAAAATTTTGCACCACAAGCGTAAACAAGGTGCCAACTTTCCTTTGCAGTTCGGGATATATTGGTGCAAGACAACAGTTGATGCTAAAGCTGCAGGACAGGAGTTAGAGAATTGCAAACTCAAGTACCTGGTTGACACATGCGTGTATGATCCTTGGGGTCATTACGCAGCGCACCTTGGTAGTCACTCTTATCACAAACCTACATTGGAGGACTACTGGGTGAATTGCGAGGATGACTTCGAGGTACGCAGATGCATCTATAGCAGGTTCTCTCTTCCGCATATTTTTGTCTTCTTGGCAGAAGGAGTGGAAGGTTTGTCAGAAGATGAGGGAGATGCACTTCCTCAATTTTATAGAGAGCAGGTTGATGGACAACCATTGCCGTTAGTGAATTGGTATGCCAAAGAGTTCTCATCGGTGAAGGAGAGGTCGAGCAGAGTCATCTAGAATAGTATGCTTTATCTAGAAATCAGAAGGACCAGAAGGGTATCCATGCCTAGAGCAGAGCCGCCACCAATGGGAGTTGTACTACCTTCCTCGTCAAAACCTAAGCAGAAGAAGAGGAGTAACCCTCCTAGAAAGAATCCAGTGCCTGGTAATTCAAAGGGAAAAGCACTTGTTGTTGTTCCACATGTGGAGCCTGTCAGAGAAGCTGTTCAGAGTTCACCACAGTTTGAGGTTCAGCCACGTATACCGTCAACGACATCAGAGCAGCCTCCAGTTCCAATTCACATTGATTTGGACGTGGACTCACCACCTCGCAGTAACACCTCTACACATTCACTTTCATCAGATCCTCCTATGACTAGTACAGATCATTCTAGCGGGATTAGTCGGGATTCGCCTTGGCTTGAGAGTCAGCTGGGAAGAAAGAGGAGACAACGATCTTATGTTCTTGATCATTTAGATTTTGATCATGATATAGATGTGCCTGATAAAAGGATCAAGAAACAGGTTCATATTGAGAGGAATGCAGGTAAGGAGATTGTCGTTGAGATTGTTGCACCTCTAGAGGATAAGAGTCTGGACGAGATGGAAGCTCAAGACTTCAAAGTGATCACAGTCAACTTCGGTAGAAGTACTCGTCAGACGGACATTGACCTCCTACAGGTTGCTACAGATAGCGCAAGGGATAGAATGGTGAAGGATGGAGAAGATAAGTCAGCCCTCAAGGCTGAAATATAGTAGCTTCGCCAGTATATTTCTAGCCTTGTACACAGGATAGGGGATGTTGTCGCCGCACTTCCACATATGTTAGAACCACCAGCAGAACAGGGTTAGCTTGATCACTTGGTTGCATATGGCAAGCAGTTAGATGAGTGGGAGGAGGAGTTTGTTATTAGAGGCCGCCTTGTACTTTCAGAGTTATACTCATTGCGGTACAATGCATGTGAACTTCATCTAGAACTTCAAGATGAGGAGCGTGACTTGGCTATTAGTATACCCAGGAATGAGATCCTGATTGCTAACTTGGGGTTGTCGTTTGACTCAATCACAAATGCACAAGATAAAGAGGATGTCTATACTTAGAGAACACAGTTGATCTTCAAGGCTAAGATAGAAGAAACAATAGCATCAGAGTTGGCTGAGAGCAAAGAGCATGTTACTAGTGCACTTCGCTATATAAGAAACTTTGTGTCTCAACTACCATGTGAGTATCAGCGTGTGGGTGGTGACTATGTTGAGCTTGCTGATGTTCAGTCAGAGCTCCAAGAACTTATTCACGGTATTTTTAGTGGTGAGACTGTTGGCTGTAAGATGAATCAACTTATAGTCATGTCAGCATTGTTTGATGAGGCAACCAGGAGTAAAGGCGAGTTTTAGTGTCAGATCACTAGTGGAGAAGACATGCTGCATAGACATGGGATACTTCGTCGGAGCTTCAGTTCCCCAGAAGGTGACGCAATCGATGACTTCATGGATGGGTTGATTGCTCGAGATTAGGGCCAGTAGACTTCAGTTCCAGCCTTTTAGGATAGACTTCATGCACGGTAGTTAACTTGATGCTTCTTTCCAAGTTTACTCGCTATTTCACATCTCACGCATGTCTATCTTGGAAGTATCTACATTCACTTGGAGTTTCTTTTTTAGGGTTTACATTAATTGATGGTAGTATTCTAGTTAACTTGCTTTCAATAAGGACGTGCATGCTTGCACATTGTCCACTTAGATTAGATGTTTCGGTTAACTAATGATAGCTTGCCAGTTAACTGTATAGTTTCCATTTTTAGGGTTTAGCAATAAGATCTTGCATGCATTGCAGGACTGTAGTTGACTCAAGGTGATTTTAGGGTTGCCTACACCTTGATGTCTATAAATAAGAGCATTCAACTCATTTGTAAATAACTTTGCACGAGAGAGTAATATATGCTATGCCACCTTGCCTGTAATATTGCCTATTTTGTATCTGTTCAAGAGTATTTATTGTGATGATGAATTGTTATGCCACTCAGGTTTCATGCAGTTATTATGGTGAATGCTCATCTTAGTTAAATGGGGTTGCTGGTTTGATTGTTGTTGTATGCGTGTCTCATCTATGCAATACACTGTCCCAGTTGCTTACCTTGTGTTTTGTGTTCAATAAGCCTATTCAGATTGAGAAGATAGTCGTGCCACCTTGCCTTCAAGTTTAGAATCTGTACCTAAAGCTTATCGTTTGATGTGTGTGTTAATAAACTTCTACCCAGCCAAGCAAATAGTTGTGCCACCTTGCCTTCACATTGTGAATCTAACCAGAAGTTTATCGTGTAATCACATTCTTGCTCCATTTCCTCATGCTTTGTTTACTTGAGGAGACCGAATAGATTTAAAGTAGTTAGCTTAGTTGTAGTTAAATGATCTGCGAAACCAGAAAATCCTTAGCTGCAACATTCTAGGTTTTCTTAACCTTGTGCCTCTTCCAGCTGAGATAAAAAGATAGGATTAAGAGTAGTTTACTTTTCCAAGCATATCAACAAAAGAGGGAGCTTCCCCTCCTAATTTGAAGAGCACTCATTACGCAGTGTGCATAGCTATCCATTTTGTACTAACACTCCAGAGGTGTTAGTTATTACGCCAACAATGAGGAAGGTGGGGCCTTTTTGTTCTCTTCTCCTCTAAAGACCAAGGATTTGGGAGCTAAGCTTTTAGTAGCTCCACCTGAAGAGAGGGATTATGATGATTCTGACATTGTGGAATCTCCTAGGCAAGATCCTCTACTAGTAGGGAGGGACTCTGATGATTCTGATATTGTGGAATCTCCTAGGCAAGATTTTGTACTAGCAGATTTTCCTCAGGATAACCTGGATCAGCATCCAAATGGTATTATTCCAGGCAGCCCAAGTCATGATGATGCTCATCCTGATTTGGAAGAAGATGCTCCTCCTTGCCCTAAGTGGTGGGCGAAGCTCATTGGTGATGTTTATGATGATGAGCTTGTTGAGGGAAGATCATCTAGAGGCAAGAGCAAAAAGAACACAGTAAACTTTGCTCTTATGGCCAACATTCAGGGTGTTTATGAGCCTTAGCAGTATTCAGAGGCCAAGGGTAAACCTAAATGGGAAAAGGCTATGGATTCTGAGCATCATAGTCTTTTGAAGAACAACATGTGGGTTCTGTCAGATCTTCCACTAAGGAAGAAGCCTATTGGTTGCAAATGGATATACAAGGTAAAATACAATGCTGATGGAACACTGGATAAATACAAGGCTCGGTTGGTGGCTAAGGGGTTCTCACAGAGACAAGGTATTGACTATGAGGAAACCTTTGCTCCTAGAACAAAGATGAGCACCATCCGACTTGTCCTAGCCATGGCAACATAGTTTGGCTGGAAGGTCCACCAGATGGACGTGAAGAGTGCTTTCCTCAATGGAGATTTGGACGAAGATGTTGATGTTTATTACAGCGTCGGTCTGCACTTCCCAAGAGAAATATATTAAATGAATATTTTCTAATGTCAAAGGGTCGACCCTTAAAGGATTCGCACTTACCATGGCCGACCCTAAATTGTATTTATTATTTATGTTTTCCTTAAAGGGGGCCGACCTAACTTGAAGAGGCGCCTCTCTTGCATAAATACAAGGTCTTCTTGTCATTGTTTATCATCGAATCCAATAAGCAGTTCACACCTATTATCAGCAGATCAAATTCGCAGTCTTAGAAGAAGTTCATACTTGAGCAGCAGATCATCATTACTGTAGCAGCAGACCAAGTTCAAGGAAGAGCAGATTTATTTGCATCTAAGTATTAAGGAAAAGTGCGAAAACATTAGCCATTGTTGGGCTATGTTGTAAGCAGATTTCTGTCACTATATTATCATATATATAAGAGAATCATTTGCTGGGTTTTTCTCCCTCAAGAGGAGGGTTTTCCCAGGGTATCTTGTTGTGTTCATTGTCTTATGTGTTGCATTTCTTTTGTACAATAGATTATCTAATCTGATCTAAGAAACACTAACAGAAGAGGTATACATGACACAACCTCCTAGTTTTAAGGTTGCAGGAAAAGAGCATAAGGTATGTAGATTGTTGAAGGCTCTTTATGGCCTAAAGCAGGCACCTAGGGTATGGTACTCGAAGTTTGACAAGTATTTGGTTGCACAAGGGTTTCAAAGGAGTCCTTCAAATGCAAATTTGTATGTCAAAAACACAGGCAATGATATCATCCTTCTTATCATCTATGTGGATGATATCATCATTATTGGTAGTAGGTTACATTTGATTGAACAGATCAAGTCGAATTTGTGTCAAGCATTTGAGATGATGTACTTGGGTCTCTTACAATATTGTTTGGGTGTAGAAGTTTGGCAGATAGGTGGTAGTATCTTCATTTCTCAGTCAAAGTATGCCGTATCCCGGGAGTTTGCTAGAGAAATTTAGGATGGGAGATTGCAAAATCTCATCCACTCCTATGGAGAAGGGGCTGAAACTTTCAGCCAAATCGGACTCACCAGTGGTGAATGATTCTGCATTCAGGCAACTAGCGGGCAGCCTCATCTATCTTACTGCCACTGGCCTGATCTCAGTTTTGTTGAAGCACCAACTTTAGACTTCTGATTTGATTTGCAAAACAATTAACTGCACCTGGAAATTTGAAACAACTCTCTATTGCACTTTTATAATACTGCACTCTGTAGCTTGAACCACACCTTACACCATACTCAAAAAGAAATCTGTACAGCTAATGTGAAGCAAAAACATCACCCCTCAGATTTGATAGAGCATCAAACTCTTACTATACATTATCCATTGTTCAGAATGCTCAGTCACAAAGAAATACTAAGCACATTACACACGTCTTTCAAAAAATCATCTATTGGTCATACTGTTCTCACTTTAAATCTCAAGAGACCACCATACTGAAATATGTGAGGCATGGAAACACATCTTCAGATAAAACAAATAACCTCTACACATGTGAAGGCTATATTCTGCCTGATACACATAGCCATGCAAAATATAACTCCAAGTAGAGGGATTAGCACACACACAATAAATCTTTAATGCTGAAGCAACACCATTTGACAAAAGTCTACCACTTCGAGAAACAATCTATGTCCCAATACTCAGACCCATCGAATCATGCCATTGTCCCATAATAGTGATTGCATTTGTGAACCGGTCTCTCACATAAACATTGACTCAGATTTTTGCAATTATGTTAACATCTTCACCAAAGCCCATGCACTGAGTAGTAATAGCGATACATATTTAAACCTCAACGTCTTCTATCCAACCCGTGCCATAGTTTTCTCCAGCCCACAAATAAAGTAGTAAAGTATATTCACAACCTCTTCGCACAACACAATCAAATTTTCATGTAACACCCAAGACATGACAATACGCAACTTCACCCTAGATAATTCCTTTTTTTTATGACATCCTCGAAAGGCATAAGAGCACGTCTCTTTTTTTCATCGACCACAAGAATAAAGTCTTTATTACCTTTTTGAAATCAAACGACTCAAAAAAAGATTCTAGGCAAAATGTCTTCCCATGATATGAGTGATGACAAGCCGCTAGCAAAATAATGAATAAAGAGTAAACACCATGACTACTACCTCAGACAAAATGAATGATAGCAATTTCATAATCTCTGCCGGAAGAAATTACCATTTTAAACACCTCCATAATCCAATGTCAAAAATTAAAACACCATAGTACATGGAAATGAAAACGCCGCCCACAACACATGATGAGGCAATTTACAAGAAAAGATATCAATAGCAAATTTCATAAGGATATTAAAGCACAAGCTGTCATGCTTGAAGTTGTCGACATAAATTAGAATAGCCGCTAGGAATTCAAAAAGCCACAAAAGAACTCGTCAATATCTTTAAAGTTACCCGTTTAAAATTTGATGCCAATTACCACAAAAAAACGATGATTCAAAAACCTTAAATATTAACCGCTGCCATATATTCTTTGTTGTCACTATAGATAGAATTAAACAAGCTTCCATTAATACTCCAAGTCGTCGCCTAAAATAAAGAAAGATGTTACACTTTGATGGAGGCAATACACTCATAATATTGCTATATACATTGAATTTAAAATCTGACTAGGCAAGGCTTAGACTTTTCAACTTGACACCATGAAGCTCCACTTGGCATAAAATAAACAAAAGGATGAAAAGGAGACAAACAAGCAGCTGAAACACTCAAGCAAGCAGCTCAAGTAGACTAGCAAGTAGCTCAAACAAGTAGGCAGGTAGCTGGAGCACGCAAGCAACCAGCTCAACCGCACATGCAAGTAGCTCGACCTAGCAAGCAACCAATTCAAGCAGCTCAAGTAGACAAGTAGCTCAAGAAGTCAAAAAAGTAGCTCAAGCAAACACCTTGACATCAATGACAAAATACTCAACACCCCCTACTATGGATATGGGTCCTCTCTCGTTGGTCAAGTGAATGAGCAGTTCCATTGTTCACACTTTTGGACACAAAAATTGTGATTGGGTGTTTGTTAATGATGGTTTTCAACTAAGGCTTTCTGTGGAGAAGGGGAGCCCTATTCATAACACCAACTCTCTTGCTAATGCTAGGTAGGGTTTTTGTAAGCCTTTTGTTTGGTTCCAGTCTTTTAGATTCGTTGCTACTAAAAAATCGAGATTGACAGTGTGGGACAAATGGGAAAATGATTGATTTTTATTTTAAATGCTACCACAAACAGTTGTATCTAAAAGCATAGAGTAATATGCTATGACTAATTTTTTTTGTCAAATGAAAAGTGGGCTACTTTAAAATTTAGGGAGTTAGGAAAGTGAATATAAAAGGGGTGAATGATCATTTTGGGAAGGGTTTGAGTGTATCTTGACTTCTTATGACGCTTTGCCTCATTCTTATTTTTTCAATGAAACACATTTTCGCAGCCTTAGAATTAGAGGGACATGGGCAATTTGATATCAAATTAATGTACTTGCTAATCATAATGCGCTTTGATAATTGGATCATGGATTCAAGACGAGACATTGGTTACACAATGGCAGATTTGGAATCCATCCTTAGTGATGGGGAAGAGTGATGGCATGTTTATCTAGTACGTTGTTTGGCAACATGGCTACCTTGGCATAGTTGGTGATAAGTTGGAAATTTTGGAATGTTCTAAGTCAATCTAGAAATGTGTGTGCTCTTGTAATGTCCCCATTTTTGGTTTCTCTAGCATTGTAGTTGGCTTTGGTCTTCTCGATGAGTGTTAGTCTTGTCAAAGGGATTATTTGATGTTGCTAATGAGCTCAGTTAGTCTTGAGGCCACTTATGCCACTTTCTAAAGTGAATTCCGACTTTTGGTGTGTTCTCCAAGATTCTTGGAGAGAGTATCTATTTATTGTAAGTCACCTGGTCAAGCCCGATTTTCATTATTCATCATTGGTATCACTCCAATGCAGTCATGTTTCAATTTTGATGCTTTTCAACAAGTTTCGCAACTTGGGTGTATTTGTGGCTTTAATTTAATTATTTTTACTAAGGTTGCTAATTTTATTAAAATAATTTAATGTGCACCTTAGTATAATAGCTCATTGGAATGAGAATTGAAAGTTTTAAATGTTGGACGTTGATAAAGTGACTTTAAGCATTGAGAATGTTTAAATAGTAAAATAAATCACTTTTTGGAGATTTGTGCTTGTGGCTAGATTTCTCATTGGAGGGACAAAAACCCCAATGGTTTTCCTGACGGACGAAAACTCGAAAGGCAATGCGATTCTAGCTAGGGATCAATAGAGTGTTGAATTCCATTGGAGCAATTTCACACAGAAGTTGCCTGAGTGCTAAACTATATATATTGAGTTTTTACAGAGGTGGAAATAAGATAATTTCTATATTATAATTGTTGCAGTTGACATTGTTTATTTCATTCAAGGTATTTGGTACCCAACCATACTATTTTCTTGTGGAGCTGTACATTTTAAGAGTCGATTGCTGGAGTAAATGCCAAAGACAATAGATATCAAATTAACATTTATTGGAGGTTGCTGGGATCAAAAGGAAGTCAACCGTACCATTTTCAACAATTAAGGAGGCTGCACTTCAGTGAGAAATATTACAAAGGGAAGTTGATGCATTTTTAGGAAGACCTTTGACTGGTCAAACTCTAGCTAGCCTTGGATAGGCTCTAAATAGGCCAACGTATCACCAAATAGTAGCCGCCATTTCCCTGAAGGAAGTCGCCACTTTTGGATGCTTTCGTACAAACTTCAAGAGAGCCGTACACTTGCTGGAGGGTGCTACACAGTACACAGTTTGGGAAGGAGTGAATTTATTATTTGAAGTCGGCTGTACATTTCCTTGGTGTGTCGATGACATGTATTTCCAGGTCAACATTTAATGTATATATATATATATATATATATATATATATTTAATTCCTAGTTTTTGTGTTAGCAATTCTCTGTGAAATTCTTAGTATCAACACAACAAATTATAGATGTTAATTCTTCTGTGAGAAAATTGTGCCATTTATTCTCTTTTATGAATGAGTTGTTGGTATTGTGAACTGAGGAAGATGATAGTCTTATGCCAAATTGGAAACATTTCAAAACAAGTGGCCAACTTCCTAAGACTAGCCTGTGCAAAATATCAAAATGTTATTGTATTATTTAATGGTCATCTTAGCCTTTAGTTAGTTAGTAGTTTACTTTCAGTTTAGTAACTTTCAGTTCTTTGCTTTTGTTAGCGTCTGTTTCTTTTTAGAAACATCGTCCTATATTGTATTATTTAAGGAGATTTCATCTCCTTTGTATAGAACAAATATCGAATAACAATTATCATTTCATGTTATTAGAGCATAGGCTCCTTTTTTGCAAATTTTTTGAGCAATAAAAATTCGTAGTTGTTTACTTGAAGTATTTTTTATTTTTTTTAAATTTTCTTTTAGAAGTTTTTTTTTTCGATTTAAAAAAAATTAAAAATCGAAGGGTTTTACCTAAAAAAAATAATCCAGGGTTTTTTCGGAAGATGATCGAGTTTGTTTTCTCCATTGAAAATCAAGGAATAATTTGTTGAAAATCATAGTTTTTTTTTAAGGAAAAATTAGTTTTATTTTGGATATTTTGGGTTTTTTTTTAATTTATTTATTTATTCTTCTGAGCAAAAATTTTGGATTTTTTTTTTTTTTCTAAAAGCTCGTGAGGGTTTTTTTTCAGTGAAATCGCGAGTCATTTTTTTGCAAGAAATCGAGTGACTTATGGAGGTTTTGGTTGCGTTTTTCTGAGCCGAGCATTTCTTTTTTGCACAGATCTTTGCTCATTGCGTCATGGGTTTCTAGATACCGTGATTTGTTTTTGTCTACCGCGTGAAAATTCTTTTGGGCGCTATGTTGTGGGTGCTTTTTGGCAGTTTTTTGCAGGGTGTTATGGCACTTTTGTGGGTTTTATTTAAACGCGAAAATCAGCGTTTTTTTTGAGCCACAACTCTTGGTTTTAATTGTTTCTTTTTTGGTCACGAATCTTCTATTGCATTTCGACAGGTTTTTGAGCATTGTTCTTGCTGTTTCTGTGAGTTCCTGGCCGCACGACCCTTGCTATTTTGCTCACGACTGTGTTTGATTTCGTCCCAAGTCTAGGGGAATTTCTGCCCCAAAATGGTGAACTCTCTTAAGGGTTTTTGTTGGTTGCTCATAATCTTGTTTTTTTTTGGAGTTTTTTAGCATTTTCTTTTAATCATCAAAGTTTTCAATCTTTACCTCGTTTTTCGTGTGTTTGAAAAACGACCGGGATGGCATGTACCTCTTATGCATTGATGGCCAAATGACCAACAAATTGTGTCAAATCATCTGCTTGGTACATCGATTTTGGAGCCTCTCAACATTTTACAAATAGGAGAGATTGGTTCACGGAGTATATGGCTTGCTCTGATTTCATCATCTTTGGTGGTGGCGAAGAGTATCTAGTTGTCGGCAAGGGCAACGTCCAGATCACTTATGGTGGGAGAAATTTAATATTTCTCAATGTATACTATGTGCCGGGCATGGAGCTTAATCTGCTCTTGGTGAGTCAGATTATGCGACATAGTCCAAAGTTGGACATCATTTTCAGTTCACACAAGTTCCGTATTGTTGATAAGGAGTTCAAGAAAATTGTGGCAGTTGGGCTCGATGATCATGGTTTATATCAGCTGCTTGATACTGGAGATCCTTTGGAGCATGCACTGGTTGTGAGGAGTTCCTCTATCAACACTCTTTGGCATCAACAGTATGGGCATTTCAATATTGCCTACCTCTCTCAGCTGGCTTGAGAGAATTTCGTAGAAGGCTTACTTGAGATTCAACAACAAACACATGGTGTTTGTGGAGCTTGCCAAGCAGGGAAGCAACATTGTACTCCATTTTTAGATGGAAGGTCTTGGAGAGCATCCAAGGTTCTACAGTTGGTTCATGCATACGTTTGTGGTCCAGTGAATATTGCATCGGTCACTGGTGCCAGGTATTTTCTCCTGTTTGTTGATGATTTTAGTAGAAAAATGTGGGTGTATTTTCTCAAAGCGAAGTCACAAGTATTTAATGAATTTCAAAAGTTTAAAGCATTAGTTGGAAAAGAGTTTGGATGTCAAATCATCACCCTTAGGACAAATTTTGGGCATGAGTTTTGTTCCAACCAGTTTATCGACTTCTGTGCAAAACATGACATTAGACGCCAACTTACTACACCCTATACCCCTCAGCAGAATGGTGTTGTTGAGCGGAGGAATTGTTCCATCACAGAAATGGCCTGCTGCATGTTGGAGAACAAGAATGTTCCCAAGAAATTTTGGGCTGAGGCAGTGTATACTGTAGTATACCTTCTTAACCGGTCTCCCACATAGGCTGTTATGAAGATGACCCCAGAGAAAGCATGGTCTAGAAGGAAACCAAAAACCACCCACCTTAGGGTTTTTGGTTTGATTGCATATGTTTGGATTCCAGATGCCAAGAGAACCGAGTTGGAATCCAAGAGCCAAAAATTGATGCTAACAGGATACAGTGATAATCACAAGGCCTATCGGCTTATTGATGTGGCTACTAACCACTTGACATTCAATAGGGATGTTATGTTTGATGAGGAAGGTGGGCCCTTTTTGCTCCCTTCTCCCATCAGGATTCTTGACAATTAGCCTCTGAAAACCACAAATTTGGGAGCTAAGCCGTCAACACTTTCACCTGAAGGGAGTGATTTTCATGCTTCAAATATTGTAAAATCTCCCAAACAAGATCCTCTACCAGTAGGGAGGGACTCTAATGAGTCTAACATTGTGGAATCTCCTAAGCAAGATTCTGTATCAATAGATTTTTCTCAGGATAACCTGGATTAGTATCCAGATGGTATTATTGTAGGCAGCCCAAGTCACGATGATGCTCATTCTGATTTGGAAGCTGATACATCTCCTCATCCTAAGTGGTGGGTGAAGCTCATTGGTGATGTTCATGATGATGAGCTTGTTGAGGGACGATCGTCTAGAGGCAAGAGAAAAAAGAACACAGTAAACTTTGATCTTATGGCCAACATTCAAAGTATTTATGAGCCCCAACAAATTTCGGAGGCCAAGGGTCAACTTGAATGGGAAAAGGCTATGGATTATGAGCATCCTAGTCTTTTGAAGAACAACACATGGGTTTTGTTAGATCTTCCGCCAGGGTAGAAAGCCATTGGTTGCAAATGGGTCTACAAGGTCAAATACAAGGCTGCTGGAACACTGGATAAATATAAGGCTCAGTTGGTCGCTAAGGGGTTCTTGCAGAGCGAAGGTATTGATTATGAGGAAATCTTTGCTCCCACAACAAAGATGAGCACCATCCGACTTGTGCTAGCCATGGCAGCACAGTTTCGCTAGAAGGTCCATCAGATGGACGTGAAGAGTGCCTTCCTGAATGGAGATTTGTAGGAAGAGGTATACACAATGCAGACTCCTGGTTTTAAGGTTGCAGGACAAGAGCACAAGTTACAGAAGGCTCTTTATCGCCTCAAGTAGGCACCCAAGGCATGTTACCTAAAGTTTGACAAGTACCTGGTTGCACAGGGGTTTCACAGGAGTCCCTCAAATACAAATTTGTATGTCAAGAACACTGGCAGTGATATCATCCTTCTTGTCATCTATGTGGATGATATCATCATTACTGGCAATAGGTTACATTTGTTTGAACAGGTCAAGTCAAATTTGTGTCAGGCGTTTGAGATGACGGACTTGGGTCTCCTACACTATTGTCTTGGTGCGGAAGTTTGGCAGACAAGTGGCAGTACCTTCATTTCTCAGTCGAAGTATGCCAAGAGTTTGCTTGAAAAATTCAGGATGGAAGATTGCAAAATCTCCTCCATTCCGATGGAGAAGGGTCTGAAACTTTCAGCCAAATCAGACTCACCAGTGGTAAATGAGTCTGTGTTCGGGCAACTTGTGGGCAACCTCATTTGTCTTATTGCCACTAGACCTGATCTCAGTTTTGCTATTACATTTCTCGTTTCATGACTACTCCTAAGGTGGAACACTGGGTTGCCACAAAGTAGGTATTGCGATATGTCAAAGGGACACTTGAATTTGGCATTCTCTATAGCAGATGCAAAGATCCTAGACTGGTTGGTTTTACAGACTCAGATTGGGCAGGTTTAGTGGATGACAAGAAGTCCACTTTTGGGTATGTTTTCAGTCTTGGTACAGGTGCAGTCACATGGACAAGCAAGAAGCAGTAGTCTGTTGCTCTTTCCTTGACCGAAGTAGAGTATCAGGGAACAGTTAAGGCAACATGTGAGGCAGTATGGCTTCGAAGGATGCTTGCTGACATGCAGATGTCTCAAGCAGGGCCTTCATCTTTGTTTTGTGATAATCAAGGGGTTCTCAAACTTGCTAAGAATCCAATCTTCCACGAGTGAACCAAGCATGTTGAGCTTCAATGTCACTTCATCAGACAACTTGTTGAAGATGGCTTTGTGATGTTGTAGTATGTTCCAACTGAGGATTGGATTGTAGACATTCTCACCAAGTCTCTCAATCCAGATAAATTTGTAAAATTTCGGGATAAGCTTGGTGTAGTTAGTAGAATGATCATTAAGGGAGGGTATTAAATTATTATTGTATTATTTAATGGACATCTTAGTCTTTAGTTAGTCAGTAGTTTACTTTTAGTTAAACTAGTTTGCTTCAGTTAGCTTTTAGTAACTTTTAGTTATTTGCTTTTGTTAGCGTCTGTTTCTTTTTAGAAACATTGTCATGTATTGTATTATTTAAGGAGCTTTCATCTCCTTTGTATAGAACGAATATTGAATAGCAATTATCATTTCACAAACATGTTTGACAAGATGCTTGTATGTGGAAACCTATTAAACTTGCAAAATTTTGGCATAAAAAATTAGGTCAGTACATTACAACTCTAGTAGGGAGAGACCAATGGATTCTTGTAGATGATTGATTAGGAGGTAATTTGCCACATTGGAAGAAGTGGATGTCAATCTGAGATTCTCCTTCAACGAAGAGATCATTAATCTAGTACTTGCTAGCAACAGTGACCCATGAAGACATGCTAAGAACTTTCCCATATTGTTGGAGTGGATTTTGATCCCCTTGAAGGCTGAAATGATAATTGATATTCAATATTCGTTATTTCCAAAGGAGAGGAATACTCCTTATATAAAGAATTACAAAATGATGTTTCTAGAAAGAAACAATCGTTAACTTAACAAAACTAAAGAAAATAACAAAAAGATACTAAAAGCTAACTGAAGCTAACTAAGTTAATTGAAAGTAAACTATCGAATAACCAAAAGCTAAGATGACCATTAAATATTACAATAATACTTTAATATCCTCCCTTAATGGTCATTCTACTAACTTAAACTAAGTCTACCCATATTCTGATGGTGTTCTGGCCATGAATGCATAATATGTAGACTCCTTCTGCTCAGTATACTCTGCCACTTGAGCACTCTACTGAGACTCTTCCCGGTTGGACTTCTCATCAGCCAACCGCTTTCTTGCAATACTTCTGCATATGACCAATCTTCCCATAGTAATGGCATGTGAAAGAATTCTTGAAGCTCTCATCCGAATTGCCTCGTCCTTTCTGCTGAGTGGACTTGCCTTTGCCATCTTTGGCAATGAATGCTTGTTCAACAATGGGAGACTCACTACTGCTCCCAAATTGCTTCATCTATCTTGCTACAAGAGCTTGTTACACAACTCATCAAACTTCAAGTCAACATTGGTGGATGCAATGTTGAGAGTTTCGTTGAAGTGTTCGAAGGATCGTGGCAAGCTTTTCAGCATAATGACCACCATATCCTTTTCTTCCATCTTGCGACCAATAGCCTCCATCTGATCGCTAATGTCTTTGATCTTCGTGAGATGATCTTGCAAAGACATTCTGTCATCCATCATAATGGAAAACAACATATTTTTCAAGAAGAAAGCCCTGCCCTTGTTCGAGGTCTCATGAAGATCTTTTAAATGTTTCCAAATCTCCGCAATAGACTTACCAAATTGTATTTCTGGTAACATGTCATCAATGACAGATAGCATGAGAAGCATAATTGCCTCCTGATTACCTCCATCATACTTGTCTTGATCCTTCTCTGTAGCTGTGGGATGGACTTTTGTACCTAGAGCAAGTGCATCCAGACACCGGTACTAAAAGATGGTAAGCATCCTTTTCTTCCACATGTTGTAATTTTTCCGTTGAACCTCTGGTTACTTTCTAACATAATGTTGGTCAAAGATGCCATCCCTCCTGTTTTCCAAAAGCTTGAGAAAACAAGGTAAAGTTTGTGATTAGTTGGCACGAAACCCTGAACAATCTGTTGGAACAACTCCCATGATTTTAAAAAAATCGTCAAAAAAGAGGCTCAGAAATCCACGATTTTGTTGACAAAAAGTCGCCAAAAACCCAGACTTTGCCCAAGGCAGCAGAAAATGCAAATTTTTTCTGTGCAAAAAATTTTCAGAACTTTTTTACTAAAACTTTGACAATCAGCAAAATTTTGTTTGTAGATTTTTTTTCAAAAAACTCTTCAAAATTTCTTGCAAATCAGGCACAAGTTTGCAGAAACCCTTGGTGCAACGAATAGCAAAACCCTAGGCATTCTTCACAAAACTTCACATGGCAAGGAAGAAAAACTCTTTAGAAAACTTGTCACGAATTTTTTAATTTCAGAAAAAAAAAGGTACTTGCGAATTTCAGAAAACTCAAGTCGCAGAACTCTTTAGAACAAAGGTCACAGAAATAAAACCCTCAGTCATGTGCAGAAAGACATGCAAATCTGTCATAAATCGCGCAGAAACTAGGAAAAAATTCATCAAAATGAAGTCGCGATTTAAAAAAAATCGCTCAAAAATAAGTTCGTTCATGATTTAAAAAAATCCATCCATGAACTGCTTAGTTGCGACACCAAAAATAATAGTCGGAAAAGCTTAGAATTGCGCCAAGTAACTCAGATGCGCGGGTAGAAAGGAAAAAACCCTTGCATGAATCAGGTAGGAAAAACGTGCCTTTACTACAAAAATGCCACGTTATTTCACAAAAAATGAGACGCGATTTTCAGCTTTGACAAATTTGTGATTTTCCTTTAACAAACCTGCAAAAATCTTCTCAGAAAACTGGCATGAACAGAACCGCGAAATTTCTCAGAAACAAACCCTTCGATTTGTTAGTGTTAAGATCAAAAATGACATAAGCAGAAATACACAACATAGTAGACAATTAACACAATAGTTTACCCTGGGAAAACCCTCCTACTCGAGGGAGAAAAACCCAGCAAAAATATATCTCATATATATATCAAATAGAAGTGCAAAATGCTGCATATAGAGTTTGGCATTACACAAGGCTGAATAAATACAATGAATAATAGCATCACTCCTTGATGCAAAGATAAAAGTGAAACTGATTTGCTGCTAAGTGTGAACTCCTTGAAAGAATGCCAATTGAATATAAGAATGACTTGATGATTTGAATGAATGGACTCTACCTTGTATATATGCAAAACATTGTGACTCTTCACTTAGGTCAACCTCCTTTTAAGAAATAATATAATTTGTGATTAAGGCCGACTTGCCTTATTAATTATTTATTATTTAAATTTTGAGAGAAAGATATCTCTCGCTGCTATAACATCAACACTCCCTCTTAGTTAGGGAGGTATCTTTCCGGATATCCACATCATGGAGTTTCTCAACATGATGCCCATAATGGCTACACCCATTTGTGGAAAGCTCAAAGGTTCATCACGGAGTCCCTCAACGTGATGTCGTCATGGAGTCTCTCAACATGACGTCCACCATGGCTACTCCCATGTGTGGAAAGAAACACACGTACAAGTGCCCATCATAGAGCCTCTGAACGTGATGTCATCATGGAGTCTCTCAACATGATGTCCACCATGGCTACTCCCATGTGTGGGAAAACACAAGTACAAAGAGTTCGTCACGGAGTCTCTCAACATGATGTCGTCATGGAGTCTCTCAACATGACGTCTCATCTCAGTCTCAGAGATGAACAAGGCCTCGCACCTTATATTTCTCTGTCTCAGAGAAATATACACTACAAGGTCTTTCACCTCATATTTCTCCGTCTCAGAGAAATATACACTACAAGGTCTTTCACCTCATATTTCTCCGTCTCAAAGAAATATACACTACAAGGGCTTCCACCTCATACTTCTCTCTCACAAAGAAATACACACTACAATAGATCTTCATGATGATGTGACTCCCTCTAAAGCTCCAAGTACTTGCATCAACCTCCTGACCTCCTTGTCTAGGGTTGCCTTTGTTGGTTTGTCAGGCTCCCTTTGAATGTTAATTCCTCCTCTTCAAAGAAATTGATCACAATGACAATCTGAATAGGTTCTTCCTTTTCAAGAGATGTCTCCAGTTATGTGCCACCAACTCAGTCCCATGGCAGCAAGCTGTGTCTCCATTCTTCAGCTTGCGTGACTTCCTCACAGGATGCATCAAGCTCTACCTCCCTTGAATGCGATCTCTCATCATCCTTTTGGTCCTCTGGTAGTATTTTAGAGAAAGATTACTAATAGTTCATAGAATTAAACTATCTCGAAGAGAAGTACCAATGTTATTGCATGAATTAATAACTACATAAGAAATTCATGAACATTATTCAAGGGTATGAAATACTTATCTCTTTATTGATTAATCTTCCTCGCAATCCACCAATTGTTCTTTCTTGATCTTTGCACTTAAAGATTCAGATCTCCAGATACACCCAAATTTGTTCTTCACTGTTGTCTTCAGAAATCAGATATCAAGGATGGCAACATGTAAAGATACAACATACACCACTCCATCGCTCAGGATGCTCAAAGATCAGAGATAGACTTCATAAACTCCTCATTCTAGAAGTCTCAAGGTTGTGACCCAGGATGATTTCGGACATTAATCACAATGAGCACACATACGACAATTGCTCAGAATCACATCAATCCTCCAATGAATCTCTGAACAGAAGATTTCAAGTGATATAGCTATTTCCAAAAATGGCCCCGTATCATCTCCTCATAGCTCGTCGATGCTCATACAAAAACTTCACTTCAAGAATTGCTCTGCTCGAATATCATAGCATCAAGCGATGCCAGCAATAGATATTCCTCCTATGTGTTAAGCCCGATACTAGTCTAGGTGTTCCTGTCCAACTGAAAGCAAAACAATCTGTGATTGAAGATAATGATCCCACTTCGACTGAGCATAAAATATCACAAATGGCACTCGTCTCCAGGATATTGATGACAATATTAAGAACAAGGCTCGATAATAAGGCCACATCTTCGATTCATCTCCAAACGATATTGAGCAATTAATAAGTGCTTGTGTTAGGAGCAAATACTTCCCGTCACTTATTCTTCCCGACTCTGCTATCGTGGAAGACTTGTTGTCTCTTATGGCTTCGATTATCTTTCATAACTCCTATATTTCGCCATTTAAATATAACACAAATATTGGCTAATCGACATATAACAAATGTTTATAGTAAATTCCGCCAATGCTCATCGAATTAATTCACAAAAAGAAGGTACCTAAAGTTTCATTCGCAAGATACAGTCCCGTCAGCATGTTCAATTTTCGTTTCCTTTTGAGGTCCTAAATCCGTTCCAAATGGTGCCGCCAGTACTCAGTATCCGAAGGTGGAGAAAGGTTCCGATTGGTGAGTGGCGAGAGCCGAAGGCTATGCAGCCACAAGCAAATCGGGAGTCACTCCAAATGATAGTCGCTATACTCAGATCCGTGTGGCCTTTGTGATTCCTGATGATGTATAGTGACTGCAGCCCTGGGAGTTGATTGTGTATTTTATCGATGGATCTTTCAGGCTCACGTGGTGCCGTAAGATAAGATATGAGCGCTTCGCAGTAGACGCGAATGTTCAGGCCCTAGATGCTCGATCTTTTCCACTTACCTGCCTCCAATACAAACGTCTCCTCTTAAGTGCCACTACGTAAGATTCAATGCCTTCTAAAATGAACTTCATGGAGAATCTGCTTAATTAAATCTGATCGGATCTCTTGAACCCACTCTGATACCATGTTAGTGTTAAGATTAGAAATGACATAAGCAGAAATATACAACACAATAGACAATTAACACAGTAGTTTACCTTGGGAAAACCCTCCTACTCGAGGGAGAAAAACCTAGCAAAAATATATCTCATATATATATATCAGATAGAAGTGCAGAATGTTGCATACAGAGTTCGGCCTTACACAAGGCTGAATAAATACAATGAATAATAGCATCACTCCTTGATGCAAAGATACAAGTGAAATTGATTTGCTGCTAAGTGCGAACTCCTTCTTGAAAGAATGCCAATTGAATATAAGAATGACTTGATGATTTGAATGAATGCACTCCACCTTGTATATATACAAAACATGGTGACTCTTCACTTAGGTCGGCCTCCTTTTAAGAAATAATATAATTTGTGATTAAGGCCGACTTGCCTTATTAATTATTTATTATTTAAATTTTGAGAGAAAGATATCTCCCGCTGCTATAACATCAACACGTTTTTTGATAAAATTGGCTCACAAAATCTCTTCAAAAAATTCCTGCGAATTTTTCAAAGAAAAAACACTCGATATTTATTTAAAAAAAATCGGCCAAAAAACTTCTCCACGAATTTTATACAAAAATCTGCCAAAAAACCTTCTGAAATAATTTTTCAACTTTCCGGGTAAACCATTAACATTCAATTTAAAAAGAAACAAGCAAAAACATCTAAGAAATTAAAAAAATTCATTAGGAAACCATGAGTTTTTATTGCTAAAAATTCACCAAAAGAGATTGAGCCTAAGCTCTAATACCATGAAATGATAATTGATATTTGATATTCATTATTTACAAAGGAGAAGAATACTCCTTATATAAAGAATTACAAGACGATGTTTCTAAAAAGAAACAATCGTTAACTAAACAGAACTAAAGCAAATAGCAAAAAGATATTAAAAGCTAACTAAAGCAAACTAAGTTAACTGCAAGTAAACTACTGACTAACAAAAAGCTAAGATGACCATTAAAGATTACAATAATACTTTAATAAAGGTGAAGAAGTTAGTGGATATAAAGGGTTGACATGGAACGAAAAGAGTCAACATGTTCAATGCTGAAAGACAAATCTTTCTATTGGTTTTTAATATAAAATATTTTTGGGGTTCTTTCACAGAAGAAAAGGAGGTAATTTGCTCGTAGCTGCTGTATCATATTCTGTGACCAATTGTTGCAAGTATTTATAGCCGACTTTTGTGTGTTCCATAGCTGTTGTAGCTTGTGGTCTAGTTGTCAGTAGGTATATGGTTTGCCAGAATAAATCATCAGCATGTACTGCTCTGTCCTGCAATAGTAATTTACTTGTGACGTTCTGTTCAATTTTCTGTAGCATTTCAATTTGGAGAAGTAAAATGATGTTCTGTAGCATGTGTTATTCAGCAGCAATAAACGTTTTCCTGTTAACAATTTTTGTCTTAAACTATAATATAATCTGAGTTTGGTGTTCTCGCAAATGATCTTTGGAGCAGGCTATGTATTGATCCAGTGATTTTGGGACTTGGCGGCAAGGACAGGGTTATCATCAATTTGATTCCCTATCCTTGTTTGCATCACAATTTGTCTTGCAACCCTATTTCTGCTGTTTTTTTGCAAGATTGGGTTTTAGGAGTGTCTTTGTGCTGTTGAGGCATAAAGAAAATTTACCAGTGATTGTATTAGTTGATTCAGCTAAGTCAAAAATATAAATATTTAATATTATTAAAGCATGGATTAATCTCTGAATTACCTTGAATAAGAACTGGGCCTTAAAGTATGTAAAAGGTCCCATATAACTAAACCTGCATCTATCCAATTCCATGGATAATGATCCAAGTGTAATGCAATGATGACAGTGGTGTTTGTTGACAAAGACACACTAGGCCATTTCAATTATTTTATCAAATTTCGTAAATATTGTCACCAAGAAACAAGATGCTTAACTTTCAATGTCAGCAATCATGAAACTCTTTTATCAATCCCTTGTGATTTTTGATTGAACCTATTGAAGTGACCCTAATAGACTAGAAATGAGATCTAAATAAGTCCAATTGGTTAAAAGCTTTTTGGGTTAAGTAATATGTATACATTGAGTAAATGCGTTTTCAACTATTTCCCAAGTAAAAATTATTTTTAAGATCAATTGATTTTTATGTAATAGGCAAACTCCAAGGCTCGAGAAGGACGCGTGATGGTGTACAATCTTGTTGAGGCAGCTCAGGAATTTTTATCTAAGATTATTCCAAATGATCAAGATCATGATCAAAATTCAAAGGTATTTTCATGTAAGCCCAAATATTTTATGTTATTAAAAAGACAGCACATGAACATACCTTAAGGTTTGAATGAAATATGCAGCATAAATATCCCTTATCACTGTAAATTTTCCAGCTCAACTGAATGCTAAGTTTGATGTTCCTTTGAAATGCCAGCACATAGCAGAAAATTTGTTTTGGGGAAAAAATTGGCAAACCAGAAGTACAAGATTTTTAGAAAAAGTTGGGATTTAAATGGGAAAATTCTGAATTAAAAAAACATAAAAAATTGTTAAAAAATGGACAAACACTTCTTGTTTTTGAAATTTAAATGCATTTCAATAGCATAGAGATATAGAGAGCAAATAAAATTGAGATTTTAGCCCATGAATTGTGGAAGATAGCTTTTCGTTGTTTATTTTCATATTGCTGAACATTGTATTGTGCAATGCATATTTCATAGTGCATAAATAATATTGCTGATGTGGACTCGTCTTTGAATTTTAATATGTTTGTAGTTTGGATTGGAAATCATTGGTTTTCAGATTTATTTCTTCCATGAACTTGAGATTAGTCTCGTATCATTCAGTGAAGCTCATGCTTGTAGAGGAAAAGAAGGGTAAGTACTGTATGAAGCAAACATGAGTTAGAAACTTCAAATAATGATATAAAATCTTATCATTTCTTATTTAATCATACAGCAACATATCATTACTTATTTATCAAAAAACACAAGTTAGTATTATTATCATCATCTAACTCATTATTTACTTATAAAATCTTATAAAACAAACAAGAGTTAATATTATTGTCATACAACAGCATATTATTACTTATTAATAAAATCTTAGCATTGTCATTACAGAAACTTTAAGTAAGAGACTATGTTGGTGTATGATATCAAACAAACACGAGTTAGTATTAGTATCATTACTTATATTAAACAAACACGAATTAGAAACTTCAAGTAATCTTATCATTACTTATTTATATAGCTGCATTTTAATAAAATTCAAGTAATGATAAGATTTCATTATTATTATTTAACTCATTTGATAACAAGTTTTTATTATTATTAATGCAAGTAATGATAATATTTATAAATGCAGAAACAAATTTTCAAAAACAAATAATTGCAGTTATAGAAATACTCTGAAAAATCTGAAAAACCATGTCTGAAAATTCATGAATCATTACAAGTTTATAAAGATTCATGAGTACCAAAACCTTGTTGACTGGAAAAAATCTGCAGCAATCTGGAAATAAAATCGCAAGAAACACTACACTGGAAATGAAATTGCAGCAAACCCTAGGCTGGAAATAAAATCATGCTGCAAAGTTGTCAGAGCAAACTGGAGGAAGAAAAATGAAAAAAATCGAAAATGCGTGGGTATAAACCCTACTGACAACGCCATTGTGCAGGTAGGTGAAGTCTGATGTATTGTACTCCAAAAAATTGTGATTAAACTGGAAAAAATCAGCATAAATTGGGGAAAATTGGTTAAATACAGTGGTCAATGATTGTAATGAAAAATTGCATTTTTTAGGGTAAAAATCAGGAATTTTTCCTTTTTGCGATTAATTTTGATTTTGGTGATTTCTTCCCAATTTATGCTTCTTTGTGCCGGCAACCACTACAAAAGCTGGTCTACATGCTGTTATTGACTGCTTGTACAGCGATATGATGATGCTACTTCCTACGAAATGCTGCAAGCACTGGCTTTCACCATTTTAGGGTGTTGAAACCTTTTATAAGAGAATGGAATCTGCTGTTATTTTATTGAAATCTTTAAATACAGTGCTGTAAACCCTGCACAGACCTGCACAAACAAGGTTGCTTCTGCTGGAAAAATCAGAATTGAATTGCCTTGACCTTTGAATGAAAAACATGAAAAACAGTCCTCCTAGAAAGGCATCACACTTCACTTGCATGCTTCAAAACTCAGTTTTTGCTTAAACTTCTAAACATAGGTTCTGAATGGTGAATGCTGACTGACTTAGCACATGGGTGAAGATCACTTAAGGTCTTGCCATCTTTCATGAACATGGTGGAGTGGAGTTTGCTAGTGGTTTTGCCACTCTAAAAGTGTGCTTTGGGGGGGGGTAGTTTGGCCTGGTTATGCCTCCAAAGAGGTGTGCTTGACTTCATTTTCTCCTTTTATTGGCTGGTGAAATTTCATAATTCTTCTACCCTGTTTCAAGGTCCTTGGGCAGAATTTTTTTTGGTATTGTCATGCACTGAGCATGCCTTTCCTCATGTTTTTCAATTGACTTAGGTTTGGCATGGATCACTAACACTCTTGCTAACTTTAGTACACTTATTTTATGTCTTTTCCATTCTTTTTGTTTGCTAGGTGGAACTCTGAGAGGGATTTGCTCCTTTTTATCATTGGGCGGAGCTCTAAGAGGGCAATGCCACTCCAGGATGTCACTTAACTGACTTAATATACCTTTTATGATTCTTCTGCCTTTCACTTAAGCCTCTACCATATCTTAGGCACAATTTCATTAGCCCTTTGCCACCCTTTTTCACCTTGGCATGCTTTTACGACTTTGTTGCCACCTACTGGCAGAATTTCACATTGGCCTTACCATTAGGAAACGGCACCTCATTTGACTTGATCTCTTCGTCCCTTTGTTGGGTGCGCTTTTGTCCATTCTCTGCCACTTCTTAGGCACCTTTCTGCATTGTCATTGCTATCTCCTTTAGGTGCCAATTTTGACAACTTAAACAATTTACCTTGTTTTGGTGGAGATTCTTAATGTCTTTGCCACTTCTAGGATGAGGCAGAATTTCATAACGAGTTAGCCACCTTTTCCAACTTATGTGGAGTTTTATCAGCTGTTTGCCATTTTAACTTAAGACTTTGCATGTATTTCACTTGGTCTTGCCACTCAAATCGTGCACCCCTGTTTTGTTGTTCCTATCAGTTTATCTCTCTTTCTTTTTCGATCTGTCCTTGGAAAAAATCATTGTTTATTTGTTTTCATGCTTGAGGCAACCCTCTTCAGCCTGCAAAATTATTAAGAAACAGGACCATGACAGGACTAACTTTTATGTAGACTACCTGGAAGGACAACAGTTGACTTTGTTGTAGTGCAAACTTGAGGATTAGCAGACAATTGACGTGAAAAAAGAGGTGTAAAATCAGAGTTTCATAGGGTTACCAACAGAATTTCATTGTTTCTTTTGACACCAAGATAAAAGGAACTTTCTTATCCGAGACACATCTCTAATCTGATCCCAATACCTCTTCTGCTCTTGTAAGATATTGATTACCTCTCATAGGACTGTCAAAATTCCAGAGATAGGGCAAGACCATACACTCTTTTTTTGAATATTAATTTTATCCATTACCCCATCAACAGGGATAAAGTGAAGTTTATATTATATACACTATAAAATGAATATTGTTTTGGAAGGGTTTCAATAGATTGAACATTTACCCCAAATAAGGTAGTGCATAGGAATATCTGCAATACTTAAAGTATATCAAATTCTATATCAAGACAACAAAATTAGATATAAAAAATGATCTCAACGATATAAAGAGAAATAAAAGTGCTCCTCATATCAGAAGGATCATAATTACCATCATATTTAAATTCTTAATTGGGTTAGGATATAGGTGAGGAGGCTTATGGATTCCTTCTTTATCTATCATCAATTTTTAGTCTTGCACATTGCGAGGAAAACCAATAGGAACAGCAGGGTACTTGTATTCCTTGCAATAATATATTTAAGAATTTAAAAGTTGCAAGATCTCTATTAGATTTTCCTTCCATATATTCTTATAGATTTACCTGTAGATGTTGATGTTCAGTTTCTATCTAAGTAGAATATTTAGTCCATGTGTACTTAAGTGGTAGTATTAGGTTTATTTTGTACTTCAGTCTAACAGTCACTTGTCACTGACAAATATTAAACTTAATGATTCAAGTTGGAGTGTTTATATCTGACTCATTATAGCTGTTAAAACATTTAGGAAATCTGTACAAGTTCATCATTCTTGGTGTTTCAGACAATTCAATGTGAACAATGAGCAATCTCAAAATCTTCAGATACAACAACTTAGTTTGAAGGCTAGCAATTGGTCAGGAGACTCATCTAAACCCTTGTGCCTTGCTTCCAGAAGTCCTTTTTAAGCTAATTTTTACAGATGTCAGACTGTATTGTGAGTTGCAGACTAGGTAGGCTTGCTGCTTTGTTTTTTGTATATTTATGAGGCTGGTGGATGGCACAGGTAACTGTTGTTCTGGGAAAATGACCCCCAAACAATGTTCACCTTGCATAGACTTCCACTGATTCCAGATGTTTACTAATCTTTGATTATTTTACGGTATTTATTCTCTTTATATTCTTATATACTGCACACAAAATTCATGTATGTGGTATGAAAAGCATGCTGGGCATGATGATTAGCCATGGAAGCCTAGTCCTAGAATATAGCCAATAATTCTGGAGTAAATCTTCCATGTCAGCTTCAAATCGAGTTTGGTTTGAATATAGTTCAACATTTCTTCCCGGTTATTGAACTGGCTGCATATTTATGACAGAGTGGTTTGTTCAACCAACGTTTTCATTTGTAGTTATGTGTCTCATTAGAAATTAATGTCATCTAGTCATTTGTTTATTCATTCATCTTTCTTTAGATCTAGTTACAGGAGATCCCATCATGCAATTCATTTTGTGGCAGATCTCAGATGCACCTTACAACATTGAGAGGTGGATTTTCTGATTTTTCATTACTAGAACGTTGAAAGAAAATTCCACAATATTTAGTGTGAAAGTTTCTGTCTTTGATAATTATGTTAAATAGTAGCTTTTCTGTGTACGGTTCTCATTACTGGAGAACTCAGTTAAATTTCATTTACTGACAGATTAATTTCAGAATGTTGAGAGCTCCATGATTGTCAGATTCTACAGTACAAGAATATTCAAAAGTAACTTTCACAATATTTAGCTTGAAATCTTCTGTCATTGACAATTTCTTCCACATAGCACCTTTTCTTTCAGACTCTAAAAATGATATTTTCATTTTACAAAATATTTTATATCACATGTATTGAGTTTCTCTCTCACCAATTTTGTTCTTTTCTCAGAACTCAAACTCTTTCATTAAAGCAGATGATAAATGGATTCCTAAAGCTGCAAATATCTCTAGTGAGGATTCACATTTTCCTGGAGGATCTCAAGTTTGTGGAGTTATTGATCTCTTCGGTGACTTATTGGGGGAAGGAGGTGCATCATGGGAAACAGGCGTGGAAACAGATGTAGCTTTGCGTGTGGGTTCTACCAAGGGTAGGACATTCTCGGAAGGACTTAGCAGAAGAATTGAGAGGGACACTAGAAATAATGGTCTTAGCTTGATGTATCCCGATCCTTTGAAAAATACAACTATACCAGTGGTTCAGAAGGGAACAATACCAGCTTTGCAGGGTAGAAATCTTAATAATATGATGACAAATGCAACTGGGAGATTGGAGGCTGTTCAAGAAGAGACTGATAGTGACATCGAGGTTCTCCCTAAATCTTCCAATACAACATCTATGTCGGAAATTCTGCAGAAAGTTCTAAGTAGCTTCATTCGTGTGGGCAGAGCAATGAAGGCAAGAATACTTAGCTGTTCTACTTTATTGAATTTGTACAATTTATTATTTTTGCATGCTGATGTTTCAAACCATCCACATTGTTAATCACCTCTTTTGAGCAAAGAGACACTCTTTCATAGCATAATACATCAACTAGGAGCTGCAATGTTTATCTCTCATGTTCCACCATTTAGTATTTTGATTAATAAGACATTTATTTAATGCTTTCATTTTGGTCATTTCATGGGAATTTTTTTCTCAGTTTTAGTTAAATCAAACGTATTTACTCCAGAGCATGCACATATGATATCAACAATTTTTATACATTTATTGTGATGAATTCCATATTTCTTGTTCTCAGGATATTAGTATTAGGCTGATAGCTAGCTTTCTAATCCTGCAGAAAATGAATGCTCAATATCATCCCTTTTTTCTAGCATAATAATTTGTAAGTTATACTTTCTTTCCATATCCCTTTCAGAAAAAAATGCATAGAGAAAAGAATTAATTCATGTTTCAGGCCATTCTGTGATCCATCTTCAGGATGAGTATTGTAAACTGAAGCTACCTACATAGATAACTTCATAAGTACATGGAAAGCCATATTCAATTCTACCTTTGGAAGCCTACAAAATAACAAGCATGTGAAAGATTGCATTAATTTCATAACATATCCTTCTTTAAGATGTTAAAAAAGAAATTTAATATTTTACAAACAATAAGTTAAAAACTTAATGCATTTATACAATTTTTTACATTGGCTTCGCTAATAGTCTAATCTTGTACATAACAGGTGTCTAAGAGTCACTAAATTCCAATCCTTCATCCTTGTTTAGATTCTTTGGATGCTTTCTAACTGCAATAGCTTTTCAGATCCTCTCTATTAATTGATTGTCCTTACTGAAAACTTTTGTTTCGTCTACACAAATTTCATGCATCCTTTCAAGTGAGTTTTCGATTGTCAACTAAGATTTTAATATGGTTCAATGTTAACAAATTCATGTTACAATTATCCTTCCTATTTCATTTATTTATGGGTGACAATAGGAGCACTGAGTATGATAAGCCCCATTCTTGGACCTAGGATCAAGTGGTTGTTTTAAGTATCTTACCCTTTTTTTGAGGTAGAAAGATTAGTTAATGTTGTTTCTAAAAATATATTTGCTAATTTATTGGAAATTCTTGTATTATAAGGTAGAAATGTGTTAAAATGACTAGTAGTAATAGCCATCTCTTTGGTGGTGATGAAGGCCTTCTTTGTGTTTTTCTTCAGACCCAAGCTTCCAGCTTAGCTTTCTATGCATGTATCTCGGAACAAATATTATGACAAGATGTATATATTGTCATCAGACATTTAATGTCACATTAGAGAAGTTCAACTTATGGGAGCATACACTTACCATTCTTAAAAAGTGGATATATCCCAACCCCAACCCCGGTGTTATCCCCCTAAACCCTCCCCCAATGGACTTGAGGTCACAAGGGCATCCTTTGCCCAAGGACTGCCTACATACCTGCTTCCAAATGGGATTGAAGTCACATGTAGTTCTCCTCACAAGGTTTCTCTCAAGGAACATACACATGGAATTCCTACACAGAAAAGCCTTGTCCAATTAATATTAAGGGTAATACAATTTTCCACCCAAAGAAGTTAATTAAACCTTAGCAAACTAATGCTAATTCTACCTTCCAAAACACCAAGGTCCTATACACCTTAAGATTCTCGTATGTGGGAGAATACGTGTTGGCTAGGTTTTTTCAAGAATAATGTTATCCACGATATATCCCTCCAAACATGGAGATCTAAACATACCTAGACACTAGTTGCCATGCAATCTAGACTCAATCTAAGAAAAGAATATCAATAAAGAGTGTATGTCCCTATCAAGTAGTATTGAAAATATCATTACCATGCATCAATTGTGCAAAAACCTTGACCTAGGTCCAAGTGAGGTCCCACTACAATATGGTTCTATAAAATCAAGTATCATATTCGAATAGGACTTCCTCCTGGGTGGAACCCAACATGCATTAACAAGGCCACAGAGAATTATTTGAGGCCTCAAAGGCTTACAACAATACTTATAAACCTGCCTTACACATAATCAATACCTATGCCATATTGAAGATAGTGGAACTAGCGTATCTGTTAGATCATCATATGAAGATATACACCTAATGATTTAAGGAATAGTAATATTCTTAACCTTCTAATTTCATTTTCCTTAAGGTGTGACGCAATATTTTCATAATAGTTTAGTTCAATTGATAGAAATTATTTGTGCTTGCCATTTATATAAAATATAAACTTATTAGTCAACAATAAGGTATCAAGAGATGTGGCATAGTGTTGTACCCCAAATTAAAAATTTCGCTACACTTAAGCATTTTGAAGAATTGAGTCAAGATACTATTAAATCTGTCAGAAAAGGTCAAAATGGGGATTACAAGTCTTGCATGGGGGTCATAAACTTAAAATTTTCAAAATTTGACAATCTCGGTCGGTCTAAAAAGATCAAACCTACAATACCCAGACTTTAGTTTTTCATCCCTAAATTTTAGGAAAATTTCTATTTTTAGCAGTTTTCTAAAAATAGTAACTTTTTTTGGGTTTTTCTGGGTTTTTTACGAAATGGATACTTGTAAAATTTTCTAAAAATAGAAAGTTTGGCTGTTAGGGTTAAGACTGATTTTGATTGGCTTAAAATACTTCCTCATTAGACTGGTGCAGTCAGAATCACAAAAAGGTCAGTTTTACTCTACTGGGTCTCTTCTGCTTTTTCAGAAGCTGCTTCGGAGATCCATGGTCATTCATGGAAGACAACCAGCTGCCAGGTGTCAGAATCAAGAGTTCGAGCATCAAACAGAGACTGTCGACGAACAATGTGCACGAGAAACGAGGAACAAACTGAGGAAGTTGAAAAATGAAAAATATCAAATTTTATCTAAGTCTAGAGATTCCAGGCGCCCCTATCAAGAAGAGGCGCCCATGTTTCCATGCCTTAGGAAATTTTTCATCTTGACAGCCAAAGGTAATGGAAACACGTGTTACAAGGTATAAGTTGAAAAACTGATAAAATTTTCTAACACTGCCAGCAATGAGCGCCCTTGAAGGAGAAAGGCGCCCAGCTTTTCAAGAGGCCAAAAGCCAAAATTAGGGTTTCCTTATCTAGGACAATGTTGCTCAGATTCATCCTAGCTCTGCAACGAATTAGTCAGTATGCTCGTCAGATCATCCAGTCATTGGAAAATTCAAGACGAATAGGAGCCACGGAGAGAGGTATTCTAAAACTCTGAAGATGACTGAAATGAAAGAAAATCTAACTCTGGAGAAGCTGGGTGCCATACCTCAAGAAGGGCGCCCAAACTTTTGAGATAGCAGATGGTCAAATTTGCCGAAGACTTCTCCAGCATGACTTCCTCAGATTAGATCTAGCTCCCCAACGAATCCGTCAGCTTGTCCATCAGAGTCGGCAGTCATCAGATATCGCCAGGCAAATAGAGGAGGAAAAGTGTGAGAAATGGCAGAAAGTGGAAAGCAACAGTGAAAATTCAAAAATAAAAACTAATATTGGAAGCTATGGGCGCCCTTGAAGGAGAAGGGCGCTTAGGGTTTAAGGCCACCAGAAGTCAGTTTTCGGAAAAGAGTGATCCAGAAGACCCCTTCCGGATTCATCTCAGCTATCCAGTGAACTCAATAGCCAGTCAATCTGACAAGTACAACACCCAAAATAGTAAATTCATCTGAAGGTCAGAAGACAAGCATAAAAATTGAAGATCATGAAAATGGCTAACACTGGAAGAAATGGGCGCCCTTATCAAGGATAGGCACCTGACATTTTGAAGGGGTAAATGAAGCTTTTAGCAGATGACGTCTCCAGAACAAAGTTGTTAGATATGATCAGGCTCCGCGATGGAAGAATCAGTTCGTTCATCGGACAAATCTAGAGGCCGGGAGACAGAGCTGAAGCAGGGTCAGAAAGTGAACAAAAGTTGAAAATGACAGAAATTTGGCTAAGTCTAGGAAGACTGGGCGCCATACCTCAAGAAGGGCGCCCATTCCTTCATGCCTTAGTTTATTTTTCAAAAGTTTCAAAATTTTCAAAGTGAAGAGAAATACGCCTTTCCTCAAGGCATGAATTAGGTTTGGGGTTTCTTCAAGATTAGGGTTTGAGAAGCTGTTTTCAAAGCAAAAACTTATTTAAAGACACCTCTATGTATTATTTTTTTTATATTTTCTTGCAGGTGCCTTCAAAGAGAAATAGAGCAGCAGCTTCAAACCTATGGTTTTCAAGATTCAAGAACCCTAACTTGCTGGTTTCTCATATATTTTCAGATCAACAATCAAAGAAGACCTCCTCTTTCATATTTTCTCATCAAGAACATCAAATTTAAGAAGGAGAAGGCCTATATTATTAAATTTTAGCAAGCTGATCCATTTTTGTTCTATCTTCTGGACAAATTGTTGAAGATTTCTCTCTAAGTTGCAGCAATTGCTTCTATTTTGCATGTCATGGAAAACTTCATATTCATCCATTTCTAGTCTTCTGGGTCTATGCTAAACCTTCTTTTGGACAAAACCCATACCTCAGCGTTTTCAGAGAAACTAAAAGTTGTTGCTTTTTCAGTCAGAAGCCAGGGTTTTCAAAATCTAATCTACTGGGTCCATTCAAATTATGCTCAAGAACAATACCCAGATGCCAGTTTTTTTCTGCTTTTTTAGGGAAAATTAGGGTTTGTTGCTTTTTCAGTCTCCACTTCATATTTTCAAAAACGGACTATCTGGGTTGGCTTGTAACGAAATTCTAGTCAAAACCCATATCTCAAAATAAATCTCAAAAATTCGTCCGTTGGAGGAAGAAAAATCAGTAAGCTAAATTTAGAAAGTTTGCCAAAATTTGTCTGAACCTAGGCGTGTTTGCTGTCAATCTTCAAGTCTTTCAGAATGGAATTCACTCCTGCAAAGTTCAAGACCAAATCAATTCTTTACCACGATTTCATTGAAATAGTCGAGACAGACTTGCATCACATCAAGCTAGTGTTCAATAAACGTCCTTTAGAAGATGCAGGCAATACCACCATCAGGCATCTCGCCCATTCAGGCCTTCTTGCAGCAACATCCATACCTTTCTCAGTACAAAGCTTAGAGTTCATAATTGCTTGCATCAAGCATTACAATCCAGCTACAAGGGAGATACAGTCAGTTGATGGGAGAATCATTTGCAGCCTAAAATCAGATATGATTGAGAAATGCTTCTCCATTCCACCATGGCCTGGAAGCGTCACTATCAACGTGGAAGAATGTGAAAGGATATGGGAAGAACATCAAGATAAATACAACAAGAAGATTGCACATAGGTGGCTGAAAGAGAAACATTCTACATTGCCAAAGGATGTCGGAAGAGGACAGTTCAAAGAGGAATTCGCCATCATAATAACCCTACTCAATCGAGTCACCGGTCAAGCAGATGCAACAAGGTTTCAGCCTTGGATGTTCTATGTGATACCTCATATAATGAAAAAGACAGAGTTCTATGACTGGCCTACATTGATTAGTGACTGCTTACATCATCAGATAACTGAGTATTTTCATAGACATGCATTTCACATGGTCTCCTACCTAGTCTATTTGGTTGCCTATCAAGGTAAATTCAGAGGGTTAAACACGGAGGGTTCTTTGAACGTTCAACACGTCTACAACTACTACACTTAGTTGGAATTCACTGCTGCATCACATCATTACAAAAGGGTGAATGAAGCATTCTTGATTTATACAGTGCGGGACCTGGACAACGAGCTACATGTTCGCATTTCATCCATTGCCAGGGCTGCAATATCAGAATGGGCAGATTGGTTTATTCAGTTTGCCACTTTCACTTACCTAAGGGTGTACGGTTATTTAGGAGCTCCACTTATGTTACCAAGGTATCCATCAGATGAGGTAGTATGCATGGAATTCTTCAAGCAGATTTCAAATGTTCACACCCGTTTGCGTAGCAAAAAGAAACCAGCCTTTAGCTTTCCTTTTGCTTTAGGCATTTACACATGTAGATCATCCGCAAAAGCTAAACTAATGGGTAACGAATTAGATAAGTTTGGTCTCAAGCCTTTCAGCGAGAGACGATTATATGATCCCCATGCCTTCTATGCATCTAGACTTGGTCAAAACCATGCTTATACGCCCGCACTTGAAGACTTTTGGGCTAACTGCAGGGATGAGTATGAGGTGTGAAGGCGAAGTCATTGTAGGTTAATCCTTCATCAAATGAAAGATTGCTTATCAGAAGATATTGAAGGGCTGTTAGATGATGATGGGGATGTAATTCTTCCAGCCTACACTAGAAATAAGGTTGAGCAGCAACCTCTTCCACAGGTCAACTGGGCTCATAAAGAATGCATCACAGTGGAAGAAAGGACAAGACAAGTGGTGGAGTACAGTAAGACTTTCTTGATTCTAAAGAAAAGGGAGTCTATTCCAGTAGCAGAGCCGCCAAAGAAACATTCATCTCTTCCCTCTTCTTCAAGAGTGCAACCAAAGAACAAAGAAAAAGTTCAGTCTCAAGAGGTCACAAAGGGCAGTAGATCAGCAAAGAGTGCTAAAAGGAGGTTGGATTATACAGGGATTGTTATACAGGAGCAGCCTACAGCTGAAACAGAAGTTCCTCAACCAGAGCCCATACTTCAAGAAGAAGTGCAACATGATGAACCTTTGATACAAGAAACACTACCATCTCCTAGGTCTTTGCCAATTCACATTGATTTGGAAGACAAGGAGATAGAGGTCAATGTTACAATTACTCTTCCCTTGGATGTTAATAGAAATACTACATCTTGGCTTGAGAGCTCCTTGGGAAGGACAAGAAGAAGGCCTTCGTATCAGGTGAATGTTGATGACCTTAGCATATACCAGGAAGCACCCAAGAAGAAGGCCAAGAAACAAATGCATTTTGAGAGGAATCTCGAGGGTGAAATGGTCATGGAGACAGCTACGCCTCTTGAAGACAAAATCAGAGATGAGGTTGATGTTGACGATTTTATCATGGTCAAAGCAAACCTTGGTAAAAGTACTCGACATGCTGATATAAGTTTGTTTAAGATGGTAACAGAAAACATTCAAGAAAGAGTGCAAAAGGATGGAGAAGACAAGGCAGCCCTCAAGGTTGAAAATCGTCAACTCCGATTATGTATATCAAATCTTATCCAAGGCACCTCACAAACAACTCAGTTGCTGCCTCAAGTCTTAGAAACACCAGCTGATCAGCAGCAATTAAGGCAGTTAGTTATTTGTGGTAAACAAACTAATGAGTGGGTTGAAGAGATCATCAACAGAGGAAAAGAGGTCCTGACACAAGTCTTCCAGTTGAGATACAAGGCTCATGATTTACGTCAAGGTATCCAGGATTTTGAACAGCTGATAGCCGAGTTCAAGCCTATGGATGAAATCATAATTGCAGATTTAGAGATGGCTTGTGGTTCTACAATGGCGAGAGAACATAAAAGACAAATCCTGGAGTGGAAAGAAAGTCATCTTTTCAAGGTGAACACATATATCAGAATATCTGAGGAGTTTGCAGCGTATAAACAAAGAGTTGTTGATGCTCTTAGGTTCGTCAGAGAAGTAGTTGCAGCAATTCCTTGTCAGTATTGCCTTGAGGATGGTTCCTACATTGGGCTTGATGTAGTCCAAGATGAGTTTCAGAGCATTTTGCATGGCAACGAGGGCAGTGTTGGGAGAATGATGATGATTTCCATGATGTCAGCAAGGTTCGAGAAAGCGGCCAATGAGAGTGAAGATTTCTTGAAATCAATTACAGATGGCGAAGAAATCATGGAAAAGCGGCATTTTGCTATTAATAGCATCAACACTCCTACTTCAGATGAAGTTGCCCGCTTTTTAGCGGATATGATCGAGCTTTAAATCTGCTTTCTTCTAGAAGCATCTTCCACGCTTTCTTTCTATTCTTGTCTCAAATCTTTTCCATTCTTTGAGAATAGAAAGAAAATATTGTAACAAGTTGTCACGAGTTGGCACTTTCCTTTTTTAAAAAGCTTTCTAGGGTTTAGATGTTTTAATCTCTTCTAGATTTAGAAATAAAGCTTGCATGTTGGCAAGTAGTAGTTGTAAAAGCAAGGAGATTTTAGGGTTCGCTACTCCTCTGCTTAGTAATAAATAAGAGCAGTGTTTGCTCATTTTAGTTTAACCGTGCTTGTGATAACAAGACATAAGTGTCATAGTACCTTCTCTTTGTTATTCAGTATTGTTCACTTTGTGTAAAGAGCAAGTTTGCATGCCTCTTTAGCTGCAAATACTTGTTTAGTGCATGTGTTGTGTTGATTATAGTTAGGTTGATCGCATGTTGCAAGCGTGTTGCTACAACTTGCTGTCCCGAAATTGTAATCCTTGTTCCAGAAACTTGAGTAAATAAAATGTTGAGCGTGCTTTGTCTACCTTGATATAAATATCTCAAGTTTCCGTCTATTTGTTTTGTGCTAGAAATATGAGTAAATAAAATCTTGAGCGTGCGTTGTCTGCCTTGAAATAAAAGTCTCGTATTTCCGTAATACTTTTATGATCTCTTTTTCAGCTTGCCATAAAACATGTGTTGAAGAATAGTTTATTTAAGTATATTTGTCAGAAATCAAACTCGTCCATTTCCAAACTCTCTTGCTCTGCGTTTACTTGAGAGGGTGGAAACGTTTTAAGCGTAGGTTAAGTTGTAGCTATCTAGTTTCATTAAAGGGAAAACCTCAGCCGCAACATCTAGTGTTCTATAACCTTGTGTTCTCGCAGCTGAACCAAAAAGATAGGCGTAATTAAGTTTAGATTACTTTTCTTTATGCAACTCAGCAAAAGAGGGAGCTTCCCCTCCTAATTCGAAGAGCAGTTTATTGCACATAGCTGTCCGTTTCCAGAACACATTCCAGAGGTGCGATTTGAAATGCCAACACATAGTATGATTACATAGGGTTTATCTCTTAACTCAATCTCAACAACACGGTCAAATTAACAGTAGTTGCCTTTCATTTAGTACACACTCATATTGTGGTTCACTATAGCTATAATATTCTTCTCTCATTTACATGATAATTTCAATATCAAGGTTATCATATTTAGGACGTTAATAGACATATACCATTCTGGAATTATATAGCATGCCATATATTGCATTAAGAATTGAGGATGAAATGACATCAAAGGAACTTATTAGTCATTAAGAATGCTTTGTTTCTGGATTTAACTTTGTAAATTTTATTTGCATCAACGTTTCGGATCACACTCCGTGATCCATCATCAGGATGAAGAGAGTTGAGAGAAAGAAATGGTAGATTACAGACCAAGCCGGGATAAAAAGAGATAAGAGAAGAGGAGAAGAGGCACAAAATTCAAGAAGGGAGGTGACACAAGATTCAAGCAAGAAATGGAGGACAAGAAGCAAAAACAAAAATATTAGAGGGGAAGAATACCAAAAAGAAGAAAGATTAACAAAGGAAGACAAATAAACTAAAAACAACACTAAAAATAAAACCACAAAACAAAGCATTCTTAATCGTTATGGACTATGGAAATCTAATGTCTTTAACTTATTAGTCATTACACCTATTGCCACTACAATAGATTTTCCCAATGGTCACATAGTTACATGGTTCTTGATATCTTCTCAATATAACTCTACCTCGAGTGTTTCCAATATTACAAGTATCTAAAACCTTAGAGTTTTAACAAATTAAAATCCACATTGATATTGAGCCTAGGTAAAGATGAGTTTTAGTTATTTGGCATTAATGTTATTTCTAAAATAATGGCAGTAGAACTCCTAAATAATATTTCACTTAATACCAAGCCTGCTAGGAACTTTTCACAATATGACACCATCTAATTTCAAGATAGAGGTTAAGGTCTTAGCCATGGATTGATAAACATAATGGATTTTGGGGATTTTTCTTTGGTTTCATGGACAACTTACCTTGCTGCGACCTTCCTACTTGCAAATCACTGAAGCTGGCAGTTGTAGGTCTGCAAAAATCGCGACCTCTCTTTGTGACGTTTTTCTGCAAGGGTTTCTGAAAATCGTGGGTCTGCTGCGATTTGTGTTGTTTTTTGAAATTTTTTTTCTAAATTTTTTTTTGCTGGTCTACGAAAAATCGCAGCTAGGGTTTTCTGAGTTTTTTGAAGTTTTTTTTTCCTGAAAATTCTTGCCTTTTCTGTTGCCTAGGGTTTTTGGGAAAAGTCTGTTTTTTTTTTCTCAATTTTTGGGACCAATTGCCTTGGTATCCGTGCTAGCTGATTACCTCCTTTTTCGTGCCTTTGGAAAGTGAGAGGGATGGCATCTATGCATTCTGAGTAGGAGGAGTCTACCTCTTATGCATTGATGGCCAAAAGACTGGCAGATCATGTGAAATCATTTGCCTGGTACATTGATTTTGGAGCATCTCGGCATTTCACAAATAGGAGAGATTGGTTCATGGAGTATATGGCTTGCTCCAATTCCGTCATCTTTGGTGGTGGCGAAGAGTATACAGTTGTCAACAAGGGCAATGTTCAAATGACATCTGGTGGGAGAAATTTAATATTTCTCAATGTATGCTATGTGTCGGGCCATTGATGCTTCAAGTCTATCAACCATTTTCCTTTTGGTGCTTGCCTCAGCTTTTTCTTTGTTGGTCATATGACATATCTATTGTTGCTAAAGCCCATGCCATTGCTGAGATTGCGGCCTTGAACCCTGAGTCTATAATCACTTTGAACTTGTGATAATTTGCAACGGACTTGACATTGGTTGGGTATTCAGTAATGTTTTAACATTCTCTTGGTAATTCCAAAGGCAACTCTTCTAGCAAAAGATTTGGTAATTTTAGCTGATTGCACATGTTTGTCTCAGAAAATTCAACTGTTAGAACTGTTTTCATTCTCTTGGTAATTTCAAGGACACAACTTTGGTAATTATAGCCAATTGTACGTGTTGAATGGAGAAGAATTAAGTTGTGGGAACCTCCAAATTCAAAACTTCTTATAACTTCTCTAACCGAACAATTTTTTTTCTTATTCAATGTGCATGCTAAATATTTATCTGTATGGCATGCATTGAAAATTGTATGCATAGAGCCTTCTACACGCCCTTAGAACTTGTGTTGGTAAAGCTATGCCGACACCCTCAGTGTTTGGAAACACTTGCACAACCTGGAGGTACGACCCTTCAAAGAGTTGGTTTGTATGGCCCTATCAACAATTGGCTCATGCAACCTTGTCAACAGTTGGCATGCATGACCTTGTTTTTGTAGGATTGTTGTATGACCATAGGGAAAATATCCTTTTCCCTAGCCTTTGTCTTTGTTCCTTTGATTTTTCTCTTCTACCTAATCCTTTTGCTATGAACTGGATTTACTTTTCATCAATTCGATTTCCTATTTAGATTTCAATTTAAAGTGACATATTTGATTTACTTGGAGCGGTTCTTACCATTCTGTCTAAATCCTCATTTCATTTTCCAACTATCTTGCTTTGCTTCACAAACTGCTTATGGAATGGTTTTATAATACACGTATACCGGTGCCATTTATAACGATTTTGGCCATAACTATTTTGTTTCTTCTCACTTCAAGTTTTTTTTAATAAACTTTTTAATCTTCTAATACATTATATCTTATCTCCTCGTTAAGGTACACCTTTTACCTCTATGAGTTAAGCACTTTTCAAATAACAAATTCTTGTTTTTTAATCTCATCAATGGATTGAAAATCTTCTCTAGGGAGCATGTTAATGGAAGTTAGGGTCCGCACATAATATACTTTTAACTTTAATTCATTAACAATGTCTTTGAATATTGTTTAGTCTAGGTTACCTAGTCTGATTGACTTGTTTTCCATGAATTTATGAATTTTAAACTTGCATAGCCTCAATATTTTGAACTTCTTGGGTTTAATCGCTTGGCATCTATTGAATTTATATGCTAAGGCATCAGGGTTCAGGTTCATTATCCTCAAATACTTATCATGTTAGAGCTATCTTCATTGTTACATTATTTCAATTGTTCATTGTGCCATGATCCTCACTCACCCAACCTTTTTAGGCTTAACAATCTCTCCTAGAGACTTGTATGGTATAATAGCTTTCAACTATTATTTGCAGATTCAACACTAAATAACCTGTTGGTACCATTGCTTCCTTGCTGAACATCAATGGAAACGTGTGTGTGACTATCATTTTATAGGCCCATAACATTGCTTGGCACTTCTCTTCCCAATATTCTCCCTTAGTGCTGAATGACTTATTGAATTATATTTTATTTGTGGCCTAGCATGGCCATTTGCCCCATTAATATAGGTTCGACAACAAGTGATAGAGTTTGAACTTTGTCATGAGGTGCTTGATAATTTTTTCCATGAAGTAGCAACATTTGTTACTCATCAACTCAGTGACAAAGTAGTTGCAAACTCTGCCTGGTACACATCTGCATGATGGTCATCTGAACTCTGACTTTGCAAGTAATCCTCTGAAAATAATTGAGTTAGATACTTGCAATCTCTAGTTCCATCTTTTGAAGATGGCAACTCCTCATCCCATAGTGGATGATAGGAATCTCGAGCCAATCCACACCTATGTAGTCAAGATAAAATGCTCCTACCTCTGTCAAAGGCTAACTGCCATAGGTACGAAGAACACACTCCTCATCACTCTTATCACTGGAATCAGAAGGTGGCTCATGTCTCTGATCACGAATAGCTAATTGGGTAGATGTTTTGCCAAGTCTCTCCGCGTACCCAATAGCATATTCTCTGTCATGAAACAAGTGGAGGTACTCTAATTTTATCGCCTCCCAAGCACTCCGGATGAACCTCAAATCGCGAATATGAGTACTAGCCGAGACCCCATACTGTCTCTCCTGAAACTCTACTCTCCAAAGTTGGCACTCAATAAATTTATCAATGCAATCAAAGTGAGATAAGGTTGAATCAACCTTCTCTCTTGCAACCTTCAGCTGATCTCTCCATCTCTGTGGCTCAACAAGCTGTCGATCAAAATCAGCTGCATGGGATGAAATCTTTGATTTGCTTCCAAGAGAGAGAAACAAATCACCATGAGAACCAACCTCCACATTGGATGACACCCTGCATATCTCCTATGAAAAAGATGGACTAATGTTATGTTTAGTCACATAACTCTCTGTAGAATCAACCACCTCATCACACAAGCTATCAATATCCTGCTCTGCATCACTTGTAACAGGTCTAACCTCAAAGACCCTTGAAGCATCACATGGTTCCCTGCTACTCTCAACCAATGCACTTATCACAGCTATATCACCTGCACCAGTAAGAGTAATAGATGTAGTCACATCCTCAAAGTGCCCCTTACCACTATCTGTGGGTGTATGGTCATCACCAGTAACTTTCACAGATATCGGAACTGTAACTGTTCGCGATGAAGATTGTGCTAAGCTCAACTCCACGGTAAGCTCATCTATCCGTAACCTTGATTCTTGAAGGGCTGATTGAGCGCTCTTCAAAGAGTCTGTGATGACCTCGAGCTCGTAGGTGAGCTCATCAACCTCCTCTTCCTTTCCCTTAAGAGCATCATAATAAATCCTATCAAGCATGAGAAGATGATCCCTGTTTGAAAGTAGCTGTAGGTAATTGTTTTTCATTACCCCCAATGCATCTCCAAGTGCTTGAAACTTTGCAAGGGAAAGCTCACTATCAAAATGCTCATGTGTTTCTGGAGTCTTTTAACAACTGCTAAGCGACATCAAAGTGTTCTATGGTTGTAAGAATCATGCCTTCACTCACCTTCAGTTGCCCTGCCAAACGATGAGACCCCTGTGACAAAACATTACCACACAAGTTCTCTGATTTGTTATCAGCACTCTAATAAGAGGCTGATTCATCACCACTCATTGTTTGATACCCATCATCTTGTGAGCCATCAGCTTTGCACACTTCCTCAACGGAGGTATTGCTGTCATGTACCACATAGGATGGCTCCAATGACATAATAGAAGCTGCTGATTGGACATAATCATTGCCCACTTCTTCCCCGTCACCAACAAGTAAATCTTCTAAGGTCTGATTTGCAAAATCAGAGTTGCAGTGACTTGTATCCACATCACATAATTCATTTTTAACACCCAAATCTTGAGTGTCAATGTTAGGGAACTCCACACATCCATCATCCTCACAAGGGATGGCTGCTATCTCATGAGTAAGCTTGACATTATGACTGCTATAATAAAACAGAAAATCAGGAGCTACATCATACTTGTCTGCAACGTCCTCAAGGAACTCAACCAAAACTTCATCCTTTGCTAATTGTCCATTGCCAAGTGCTGGTTCAAGAGGTGTCTTCAAAGGAAAACTAAGTGTATCATGTGCCATAATTTTTGTCCCATGGCTGCAATGTAAATCAGCATGTGTATAAGCCTCCCTTACCTCATTATCCGTGCATTGATGGTTAGGCTCCCAAAAACCTTTGCAAGAGAAACATAAACCTTGCCTTCTCATTTCGTTCTTGCTCATTATGGGAGTTCCTGTAACTTGATCATTGAGTTTGGATGTAGAACCATCTTCATTATCTGATTTAGTAGTTCTACCATACCTGCTCACATTGTGCCCATGACTGAATTTTGCCCCTTTAGATGAAATTCTCTCCTTATACACCCTCCTAATATACTTTATCAATCCAATCTTTCTGGGACTCAAAATGACAACAAAGTTCAGATAATCATTAAGAGAGTAATTTGCTTTAAAATCATTTGGCATACTCTAATAGTCCTCAAAGAGTTGAGGGGCTTCCCGTTCATAACCTTCCCTAAGCTTGATGGCTTCCCATTCCAAATCTTCCCTAGATTTTCCTTCAATACTGAAGTAACCCATAACTGAAATTGATGAGTGCTGATCACTCAAATGATGCAAGATGTTGATTCACTGAATGTTTGTTTTAACCTGGCAGGATGGCAGGAGACCGCTCTGATACCACTGTAATATCCCGCCTTGGTCGAGATATTTGCTACGGAAACTGTCTTCATTGTTTTTTTAATTTTTTTGAAATATTTACTAGATAATGCATAGAATTTGCAGAACAAAGAAATGCTGAAAGCAAATATATCAAATGATCAACACCGATTTATTATTGCTTGAATTTACAATAAGATCATACCCAGATAACAACTTCTGATCAGCAACAGATTAATCTTCGAAACCCTCGTAAACTTCTGAATTTCTTCTTCGATGAAGCACAAATGTGACCTCTGTATGAAGCTACCGATCAACAAACCTCAGATGATCTTCCACACCCTCGGTAAGCTCGATTCAAGAAGCAGCTACGCTCTCCAAGATCGTTGCAGCTGAAAACCCTAGGTCTCCACCTCCAAATTGCAAAGCACAAAGCCAATTTGATAAATGATCAAGAATGAATTTGTTTGCTTTTCAAAACCTTTTTATACTTCCTCCAAATGGGTCGATTTCTCCAAGAGGCCCTTTTGATCATTTAAAATCATTAATAATTACTTTTGATGTGACTTTATATTATTTTATTCCTTGGGTGCCCAACACATCATAAATGCACTTTAATAATTGACTTTATAACGCCCCCTTATAATAAAGTCAACATGAAACATTATAATATGCACTTTATAATTAATTATTAATAAAGTATTTCTTTATTAATAATGAAAATGTCATAACTCCAAAAATACTCATTATTTCTTGATTCCGTCAGAACCAGGTGGTCAACCATAGAAACCACTACTCATCCAGATGCCTCTCCCAAAATAGAAAGGTTGGCCACTGACACCCAACTGACTTACTATAAATAGTAAGTGCCTCAAAACGGAACCAAAAACCTTTGAATAGCTTAGCCTCAGAATATACCAATAATTTGGAGGGGTAGACATAGTCAACTGCCACTTGAAGAGCTCATTAATGCCCAACTGGACCCTCTAATCACTGGACACTAGCCTACGAGGGTCAACTGATAGGCTAATCCTCCGAACTTTGATGCTCACGAAAATTGGGACATTACAGTCTTGTTTCAGCTTTTAGATGGTTTTATAGAAATACAATGCAATTCCTTTGTAATGAAACCTCAAATTACTGAGATTATCCACATGACCCTCAAATCTTTTTGTAAAATTCTATATCCTATGAGGACACATCTGCCTGCCCTGCCCCAGTCTCCATCCTTGTCTCTTGGATCCCATTTCCACGTTTTGGAGGTACTTCTAGGCACTCTTTTTGTGTTTCTGCAGAACTTGAGTAATCTGAGTTAGTGTGTGAACTGATACAGATTGAAAAGTGGATGAAGATGAGGAATGCTGTTTTACTTGGTCCAATAAAATAAGCTTGTGGATGGTTAACCAAAGCAGCTTAAAGGATATTATTGAAGTTTTACTAGGTGAAACTAGTACACTTCTAGTAGTAATTGTTTAGGTAAGTGTCAATATAGTTTGCGGTCATGGGTCAGGTGTTGGAGTCAAATCATATCCTGTTTGACATGAAGTAGAACAGCCTGACCTTGTGGAAGGTAATTGTGAGTGGTTACTCTTTGCATGTATAGTTGAACATACAGTTATGAGAAAATTGTGTCCATCTGACTTCTAGTTCTATACTGCTAATTCTATATTTTTAACTGCATGCCTGCATTTTGTCAATTTTTGTTTTCATGTACAATTTGGTATTAATTCATGTCTGAATTATTACCATACACCTGCAGCTGTGCTAATATATTGAAATATATTTAGTAAATGAGTTTGATACTGCCAATGTTTTGTGAGTGGATTGGGTTTAACGTATATAAATTTAAATACAGCATTGGATGGAGTCAGGCTTGTATCGTATTTCAGAATTTTCTTTGAGACTGTTGGTATTCGTTTTAGTAACCAGTTACAATGTAGTTATCTCAAAGTCAAAAGGCTAGTTTTCTTATGTTAAATTATGTGCCAGATATTCTGATAGGACTCATGCATACATAGTTTCTATTTACTTTCAGTTTTATAATGGGATTTTATTCTATATGAACTTGAAGCAGTTCTTATAGGGTTGTAAAATAACATATTCTAAATATACTTATTATTGTAGCTTGGCATTGGTTGCTTTGAAGTTACACATAAATTTGCATTTTGACAAGACTCTGACAGAGGATTGGAATTCTATGTTCTCTTACAGCATTCCCTCCGGGTGGAGCAAACCTCACATTTGGATGAGAGCGATTTGAAGGAATCTGATTCAGTAGAAAATTCATTTTCTTCAAGTCTAGCCACACAAGATAAATCAACTCTTGCTATTCAAAAAGATTTGCTGATGGTACTGCTTACACTATTTATTTTTATTTGAATTTAAAACAACAAAGTTCAGTTTGAAACAAAAACTATTATTGCTAGATTAATCAATCAAATTTGTGTCAGGTTCATTTACTCCGCCTTGTATGCTCCTCAAAGGGACCGCTTCCAGAGGCATTACCTGAACTTGCATCACAATTGGAAGCCCTAGGGGTAAGAAGATGAATTTAAGAATTGAAATATGTTTGAGTTGCAGTGCCCAGAAGATTAAAAATCTGATATATGAAACACCCTTATTATCATTTTTATTATCAGATTTTGCCTCAGTGGGCTAGAGAATTGGCAAATCAACAGCCTCAGTTCTTTGAGAGGACTTTCTGCCAGATTTTCTGTCATAATATGATAGGCGGTATTTCTAATGTAAGCATTTCCATTATGTAGTCAAATGGAATCAATTACTTCTAGTTGCATCATGAAGGCCATATAATGGATATTCATATTGCAATCAAAGTTGAAGTGGGGTTCTCTGATTTTTTTATATGGTAAATCTTATTGGAAGGTACAGCCTTCGGTATCTCTTTTCTGGAAGGCGAGCCCCAAGTTGCTTGGTGAAGGAAATGCTTCATCAATTGTGAATTCACGGTATCAAAGTGACTTTGAGGAAGTCTGTTTACTAGGTAAGTTCTAGTCTTGTTGAAAAGGTACTCTTTGTGCACTTTGTGGTCCTCATCATTGTTACTCTTAGTAGATAATGTATTATTATTCTCTTCAAGAGACTTTTGTTTCAAAGAATTAGGCTAAATTATGTAGTTGATTTCAGTAAATTTTTTTGAAGTTCCAGTCATTCTGAAAATGTAGACTCATGAATAATTTAAAGCATATTCTATTTTAGAAATGCAATATTTGTGTGCTTCATCCACATCTTCTTTGTCATTGTTTTATCTATAGAGGACAATGCTTCAGCATTGGATTTTAATTATGGGATATTTTATAGTTTTGATATTTAGTTTCTCTAAAATGGTTGTGTTACTCTTGATTGCTAAATGCTTCCATGCAGTGCCATAAATTTTTTCTGAGAATAAGCCTTCCCACGATTAGAGAGTTGTGTATCTGTGCTGCTAACGTTTGTTCTTGTGGAGTCACTTCTGTGTGTGGTTAATAGTGTTACTTGGTAAGAGAAGTATTTTTTTAAGAAATAAAATTCAGTGTCTCAAAAATTGGTATAAATTTGGATCCAGAAACATTTATGCAAATACTTGGTCTCAGGCATGTGCCATGAACATAAAAAAAACTTTGGTCATGATTATTGATACAATATTCAAGTTTGGATTGATGCAAATTATATGAATTAGCTGTTTTTTTCCTTTTCTTGCATCTGGTAATACACGCCAAGCTAGCAGGCAAAAGTGTTTCGTCCTTTAGTGGTTAATAAACCTGCATCAATTGTCCTGCTATATAGTATATACTATAACCAACAAACCCAATGGACACGTTTATGATTTGATTTAGTTAAATGGCACTGAACAAAGAATTAAGGTACCACATTAATATCAAATACAATGACATTAATGTATGCAGTTCTATTAATCATCTGACAATCAACAATCCTTCCATATTATTGGCTATAACCCTTGAATAAATCTTCTACAGCTACCTATGTTTGTGAGTCTTATGTCATTTTGCTTCTAATAATACAGATATTTCTGCACTTTTGATAATTAAGTAACTATTATTTTTTATGCATCCCAACATCTTAATTCCTTTTTGCAACCCTTACCTAGTTCTAAGTTCTACAATCTATCGTCAGACAGACTCCAATGTCTTGGTAACACATGCCCATACAAACTAATGTTATTGATCCTTTGGTTCTCACTTCTCAATGATACATACAAATTGATCTATTTGCAGTTAGGCACATTTTCTTGAACAAAAACAGCCTGTTCTTAATTATACAAGTGGACCTTATACATTTGCATCTGTGAACAGGAAACACTGATTGGTGCAGTACATCTACTTTTGTTTTGATAAATTATTGTAAACCTGTTTCATAGCCAAAGCCAACTTTCCAATACCAAAGTCCCTATATTAGACTCATTCTTTGATTTGTATCTTTAGATGTGAGCCCCATTATACCAAAATTGTGTGAATCATTGAAAACTATGCTTAATGATATTGCTTTCTTATAATGAGCAATAGAAGCTCGAAAGTTCCCATGGCTCCTTCTATTTTCCATTGTGAAGAGCTGCTCTTTGTTATAGCACCGACTCTTGGTTATATAAGCATTTAATCATCTACAGGAATTTCATGTGCGGTGTGTCTTCTACTTTAGCTTCACATGCACTGTGAAATGAGCTCACCTTTGCAATTTGAATAAAATATGTACCCCCTGGAAACAAATAAATGCATGAAAAGGAGATGAAACAAAAAGAGAATAAACAATGCAAATTGAAAATAGCACATCACTAGAATTGTATTTCAATACAGCACTAAGAATCCTCTCTATAGCCTGCATTCTATTGAGAACATTTTGGTAACAGTGCCTAAGGATAGCCAGCCTTTCCTCATGGTTTTTAAGGCAATCTATGATGGGTTTTTGATTGTCTTCTATAGCCTGCAAGTTGCTGAGACACAGATTGAAATGTTGAAAGGTGTGTGCTTACTAAAAATTTGGAGCTCAATAGCTTTGAGGATGTCACTGAGAGAGTCATTTATATTGGCCAAAGCTATATGGATGGTGGAATACTTGGTCTTAGATTGCCTTGTGGGATTGGCTACGTGGTCTTCAGCAGTATTGGAAGTGGGAAGGAAATTGTCCTCAGGGTCGCTAATTTTTGACTAAGAATTAATTGGCCTCCAATCCTAAGAGGTGTTGGGTGATATAGGGTAACTCTACTGGCTAAAGACAAAGAGATGGGCACGCTGGGAGTGGTTTTTGTAGCAGGAGTCAAAGAGAGATACTTAGACCTAGTGATGATTGAGCAACATAAGTAACCTTTGTAGGAGTGATGGAGTTACTAATAAAGCTAGCTTGAATAGGAGAAAAAGCAGATGAGGAACTGTTATTACCTTTTGAGAAGGCATAATCAGATTCGTTGGTATTGACATTCAAACCTGCTTCAACAACCTACCAAATAGGGAAGTCTTCACCTTTGAGCTCTTCATCAAGGATTATTGTAACAACACCCTGCATCTCAGAATCCTTGGTGCTGCGTGCCATTTTCTCAATGCCTGTTCTTTGCCTTTTCTATGTTTCCAGTGATTAATGATTTGTATTCAAGTGCTTACGATTTCAGTAAGAGTGATTGACCTTTATAGATTTTCAACTAACTACAACTGCTCCTAATTCCTGTTTTCTTGTTTTTTGAGCTCAAGAAAATGTTGTCAAATTTGAAGCGTCTTTTGAATCTATTTGTCTTAGAGCTTAGATTGGGGGTGAGATGATGGGGAAAGTACATTATAAAGGGTGTAGCATTTATATTCATTCCTAGACTGACTCAGAAAATCCAACTATCATTCTCAAATTCACCTACTGGAAAATATCATGTGAGCTGCTCACATTATGTCATTGGCCCCAGCATAGTTATTCTTCAAGCAGGAGTAATGCATTTGACAAGCTGATTTGCTTAATCCTCTCCTAGATTGTTGCAGGCATCTGAGATTGAGATTGAATATAGAGATCATTACTTGAATTGAGGTATTCCTTGAGTTTATCTTGACAGTGCCGTTGCCTTTAATAATGAATTTATGTCAAATATGTTTGAAAAGGATGCCTGTCTGGTTGCTCCAGATTGTCAGGCCCCATTTTTTCTCCAAACAAGAGAATTTCGGCATGTTTGTTGATGCATTTGAAGGCCTCTGTCCATTGTTAGGGTATTATTGTTGTTAGAAGACTTAACAAGTGTTTGGTTTGTGTTTTTTCTTTTTTTCCAAATCAAATTGAGAGCAACCATGCATGACTTAAGAGCCAATACTAAATGTGCTAACATCATATCTTATACCAACAACATAAAATGAAGTCTTGTCATCCATGTCCATTTAAGCTATTTGTACCTATCCCAACATCTTTTTCTGATATGATTCCTTGTATACCTTTTAAGCTTAGCATATAAAAATAAACCGGAACCCTTCTTTGGATTAGTTTAAAAACTCTAATGTATTGTTTTTTGATGCTTGCAGGTAGAGGTGGGTTTGGTCATGTTGTGTTATGCCAAAATAAATTAGATGGTCGTCACTATGCGATGAAAAAGATACGACTGAAGGATAAAAGTTTATCGGTCAATCACAAAATTTTGAGGTGGGAAAACTAGCTTACTTTATAGTGTCGTGCACAATTTGGGTAACTTTATGGCGTCATGGTCAAGATACATAAGAAATGAAAATTGTTCATTACCCTCTATGTTTTGTTTTGAAATCCCATGGTTCCTTTTGAGGTGGTTACTAAGGTCTTAAAATTTCAGTTTTTCTTACCTGGAGAGATGTGCTTCTGTGAATGGCTTTGTCTTTTGAACTTGTAGAGCACGTTTCTTTGAAACACCCATTATTGAGCAGGGTTATATAAAGAAGAAAGGAAGAAAAAAAATTAGATTTTATGTTCCTAAATGATCAAAGTAGGTCAATGAAACTGAAAAAATACTGCAAGTTAAGACAGCAAATCAAGTGTGCTAAAGGAACTCCGGCAGCAAAAACAGAATCACATAAATTTAAATTATGTGTCATAAAAACCCATAGAAGAGTGTGTAGGGGTAAACCTAGATAGTTTACGTGAAAGATAGGTGATAAAGTGAGAGGGCTTTCCCTTGTCAGATAGTGTTTGTCATATGGTTAGGTATCATCAGTAAAAGGAAAGATTTATAGTATTTTAGATAAAGATCATGCCTGTTTGGTATTGGCCGTAAATCATCAGTGAATGATCCATGTTGGACTAGGAATGACACAAAGAGTAACTTACAAATTAGCTAGAAGAAATATCTATTTATTTGACCTACAAGTTATAAATTATAGTTGAACAAGTGTCAATTTCAATGGAAACAAGAGGCCACAACATTTTCTGTTCTATTCTCTTTGAATGGTGTATGATAAATATGATTATAATGCTTGAAATAAGAAGCAATATTGTGTATCCCATGGGCTCAGTTACAAGATGAACTATGCAGTTTAAGGATGGGAATATGGGATTGTAAATGGGAGTGACTCATATTCAAACTCCAATTTTGATGCAAGTGAAGATGAGATGTGGTAGCAGTAAATCTAGTTTCTATATTGTTTTCTACATTTTATCATTTTGTTGTTGTAGCCTTTCAGCCTTTTGTTGTATTTGTTGTATTATATATATGCACAATCATAGTCACATTATGGCTTGGCAAATCAAAAGTGTAAATGGAATTCAATTACATGGGTTTAAAAGAAGAAAAACATGGGTAAAACACAATAAATTGAAAGATGCTAAAATACTCATAAAAACATGGAAAGAAACTGCAATTGTTATTTCATGCCAAATAGAGTGCATAGAAAGAGAAACAAAGTCCAAAATTATATTGTCAATTACTCTGGAATTCTCATTAAGTATCAATTTTTCTGTCTTATAGTACACATTGTCATAGACTCATTACTCATAAGTCAATTGCCATATATAAAACAAAATTGAACAACACAAAATTCAAAATTTCAAATAATTCCTAAGACAGTCATTACTAGGTATGTGAAGTAGAAGTCGATGCTCCTTCTTTTGCAGCCATTTGGTCCAAATCAGCACATTCACAATCATCAAAAGCCTCATTCAGGATATCTAAATCCTCTTCACTAAATGTAGGCTGCTCCTAGTTTGTGATCCATTTGAAATTAGGATCAATCTCATCTAGATAAATTGGTTGATCTTCAACATTACTTGAGGTTAGCAATGATGAATGCAGAAATTCTCAACCTACTAGTTTATGTTACAAAAATATGAATTATTTAAAGTAATAATTGGAAAGTATCTAAGTTCAAATTTTCTTCAAGCAAAGATAAGGGTTGTGGTGGAGAAAGACCAAATCATTCACTCGTTGTTGGCTCAATCGCTTGCATTTATTAGAGTGTATATGCTCAAATGCACAACATGAATTCTCACAAGTTGAAGAATTGCATGGATGGGTTATAATTCTCCTTGTCATCCAACAAAGTGATTTAGTCTCATGGCCAAAGCACTCTCACCATTGCATTGACATTTAGTTGTAAAAGCAAAATTTATTAATAAAGCCATGTGATTGAATTCCATTTAATGTATAATAAATTAAATTGCAAATTATTAATATAGAAATGAATATCTAGTGTTAGTATCTTCCTTAATTCCTTTACACATATGTTGGAGAAGAAGCTCTTTGCTTTCTTGTATAATGGCAGCTTTGCTATTGCTGCTTGTCTTTCCTTTACATTGGGAAAGAACGTGGAAATGCATTTGAACAACCTTGCACTCACTTCTCCATCCTCCTTGAATGATGGACTATAATAAACTATGTTAGCAGGTTCTTCTTTATTGCCCTTGTATTGGTTCTAGCCCCATTTTGGGTCTAGTATAGCCTACAGTTTGGCCTAGGTACCTAAGGTGCATTGTGGGTCCTATGAAAGACCCATAGGGTACTTGGGATGCTCGAGGTAGACCTCGGGTGAACCCATATGAAGGTTCATGGATCATTAATTATTCTGGTAGATTGATCTTAAGATGTCATTATTTATCCATGTTTTGTTAACATTTATTGAACTTTTTTCTATTATTCCATATGAGTTACTATGATTCTGGATCATATTTGAAGGTGAAATATTCTTTTTATTTCTTTCTATATTACTTCTTAAAAGAAAAGCCCATGTAATCTTTGTGGGAGATTTTCTTATTCCAATCTACATTTATTTGGAAATGTGTAGAGCATTGCAATATAAGATCATTAGTGTTTTCACTTTTCTGATCTCATATTTACTCTGCATTCTTACTATGAATTAATGCCAATTTTCTTTATTTCAAACTAAAAAAGATGTGTAATAGTTTTTTACATCCTTCTAATTTTTGCCTTTACTTGTAAATTGATTGAGGGAGTAGTACCAATTAGTAAGAGAGTCAAGAGACCATAATAGATAAATCCATTCTATGCTAAAAGTGTTGATTCAAAGATCAATAGAATGTTGGATGTGGAATTTATATAAATTTTTGATATTTTGTTCATATTGCATTTATCTCATAATAAACTATGAAAATTCAAGCCTGTAAGTCATATATTGAGTATTACTATATATATACTTGTACATATACATACATGTATATATGTACATGTAAATGTATGCATATATGTATATGTAAATATATGCATATATGTATGTAAATTATATTCATATACATATATATGAACTGTACCTGTACACAAGGAAAAAAATGTCATACCAACATGCTTGAACCCCATACCTATCTGCATACCAGGATTGACAACTTAGATAATATATAGAGTGATTCAAGAAGTAGCTTGCAACATCTATATGACAATTTATTTTGTTTACTCTCCTATTTGATAAAATGAAGACTTGAAATAGTGAATAGAATTAATAATGCATATTAAGAGGAGTAAAAGTATATCTTTATTTGCACATTAAGTTATTATAAAAGTAGACCAAAGATGGTTAGACAAGGATAAAAGGCGATCCGACTAGATCATATTGCTTTCCTTAACGATACAAAATCTATTTAAAGGACTTGACAGTTGCCAAGAGAAACACAATTGCCAACTAACTAACTCTTATAACCACCTGAAACCTTGTCATCCTTGGTCTCATGAGCTCCTTTCCCTTAGCGGATTTTCTCATCATGCTAAATACCCTAGTCTGGTTATAAATGAATTTGATGATGGATCTCCCCTCTCTACTATATATTTAATTTAATTAGACTTTCCAGTGCCCTCAAGGATTAAATCAATGCAATGTGTTGCACATGGGCTCCAGAACAATGTGGGGTACTTTTCCATGAGAAGTTTGCTTGCTCCCATGCAATTTACTGCATTGGTAGTGATGAACTAGATTACATATTGTGGGCCAACCTCCATCACTACTTCATCAAACAATGAACAACAACAAGTGGGCTGATTTCACTTTATTTGATACATGTATTTATTTAAAGAAGATCGTTCCACTTTGGGACACAATAGGAAGGTTGATCAATGTACAATTCCTTCTATTAGTCCACCTGTCAAACATAATGCTGCAAATTGTAATCTCCCATTGCTTGTAATGCTCATTAACTACATCGGTAACATCTTACATTATGTCTCTTAGCATGTTAGCTCTAAAGATTTTAGATAATGGGGCCTTGAAACCAGGACCCAAAATAACAATTTCATCCACCATGGCCTATCATCAAGGAGATTGAGCAACATTGGTTGGGATACTCAAATAATACCAAAAGTTTGCAATCAGATTATTAGTTTGTGCATGGACATTTTTCCTCAATCTTGTACTCTCCAATGATGGTTGCAATCTAGGTGTGGTGTGGGGTGCAAAAAATGTATTGACTCTTCCACCACCAATACTAGGTTTTTTAAAGTGTTACTTTGTGGAAGTGCAAAAGAGGGTGTGCTTTGAGAAAAAATAGAATTATGTCTTGATGGTAGATATTCTTCATCATCACCAATGATTGTTCTACATAATGATAATCAATTGACTCACTAGAAGATTGTGTTGATGAACCCAAGGTGATTTTGGTCTTTTTCACCTTACTTTTTGAATAGGCATCAAGTGACAACCTTGTTGTTCAATCACATTTGTAGGACACCTATTTGTTCAAGCATTCACTTCATGTCTTGGCATCCTTGTAAGATGCCATTTGAAATGGTTGATTCCCCTATCATTTTCATTATCATAGAAGTTGCATTTTAGTTTTTTTTTAGTGGGAACTAGAGTGCAATACATCCATGCAAAATATTTTTTTCATGACATGATAAAATATGGGCTGGAATCAAAAGCACATTATACATGTAACTATAAGCATCAATAAAAAATAAAAAACTAATAATAAATAAACACAGCAGGCTGCAACCTTTATGTTTACCCAAAAATAATAAATTATCTGACCCTAGCATCCTCTAATAGATTGAAAAAGTAGAAGAAAAGTAACCCTACATTTACTAAAATATAAAATATAGAAAACTCTAATCCTAACCCTATCCTTAAACTCAAAAATTTAATTTATAGGTCAACGTCAGGGTCTACATGAAACAACATTTTCATTGAAAAACTTATAAAACCCTATTAGGATTAGGGTTATGACTTATTATATTATGAATTATAGTTACGGTTTAAGAAGTTTAGAAAGTGAAAACTTGAAAAGTCTACTTCTATCATGTTGTGTAGTAGCTTACAGTTGAAAAAATGTAAAACAAGGGTTTGAGGAGCGATACTGAATGTGTGTCATTGTGTCCTAATTTGATAATCACAAATTGTCTAATTTGATGTTTGCAATTGCTTGAGAAAGTGTAATGTCCCATGTCCAAATTTGCCCTAGAATTCGCCTATTAATCACAAGTTCCACAAACTAGGGTTAGGGCTTTCACCTTATCAAATAAATAACTCCTTAATGATGTAATCTTGGAATGAAACCTGCATTCACCACATGAACAACATTCCCCAATATGTATATATATTTGTTAGCATTAGACAATTCCATCACATTTATAAATTATCAATAATACAACTTATTGTAAACTAGGATGAGGAACATGGTGGGTCCACCTGAAGCCATATGCCAAGCCTAAGAGAGTGTATACCACATCCTCCCCCTTGGCGACTTGTACCTGCTTTCCCCATCCATGGCACAACTGCAAAAGACACTTGCCATCTTGTGGGATTGGGCGGAGGTCGCAAGTGGGCTTTTGACTCTCTACCACTCCACCCCTGGCCCTTCCCACAGGGTGGGTTTCAGATAGTTAACATAATACAGTTTCAATCATAGAGATCCTTCTTTATTATCTATAAGTAACATGCATACATAGGTCAATGATTATGTATAGAGATACATTTTGTAATGTCCCTTATCTGACTTCCCCTAGAGTTCATTTGTTAGGCTTAAGAATTCTTCTTTTCCAAATGAATGTTCTCTTAATGCAATAACCCTAGATAAGAATCCTGTATTCATCATATTAACAACATATCCATTAGCATTAATATCTAGATATCCAAAATATAAGCATAATCACAAAAGTAATAATGAAACAAAATAGGAGTGCCATGGATAGATCCTCCTGAAGTTATCCATCTAAGCCCAAGGGCACAAGCACCTCATTAGGACAACCCACCCCTTGGCTCTGAGTTGAACATCCAAACTAAGACCATTCCATACTTGGAGTGGCATGCTTAGTGGAAACATTGGTACCTGCTTTCTCTACCCATGTTAGCACCTCATAAGACACTTGACTTATTGGGATAGTCGGGGAAATGGATAAGTGGCCCGGGCCTACCACCCCTCCAGGGCCGTAGCGGACTATGAGTGGAACGCCCACCCCTCCATGGCCCACCCAGGCCTTGGGATTGGGCAGACTATGAGTGGAATTTCCACCCCTCCAGGGCCCATCCTTGCCTTGGGTTCCGTGGGCGGACTTAAGTGGGGTTTTTAGGCACCACTTCCCTCGCACCTTTCCTCCCAATAAGCTTACAAACGCAAAGAAGACAATCTTTTAGCAATCCAATACATTTGCATTTATTACTGATTCTTTAAGTCAATATCAACATCATTGCCATCATGATAATACTAAAGAAAGCATTACACCAATAATCATATTAGCACTATCTATTTCTTATATTCAAAATATGCTAAATATTATTGCTAAGTGAGTACATCACCCGAGTTGCTATATCTCTCCCTCTTTCCTTACTCGCCTCCTTCAACCTTATACTAAATTGATCATAGGATGAGGACAATTCATAAATATACATAATCTACTTATGTTTATATTAAAGAGTCATCATTACTTATAATTATCATCATTAGTATTCATATATATATGTTTATATAATTATTCTTTCCTTATTCATATATATTCTTTATTCATTATAAAATTTATCTATATCTATGCATATATACTTGCATGCCTATTAAATAATATAAATATATATTAAATGGCTCTATATTCCAATGCATAACAATCATTGTTGCTGCTGTTCTAAATTGTAAATCGTATTTCTCCATGTTTTTCCCCCTTCCTTATTTTCTTTCCTTCTATTTATACCATTCAAGGTAGGTGACTCATGGGGGGAATGTATTGTTTGGTGAAAGAGGTGACTTTTCACAAAATATATCCCTTTGTTAGATTTAATTCTGCTATTATCACAATAATATCTATTTTTAAAATAATATATTATTACCAATAATTATGATATTTCAGATTTATACTTATTTATTATTTTATTTTGATGTTTTATTGAACATATTTTAACATTAAAGTATAATAATAAAACCAATTTGCTAATATCTTATTATTATTTTATTCTAATGTATTACAATCTTTGATATGTAATGATTATAATATTTATTTATTATTATTATTTTTGATATTAAGTTATTTAATACTAGAATGTTATAACTTATAACAATAATTTGCTTATATATTATTATTATATTTGTTATTTCATATTTATATATTTTTATATTGATATGATACACATTTATTTTATATTTAATATTAATATTGCTATTTAGTTTATTTATTAATTTATTTGTATTTTAACCCTTGGTCTTTATGGTTTTGCTATTTCGGGGACATGACACATTTATTCTTCCTTCCTTATGCAAGACTATACTTATATAAATGTGGGACTATAAGAGGCAAAAATACTGTAAGCGGTCAAATATCTTCAGTGTAGTCGGCCAGTTGTTATATTTCAATAAACTATAGTTGTAATAGGGAATAATTATTGGCATGTGCATTTGGGTAATTAAGTCCCGATTAGTTGTAGTGGGTTGTTATGGAATGTCACGACGGTTGGTTGCTGAACCACCACCGAACGTTATATGTACTCAGTTTTGTAGTTGGGAGAGATGACTATGATTCCATGGTTGATAGTACATAAATACTCTGTGATTGTACATGGTGATATTTGCTTGAAATGAATATGAACATCTCATGATTCAAGCATATTATGTTATTCTATTCTATGTGTTGCATATAGTTCAGTTTACTTCTTGTGTACGTAGTACGTTGATATAAATACTCAGTATGGCAAACATTTGGCGCCGTTGCCTAAGCGGACCAGGGAAGCACTCGTTACAATGCTAGCGTAATGGGCTGACCGGTAGAGGAACCTGTAGAAACGAATGAAGAAAGAGAAGACGACTTGACACGAGATTTGATAAATCTCTGGAACATATCCCTACGAGATCACGTCCAGAGGGAAGACCTCAGGTGAGAAATCTCTGAGGCAGTTGTTTGGGATCAACTCGAAGTGAACGATGAGGTTGATCACCTTCTCCACTGCATGCCAAGATTATTGGCCCGCCATTCAATCATCCTAGAAGACCTTCAGGCGGAGGATGAGCAGGAACACCGAAGACAACAAATCTTGCAACGGTACGAAGAACGAACCAAACGGGAAGAGGAGGAACGAGACACTAGCCGGAGACGTACCCCTGACAACCAACAATGATCGCGTGAAAGACCTGTAATGCCCGTACGACCAAACAAGGACAAGAACCGAATACCATTTGGGCACGAAGCGGAGGAGGAAAGAATTCGGTGATCATTGAGAGTATAGGAGCAAGAAAACTGGTGGCAAAGATTAAGTAGAGCACATCAGAGTTTTGTGGAAGGGAGGGACGAGAAACCATTCGTCACCCCATACGTAGAAAAATATAAAAGTCGAGAAAATGAAGATGAATTGAGTGGTGAACTTGAGAACAACATCCAACGCATTCGGGAGTTGTCCATATCGGACGACGACGAAGGGCTGAGGACAGGGAGATCTGAGCCCAAGACCCCTTGGCAGAGGGAGCATTCGAGTGGAGCCCAAGAAACCCAAGGTGTAGAGGGCATTGACGGAGGACGAAAGAGTGACTCGTACGTGGCCGAGAGTGCAAGTGATGCACCGGAACGTAACGAGGAAACCGGTCCAGTCGGGTTCAATATACAAGGAGGACAGCGAGGTAGGATGGTGACTTCAGAACGATAGAAGTTGCCAAAGTTTATGGGGAATGGGTCAGACGATCCAATACGACATTGCAAAACGTGTGAGACAATTTGGATAGCGAGTGGAGAAGATGACCCGGATAACTGGCTGAAAGCGTTTCCGGCGACACTCAGAGACAGTGCCATCGATTGGTACTCAGAGTTGGACCAAACATAGAAAGCTTCGTGGAGGGTATTGAAGTAGGCATTTCGAGATGAATTCAAACTTTTGAGAGACAACAGTGAAATTTTGCCCGAGATTTATAACACCAAACAAGGGAAGCATGAGAGTGTACGAACCTACAATCGGAAACTAAAGGACCTGTTGGGGAAACTGGAGTCACAACCAACAGATGGCTTAAAGAAGAGATGGTTTATTGAAGGGATGCTTCCCTCGCTACGTAAGAATATGAAGGTGGTACCTCCATCCTCGTACACTGAAGCATACAACCGTGCGATGGATATTGAAAGTGAGAACAAGACATCCTCTAGAGGGAAGAAGCATGATGATGAAGAAAGCGCGGGGGAGAGCGAGGATGAATCAAAAAACCGTACAAGCTCTCCGTCGTGACATGTTGAGAATGATGAAGGAACTAAAAGCGGACAAAGAAGGGTCTAAGGAAGCGACTGAACTATGGTGTACAAAATGCAAAATAGAAGGCCATACGAAGGCAAATTGTCCGAAGAAAATGTTCTGTGACATCTGCCAAGTTATGGGACACTTAGTCAAAGAGTGCCCGTACAATTTGAAAACACGGAGTGCGCAAGTGTTCTTCACACAGGGGGAACAATCCACCCCCTCGACCACACCACCTAAACATCAAAATAACAATGCATCTCCTGGCGGCTATCACAACAATTAGAGAAATAATACGCCAAAAAGGAAAATCCAATATGACAGCAAAGGTTGGCCCATGAGCCAGTGTCGGAGATGTAATGAATGGGGTCACTTTGCGAGGGAATGCCGGAATGGTCAAGTCGCAGGGGAGAAGCTGTGCAAGTGGTGTGGTCCGGGCGATCATGAAGACACTGACTGCTCAAAGCAGAAAGGTATCAACATACTGGAAGTAGCCGACGAAGAAGTCCTGGCACTTACAATGGCGTAGACGAAGAAGGCCAACTATCCGGACCCTCGTACGAAGAAAGAAAGGCTCCGAGAAGCCAGGGCAGAAGTGGAAGAAGCCATGGCAAATGAATGGAGAACTTCCAAAGCAGCTAGTACGTTGTTGCAGTTAGAGTTGGAAAAGAACATCGTATGGTAGGTGCTTCACACAACTGTACCAATCAATGTAACAAACCTTCTACAAACAATGCCTCAACTAAGAGTAGCACTCACAAATGTCATGATAGACAATACTCAGATGGGTCCGAGTGAAGACACCACAAAAACGATAGGAGAAACCACGGATCCAACGCTACTCGCAATAAGTGGCGGGAGGAAACTGGCTGTCGTACAAATGGAAATCCTGGGGATGAAACTCTCCAATACCATCGTCGACGGAGGATTAGGAGTTAACGTACTACCTGAGGATACATGCAAGAGCCTCGGGAAGCCCACACTCTGGCCGTCGACATTCCAATTGGTTGGTGCCGATCAACATAATATCAAACCGATCGGTATTCTAATGGCACAGAAAGTGTTGATAGGTATGCAACAATTCTTCTTGAATTTTGTTGTCATCCCACTAGAGAGAAAAGCGTACGACGCACTACTGGGACGGGGATGGTTGATTGCCGCCAAGGCGAACCATAACTGGAAGAAGAATACGCTCTCGATCGAGAGCCATGGGAAGAAGTATATTATTGATTTAAAGAATCAGGTGGTCAGTGAGGACTTGGCGTCTTCAGAATCAGAATTTGACAAAGGATCGGATGTTGATGAAGAAAGGAGGATAATGGAGCCAAAAGAGGAACGCGTACTGGAAATTGGAAGTTGTTCGAAAGATGAAACCAGTTCACTGAACGGGTTATTTCATTGGCAGATGGAGGATTATGAGTTTTTCCACCCGCATTGCAACATGCTGCAGATCAAGGAAGGGGAAGAAGGTGAAGATGAGGGCTTGGCCAGTGAGACATTCCCGCCAGAGTACGACGAGTATAAGGAAGGTACGACATAATTAGATGAGACGCTAGCTCATAAGCTTGAACAAGACAAACTCATCAAGTACGAGGAACCGACACTCAAAAGGGTGAATCTTGGGGAACAAGAGAAGCCTAGGGAGATTCTCGTTGGTGGTGACTGGGACCTCATACTGAAGGCGGCGGCATTTAAAATATTCATGGAGTACAAGGACACCTTCGCCTGGACGTACAAGGATTTGAAAGGCATACCACCGGAGTTGTGCGTGGATAGGATTCCGCTCGTACTAGGAGCCCAACCCGTACGAAAGAGACCCTATAGGATGAATAAGAACTATGCCGTGAAGGTTCAAGAGGAGATCGAGAAGATGTTGGAGGCAGGCATCATTTTCAAAGTGAATGTCAGTGAGTGGGTGTCATCGATTGTCATTTCCTTGAAGAAAGAATCAGAGCAAATCCGGATATGTGTCGAATTCCGGTGTTTGAATGTAGTAATTGTTAGGGACCCGTTTCCAATCCCCTTCACCGACACCATCTTGGAGGAGGTCGTTGGGCATGAAATGTACTCGTTCTTGGACGGGTTCTCGGGATATAACCAAATTTGTATTGCCGAAGAAGACAAGTTGAAGACAACTTTTGTGGTCGAAGATGGAGTGTACGTGTACAACCGGATTCCATTCGGGTTGTGTAACGCATCGGCCACGTTCCAAAGGATAATTTTGCACATATTTGACAAGATGACGGTGGGCAACTTCAGGGCGTTCCTAAACGATTGGTCCATTTTCAGTGACAAGGAAAAACATCTTAAGGCTCTTGGAGAATGCATGGAGAGGTGCAGAGCAGCACGCTTTGCATTGAACCCAAAGAAATGCAGGTTCATGGTACCACATGGAAAGTTACTGGGGCACATTGTGTGCAAAGCAAGGCTAAAGACCGATCCTGATAAATAAGAGTCATTGTGCATATGGAGGCTCCGAGAAACGTCATAGGTGTAAAGTCCTTTCTCGGCCATGTCGGGTACTATTGGAGGTTCATCAAGAGCTTTGCACAAGTATCATACCCTCTCGACCTATTGACAAGGAAGGGACAACCCTTCATATGGACGAAAGAACAAGAAAAAGCATTCAAGGAACTGAAGGACCGGCTAATCAGTTCACCTATCCTCGCGTACCCAGACTGGGACAAGGAATTCCATGTACATGTGGATGCCTCAAACTTCGCCATTGGAGCAACACTCGCACAAGTAGGAACACACGGGTTGGACCACCCAGTATTTTTTGTCAGTCGGCTACTCTCGAAGGCGAAGAAGAACTATAGTACGACCGAGCGCAAAGCACTGGGGATGGTTTACTCCGTACAAAAATTCAAGCATTATTTGCTGGCTATGCCATTCACCTTCTATGTGGACCATAAAACACTAATGTATTTGGTGAACAAGCCTATAATCCAAGGAAGAGTGAGTAGGTGGCTGCTATTGCTTCAAGAATTCACATTCACTATCATAGTACGACCGGGGAAGAGCCACGTAATCGCCGACCAGTTGTCAAGGATACAATCGGGCGAACCTGCAGAAGGAGGGGTGAACGAAGATTTTCCCGACGTGCACCTGTTTCAGATTGCAATACTCCCTTCATGGTATGAAAAGATCAGAGAATACTTGTCCACATCCACATTTCCAAAGGAAATGACACCGGCAGAGAGGAGGAAGTTCGTACTGAAGAGCAAGACATTTCAGCTAATTAATGGCTTGCTCTATAAGATGGGGTCTGACCAGATCCTCCGAAGATGTGTCATAGAAGAGGAAATACTGGGGGTACTTAAGGAAGCACACGAGGGTTTGGTTGGCGGACATATGGGCCCGGATGCTACGGTGAGAAAAATTCTCTTGGCAGGACTATGGGGGCCGACGATGCACACAAACGCACGGGAGTGGGTGTGAGGATGTGATACCTGCCAGAGGGTAGGGAAGCCTCTGAAGCGGGATTTTATGCCACTCTATCCATCGCAACCACAGGAGTTGTTTGAACGATGGGGACTGGATTTTATTGGGCCACTAAAGGTGAGTCACCTACATCGGTGTCGATACATTGTGGTAGCAACAGATATATCACGAAGTGAGCCGAAGCACGAGCATTGCCAGATAACATAGCCCAGAGCACAACCAGATTCATCTATGAACAGATAGTGACACGGTACGAGATTCTGATCCAGGTTACGCGTGATCAAGGAGGACACTTTGTGAACCACGTCATCCGACTTATGACAATGGAGTTCTAGATATTTCACAACCTATCAAGCCCATACTACCCATGAGCCAATGGTCAAGCAGAGTCTACAAATAAGGTGTTAGTGTCAATCATTCACAAATCATGTGGGGTAGAGGACGCTGATTGGGAAGAGTGGCTACCAGCCGTCCTGTGGGCGTACCATACGATGTATAAAGTGACAACATGACACACACCTTTCTAGTTGATATACGACCAGGAAGTAGTGGTACCAATGGAAGACATGGTACCCAGCCTAAGAATAGCCATGGAGAACTGATTAGGAGATACAAAGAGTTTGAAGGAACGGCTGTACAAACTCAACAAACTAGACTAGCGGAGGGTAATGGCACAATGGGTCATGAAAAATATGCAACGGAGAAGGAAGCACTGGCATGACAAACACCTTCGGCGAATGAACTTCCGGCCAGGACAATTAGTTTTGAAATATAACGTCCGTAACAAGATCAAGCCGGGGAAGTTCAAAGTACGTTGGTTAGGACTGTTTAAGATCAGAGAAGTATGCGACAATGGCTCTATAAAACTGGAGAACTTGGATGGATCATTTTTGCCTAATGCAATCAATGGATCAAAGTTGAAAGTGTACCAAGAGAGAAAGGAGGCGAAACACACAATAGCCATCAATATGCTTGGCTACGCCACCAAGGAAGATTGGCCTGTGCAGATGGAGACACCGAGGGAGGAAGAATGGTGCTTGGGGGGCCCCGGGTATACAACAGAGGGAGCCTGGACGAAATCAGGCAGGAACCACATCATGGAAGAGAGACTGGTGGAAAAGAAAGTGGAAGGAATTGCAGTGCCACGGATACACAAACACCAGACCAATGCAGTGTTCGGGACACCAACACTCTGGCAACGAATGGGTGGACATTGGAGTTACGTTGCCCCATATGAAGGCATACGAAAGGGGTATCTGGAAAAAGAAATGGATGAAGAGGCACATAAGGAGAAGGAAGAACAAGCGGCAAGAGAACCCCAACTTGAAGATAATGACGAAGAAAAGGATGAATGGGACGATGAACAATGGGAGGCATACTTCGAAAAGATGGCCCCTTCTTTAAAAATAGTGGTCATGACAGAGGATAAATTCATATCACATGTAGATGGGTACACAGAAGAAATACTTAAACTAATGAGAAGAGAGAGAAGGAAGGTGCCGAGGTTAAGGAAAATAGCAACAAAGGATGGACTCTGGAAAGTAATACCCAATCCAGCCAGACCCCCAATAGTAGAAGGCGAAGATGTTACGTGGTACCAGCAATACGAAGGAAGGTATGCCAACGACAGCCATAAAGGTATTGGTCCCGCTCCTTTGCTTGATAAATGGTTTGACGTAAAATACATAGGGACTTGTTGTGAAGAGGAATGTTATAAAGGATTTCCGCGCACATGTAAATGGTACTATGCATCTGAATTAAAGGTGAAGTTAGGTGACGAAGCAGGGAGAACAAAGAGAAAGAGAGAAGATGAAGAGAGAGGAGAGAAAAGAGGAGAAAGGAGGGAAGAAAAAGAAAATAAGAAGCGAAGGAGAATGAAAAGCAAAAAGTGAAGAGAGAGGAGAGAGAAAATACGAATAAGATGAAAGAGAAATTAAAAGAATTAAAAATTGAGGAGAGAGAAATTTCAAAAAATTACAAATGAAATGGCCAATTAAAATAAAGAAAATGAAATTTCAGCAAGTCCGAGTAGCAAGAAGACACGACCATTTAAGAAAATCGCTGAGGGAAATAAAGTTCGGCAGGAAAATACACTTCGGCAAGAAAATAAAGTTCGGCAGGAAAAAGTTTGGCGAAAAAATTATAAATTATATAATAGAGCCATTCAAAAAAATCGCCAAGGGAAAAGTTCAGCGAAAACTCAAAATAAAGAAATTCACTATAAAAGGATGGGCCACTAGAATCGTACGACATAACAAGCAGGAGAGATTGGCGAAAAAGAAACCGTGGCAGAGAAGGTCGAGGCATAAGCCGTACAGCGTACGACCTGATGAAGGTTTGATCGTACGACTGGAAGGAGAAAGAGAAGGCATAGCGCGACTTGGACTTGGGAAGGAAACACACGATCAAACATAGCTTGGTAAAAGGTTTTGGAAGCATGTACGAGGAGGAGCCCACAACGTACGACCTGACAAGGGGAAAGAAGGTTACACCGTACGACTTAGCAATAAGATAGGAGGATACACCGTACGGCTTCTTGAGGAGGAAATTAGAGAAGTGAAAGAACCTGTACGACCTGGCAGGAAGATAGCAAAGCAAGGCGTACGACCTGAGAAAGGAACAGGAAAGCCCGTACGGCCTCACAAGGTACGGATTGAGAGAGAGGATCACGCCGTATGATCAAGCAACAACAAGGAATTAGTACGACCTGGCGCAAGGAAGGAAGTCGTATGACTTGGCAATAAGGGAGAAAACAGAATCGTACGACTTGGCAGTGCAGGAAACCCCATCGTACAGCTTGGCAAAGGCTCCATCGTACGATCTAGGAGAAACACAGGAAGGTGCATCGTACCGTCAGGCAAGAGCATAGGAAGCCACATCGTACGGCTTGGCAAAAGCTCAGGAGGTTGCATCGTATAGTCCAACAGAGAAACAAGAGAGTTCGTAGGACTTGGCAGAGGGAGAGGAAAGCACGCCAGAGAATAGTCCGTACGACCTGGCACGAAGCAGCTCGCACGGCCTGGCAGGAGAGTTGTAGCACGGCCAGGGAGAAGCATCGTACGACCAGGACAAAACCGCAGAAGATTATCACCAGAGCAAAGCGGACGACTTACATCCATTCCATAGTCTGTACGACCCTTGGCAAGCTTTCAAATCGTACGGCTGGCAGGTGGTTGTGTATGAACTAGATAGTACACATTTGTACGGCTGGCAACTGCGGTTCAAATCAACAAGGTACGGGATTACTTAAATATTCAATTTTTTTTAATACAACAGTTGCCTCAGTTCGGCAGTTGCAGCAACGGTCAAGTAGACGGTAATAAAGCTGGTTGTGATTGTCGAGACAACACCAAAATGGACAAAGGAAAAAAAAACTGTGCAACACATGCCAAAGGTGGCGTCGACAGCAAGAAAGAAGAGAATGGACAATGATACGGACGCCATGACCTAGGAAAGCTTGACTGGCAATGAGTGCAAGCAATGGTGGAGGAGTACAATCGATGACCACACACTGATGCTTGCTTTGAAACATGCTCGTGTAGATAAGGCAGTGTTGGTACCATACTTTAATGCCCGTGACTTTGAGCCCTGGCTGAAGGCTATAGTGGATAATTACTGCCGACATTCACACAGATCCATCATAGACTACAGGGGTTGCCCGGTTATAGTTTCTTTCTGGGCATAGATCTTCGAGAGGGTATTTGGCATTTCAGCCACAGGGGTAGGAGTTAACAAGCCGGGAAAGATGAGTCACCAACACAAAGAAGTACTCATTCAACAGGTTTGCTGGAATGATTTGACAACCGAGGAAAAGGACACCATATGGAATGTTGGCAATCGAGGGCTTCGCAAAAGCTACTTGGCGAATGCTGAATGGAAATGCCTATTGGATCTAGTAAAATGCCGATTGATAGCAGCCAACCGAGCATCAGATATAGCCATTTGGATGGTAGATTACATGGTAGGGATCAGCGTGGGCAGGGTATACAATTGGGGGCGATTGCTCTCAGAACGGATGAGGGAATTCTTAGCGCAGCCACACAAGGCATTTTACATGACACAACACACGATTGCCTTGCTCCTGGATGCAATCCACACACCGGTCCCAGAAGGTAGGTGGGGTCGGCTGCAACCTCTCAAACATCTGGATCCAGGGTTGCCAACAATATTCTACTGAACAGTACTAGAGCTCAAGTAGGTTGGCGAAGGCTCTTTGGTAGGAGAAAAGAGGAAATGCTGAGAAGCATCTGTAGGAGAAGAAACATCGACAGAGGAAACATTGACACAAAGTGGGGAAGAAGGAGAAAGGGAGCACATTGAGTTATCTTCCTCGACATCAGTTGGGAGTTCGCCAGAGGACAAGGAAGTATCCGTGGTTGTAGCGGCGCAGACCATATTAGAAGTAGAAGAAGCAATAATACCACCTTTTCAGCCAATAGGGTTCACCTTGCTAGCACCACCAGCGGGTCAGGAGAGTTCGCCTGTCACTTTCACCCTACCAACATCATCCATCGGCGATAGACGAACATTGAGAGTGGCAGCCTCAGTACCTAGCGCATTGCCGGGATGGGCACCACTAGCAGAAGTGACCCCCATATCCTCGAGTTCGGTAGCCTCAGGCAATATGGTACGATTGCCAGGATTCACAACTACACTGCCAGGGTCGGCAATTTCAGTAGAGACAGCGCCGGGATTGGCAATGGAGGGTCTGCTAGGGACATCACCAGTGGCCCCCACTGAGCCGCTAGAGGTCTCAGGGACTTGGGGAACCATCACACCTCAGGAGCAAGTTCCCTCTGTTACACCACCAGGAGCGCCAGGAGTGGTCCAAATTGATAATTGGTTAGGGGCATACGGCCTAAGAGTGGAGGTGGCCGAGACGTCGGATGAGAATTCACCAGAAGGGGTGGTTGGTGATACGGATGTTGCAGGTTCAGCCATTCTGACCCAGGAGAGTGATACTGCGAAGATGACAGAGGAGATGGACGTAGCAGGAGGGCCAGTGGAGGAGCATCCAGTGGCAGAGGATGTGTACTAGTAGCCGCCAACGGCCATAGAGGGGATGGACGTAGCAGGAGAGCCAGTGGAGGAACAGATGGTGGCGGAGACCCCTGCAACAGATGAGGAGGATGCTTCTAATAGGGAGGATGATGATGACAGCGAGTCCAGCGGGTATGTGGTAGAGATGTCACAACTGGATCCATCAGACCCTTTGGGGACAGTGCAAAGATATGTAGAGGAGCTCCAACACATGGGGCGAGTAATGATGCAGGTGGGGCACATTTCGAAGGACCTAAAACTCGGTCGATCCCCACTCGTAGGCTAGGAGGTGTAGCGGATCAGAGGGTTTGTACAAATGGGGTGTGAGGCAGATTTCCCTCGCATTTTCACTAGCCAAGGTTGGCCGGCAAGTGAGACCTCAGCAATGCTCAGAGCATGGCGAGGTAAGCCACCAAGGATGGCAGGAAGGGATGCTGGAGTCCTAAAGAGCCTCTACCACATTGAGCTAGCATTTCGTGATGTTTTTTACAATGTGAAGAGGTAGATATTGTCTACCGAGTTGGCAGTGGTAGGAAAGGTGGAAGCCTACCAGATGCTGCAGAAGGTTAAAGAGGAGTCAACCATAACCATGGAAAATCTGCAAACTCAGTTAGCAAAACAGACTCAGATAGCCTGTTCACCGGTGAACCAGATAGCGACCTTGGAGGCCAAGGTGATTAGTTTGGAGGAAGGGAATTGCCAGAAGGAGGGGGAGATTAGGCAGAAGGAGGAAGAGACTCAACAGCGAGAGCAGATGTGGGAAGAGAAAATCAAAAAATTGGAGGAACAATTGGTGACCACAAGCTTGGAGACAGACAAAGCCAAGCGCCAACTGACGGAGGCAGCCCACATGGTGAAAGTTGTGAGAGAACGAGAGATTCTTGCCGATCGCCAGCTTTGCGTACGCACGGAGGAAGTAAATCGATTAAAGGATCAACACTCTTCTGCTGCTACTCCGACGTCATCAGTTCATCCAAGGACGTCCTCATTTCCCCCTTCCTCTCAGTAGATTTCATACAACATCATTTCCTGTTTTTATTGTCTTCTTTCGTGGGGGGGATGATGTAAGCAGTCAAATATCTTTAGTGTAGTCGGCTAGTTGTTATATTTCAATAAACTATAGTTGTAATAGGGAATAATTATTGGCATGTGCATTTGGGTAATTAAGTCCCGATTAGTTGTAGTGGGTTGTTATGGAACGTCACGATGGTTGGTTGCTCAACCACCGCCGAATGTTATATATACTCAGTTTGTAGTCGGGAGAGATGACTATGATTCCATGGTTTATAGTACAGAAATACTCTGTGATTGTACATGGTGATATTTGCTGGAAATGAATATAAACATCTCATGATTCAAGCATATTATGTTATTCTATTCTATGTGTTGCATATAAGAGGCAGAAATACCCCTGAATATATGCTTATATCTGGTAATAGAACTCTGCTGTGATGAACAGATCTGATTCCTTGCTTGTTCTTGGTCTCTACATTTCTACCTTAATCCCTGGTTTTCCTTATTGGTTTATCATTCATTTCCATTGAGCCCTCTTCTTCTCGTATATTTCAGGATATCAATCCCCTTATCATATTTAGGGGCTGCTGCCTTTCTGAGTGCAGTTCATCTACTTATTTCTGACTACTTCCAATCAGACTTCTTCCTTTCTTCCTCCCAAATCTGAGTGTTTCATATTAATGTATCTGTTGCTAGGCTCAGGAATATACTCCAGGTTCCTTATTTATTTCTTCCTTTCAGATTTCCTATACCTGAATGATTCCATGCTTATAGTATTTAATCTGATATATTTAGTCTTTTTTCCAATCTGCCCTACTATCCTTATTCCTTAATTCCTTTTGTATCAGATCTTTTTATTAATCTTATTCTATTTTCTCCATATCCCTCCTTTTGAGGAGTTCTTCCCTTTATATTCTCCACGGTAGAGAGGGAAGAGACACAGCCGTTCATTTCCCTTGGTGGGGACACATCCCTTTATAACTAATCACAGCCCGTCCTTGCTTCCTTTTGTTCTCTAGTGAGTTCACACCTATTTACAAAGAGTATGCTCTTAACAAATCACTGCCTTTGATAAATCTGATCACTGCTTTTAAATGATTACTCCTTTATGCTTATGATTGCTGCTTTTCAAAACAGATCGTGCCTTTATAAAATAAATTATTCCTTCTCCTATTTGAAAATTGCACCCCTTAATGATATTAAATTATTAATATTGTTCTTGGTGCTTTATTTTAGGGAGGTCAGCCAAGTTAAGACACTTCTCAATCTTATTCAAGAGGAGTCGGCCCATGTCTACTGTGTAGTATTTATTTGGTATTGCTGACATCTATAATGTTATAGTTGATAATTAGCAATATAATATTATCTTATAATTATAATATTAAATTGCTAATTGCTAATATTTCTTTTTATAGTTTTACTTTTAATATATATCTTGCTATTTATTTATTTGCATTCCAATGTTTTATATCTTAGTGTTATAATTTCGGGGGCATGACAGTCCACCCCGCCCAAGATTGCTTGCCCTCAAGCAATCACAACTAAGATTTGTAAATTTAAATATTGCTCCTTTTTGTGATGAAATTAGTTTCGGTTGTGATACTCTGACAAGAATTGGAAATTCTAATTCAGGTGATGATTGCTTTGGTTTGCTTGACCCTGTCATTAGAGAGTAACTGTTAGTATCCTTGCCTTGATTTGAGTGAACAACCCCAGATAGTTAGGATTATCCAAGAGTGGGTCCAAGTGCTGGCTAAACTCTCAGCCCTTCCAAAGTATGACAATAATCAAGAAAAGAGCTCAAACATGACAGTTTTGAATGGAGCTACGTGGCATGTAGCCTTTATGCAGCTTCTCATGATCATTGACCCTTGGCAGTCAATCCCTGAAGGTGTCTGTTTCTACTTCCAATGGGACTGTCACTGCTTAGTGAAGTAATAGATGCTCTAGTCTCTTGAAGTTTCTCTTTGATTATCCTTGCTTTATTGTACATCTTGGAAATCATGAACTATATAGTGTTATCTATACTATTGAACAACAGTTTAGTTGTATTTGACTGTCTTCATTTGATAGCTTTTTGTAATACTGAGCTGGTACAATTCAAAGAGTTAAATAGGCATTTTCAGCTGATTTTGTAATCCCAAAAAGGTTGGCAAGATTAGTTATCCACTTCATCTCTTGTTAAAATTCTCTTTAATATATTCCTTTTATCAAAAAAAAGGTTGTTGGGTGTAAGCATAACTCTTTTAAAAGTATTTTGAAGTCCATTCACAAAGTATTGTTGCTTGAGCCCATATCCAATTGATTATTCACTTTCTCCATCATTTATTTAGATCCAAGTTTTTTCTATTATAATCTTTGATGGATTGCCCATTCCCTTGTTTTATTCTTGCCAGTTCATTGTATATATGGACACTAGTGTGCCACCCATGGAATTCCTTATGGAATTCGATTTTTATTTCTGTCTAAGCCTTATTTTTTCTGGCATCCAGCTGCTCATACCATTTTCGTGCTTCTCTGGTTGTAAACAGTGAGCTAGTTTTTACTTGCCTGATAGCTGTAGTTGGTTTATAGCCTGATAATGGACAATCTTTTGACACATCAATTAACCTATTTTAGTTGGTACTACTTCAAGATCAATTTGAGATACATGAATCTGATTTATATCAATGTCTTGCAGAAGATTCTTCTTCCAGAATCTAACTTGTCTTCAAGTCTCTTATTTCTTGCTTTATTTCTTCTTCTGTTGCTAGCAATTATTGAATTGGTTGTTTGCTTTTGATGTTACTATCCAAGTACAATGCTATAAACTGATTCTATACTCATTCCTGCTAAATTGTGTTCACCAATGTAAAGCTACTCTAGGCATCAAGTGTTCAAACAGCAAACATATATTTAGAAAAACTCTTATCTATTCACCAAGGTAAGCATGGCTGAAACTCTTTGGTGGCAATTGCAAAATAATATTACCATAATGATTATAAACAACTGTTCTTATATGTGATTGATTCTCAAGACTTTTCAGCTCTCTTTTATCTACTTAAGTAAATCCTGTAATGTACCCTATCATGGTTAGACACACTGGCATAGAGTTCACATCATATTGTTGTAGGCAACTAAGCTGGTTTATTGGCTCATCAATTTTGTTGATAAAATCTTCTTTCTTTAATCATAAGTCAATTCAATCTCTATTTGTTGTCCTCTTTTGTATTTTATTTGATACCATAGATGTGGTGTAACAATTCAAATGCGTGCCTTATTTTATTAATTAAAATGCAATTGCATCTTTCATTCATTGAAGATAATTAGTTTTGGCATTTAGGGGTTGTTATTCTGTAGAACAATGATTATTTGGCTCACTAGTAAAATACATTAACACTTGTGGATTCTTTTGATATGGTTTCAGAGAGTCAACAAAATTAGTTGTTTCTTTTAATCTATGCTCTTAAATTAGTAGGCATACTGTTTATTTATAACTCCAGCTTCATCTGTAATAATCTTCTCATGTTTACAGGGAGGTTGCCACACTCTCACGATTGCAGCATCAACATGTTGTTCGTTACTACCAGGTCTGTTTTTAGGTTTATTTTTAATACTGTTTAGTTTTCTCTACTCTCTTATTTCAATCAGCTGTCTCTGTTTTGTTGTACATATTGAAATGGTTGAACTCTATGATGCTATCTATGTTTCCTCAACAGCAATTTTGTAGCAGTCAACTGTTTCCTTTCTACAGGTCTTGCTAGGTGGCAATGGTTAGGGCATGGTCAATTCATATAACTATGTGTGATCCTATGTAGTTAGTCTGGCAGTCAATTTCAGTTATTTTTGGCAGTCGTTTCAAAGCATAGGGGACCTGTCAGCTTCCTAGCAGCTTTGGTTTCTTTGAAGGGTAGCGAGCAAACTAGACGGGGGATCATCAAGAGAACTTAGAGCAGAGCTACGAACAGAAGTTGGGATACTCTATTATTGATAGCTATTTGGGATGCCATTGATCTTCTAGACTGTTGCATAGTGTTGCAAATTTGAATAGTCATTCTTGTGGATGGAATAAGATTTATAGAACTTGAGAGTAAGAGCTTGAAGAAGCCATTATGGTGTGAAGCATTTCCATCTAATTCCCTTTAGGTGGGATTACCTGAGAGACCATTGTTTATGGATTTGGGTAGTGGCATGAACTCATGCACGCATTGCATGATGTAGCATTGGTATCAATGCAACTACAAGCTTCATTTGTGTGTGAGGGGAGGCTATACCAACTAGGTCTAAGCCTATGATTGCTGAGTTGCTATAGGTCATGTCATCCTTAGGGCAATGTGCTGAGTGTATTATAAGACCTATTGCTTTGGATCAATGCACCCTTTTGAAGGGTATGAATGTGCCAAAATTTGGTGGTTGTCGGGTGAATTTCTCATGAGAAAAAAATAGACTAGAAGCCTCAACTCATAGACAAGCAAGAACCAAAAAGATTCTTCTACGTGTGCGAATGAAATTTGTGACAACACTTTCTAGACCCAACAGAAAGATTTTTCCCATGGATTTTTTAGCTCTAAGAAATCTTGAGAATATGGAAACCCATAGGCTTACAATTTTCATGTATTTGCATGGGAATCTCTGGTGAAGGTTGCATCCTCTTCTAATCTACTTGTAATCAAATTCTTTTCTACTTCTAGAAAATAAGCTAGTCTAATGGCTAATCTGATTTAATCTATCATTACAAGAAGGGTTAGGGGATTTAAGAGATAAAAAAGGTTTAAGGGTGCAAAGAAAGAAAATAAATATGGGCAATGTGCCAAACCGCCATTGATCAATCAAATCTCCCGTCAACATTCAACCAATTCTTTAGACATGAAAAAACCAAGGTTTGTGGCCAAGGCTATGCCAACTTACTTTTGTGAAATCATTTAATGGACAAAACTCCAAACATACATTGTCATGTTTTGCAGCTTTGAAACATACACAAACAACTCACGTTCATTCATGGGTCATAAGCAAGCAACCTCAAAGTATACTTGAAATTAAATTTAGAGGGCACTCTTTGGATTGAGATATGACAAACAGCCAAAAATAGCATGTCTACTCATCTAGAGTCAAGATATTTACAAAGGGACTACGCCCATATCTACACAAGCTGTAGAATGTCTACATTGTGTAATGGCATTGAAGGGGGCTTGAGAAAATTTACAAAGAATAGAGGAAGAAAGAGAGATGAAGGATAGATGGTAGAGGGGAAAGAACATATAGCAAATAGTTTGTTGAAGATGTCAGACCTGTGATTGAGATGATGCACCCATGGGTGGTTAGAAGTTTGACTAGTCTGTTCAAAAGTGTGACGGCTTTTGCTTGTTGGTTGTATGGTTAGCGAATGCTATGCTAGAGCTTGTAGAATTTGATAGGAATGGATCTTACATGTCCATGGAGTCACAAGAGGGAGTTGGTGCAATGATAGGCTATTGGGGCTGTTAAGGCATGTGTTGGATGTGAGTTGGGAGAAACCGCTTTCAATTTGTCTATGCTGACTTGGTCAATTGCAAGAACTCAACAAAATTGGAAATATGATGATGTTAGAAGGACCTCACAACTTTTTGTGAGAGAATATTGAGGGTAGGCCCAAATAGATACAACATAAAGACTTGATAGTGCCTTGGGTTGCCATGTGTGTTGAGTTCAATGTTTGCTATTAAACAAAATGCCTGTGTAGTAGGAAATCACAAAATCTTTTGCTTAAGGAATGAATGAATAAGACAAAGCATAGCGAAGCCCATATGTGCTTTATTGCTAGATAGAAAGGCTCTTCAACATCATTGGATTTGATGATGGATGGTTTGTAGGAAAGCAAGATGCCAAGTCAACAAGATCACTTGAAAAGTCTTGCTAAAGGAAAGAAAATTTCCACCAAAATTTCAAAGGGAAGAACTTTGCTCATTTTTTCATCTTGTGAACCATGAATAAGAAGCTTTGTGAGAAGGTGGAGATCCATTAGAGGAAAAATAGACCATCCAAACAAAATTGAAAGGAAAATATTTCCTTCGAGAAAACATAAGGCAGTGTGATAAAAAATGCACTACAAGACCCATAGAGGCATTATAAAACATTTGTACATTTGTGGATCAATGGCATGGGGAGCAGAAGGTCACTCTTCTTGGAGTTTTATTTCCACTAGAGGGTTTCTCTAGATGTATCTTGTGTTGCAATTGTGTGTGTATGATTGTTATTTTTTTTGGTTAGTATTCTAAGTATTTCTTTAGGTTCGACATGCATATGTTGTTTCTTTTCATCTTGAGATAATTGGTAGAGTATTGTTCAAATAATCAATTAATCAATTTGTTGATGTGTTGGAGTGTGGCATGGCCACCCTAGTTTATGGATTAAGCAATATTAGAGTGGGTTCCTTCCTTTTGACAAAGAGGAAGGAGTTTCAACAAGGTTGTATCCTTGTGGTTGAGTTTTTCTAATGGTCCAATGTAGTTTGTTTTTCAATTTCTCTTGAAGTGCAAGTTTGTGGCTTGTAGAGGACGTCCATGGGAAAAGGAAAGAAGAGCAAGGTAGAAGAGGTGGAGGGAGAGAATTTGTTACTCCAAATGTAGAACCAAAGGTTGAGGAAGTAGTTGTGTTCATTGGAAATTGAGAAAGAGGTATTGCAAGTGTTCTTGGAGACAAAGTTGGAAAACTTGGACTCAGCAGCCCAAAATAGGATTGGGACTCGGGACTCAGCATAGACTCAGCAAAAAACTTGGCCAGGACTCGACAAAGAAGAAAACCGTAGTTTTACAAAAAATAAAATAAAATTAATGTAGTTAGAGAACATAAGAGCCTAATTTGATTATCAATTTTTCATAATTCAAATATTAAACATGTTATATGATCTTTAAACACTCAATATTTGAAATTTCATCATTCATACTCAGTTTCAAAATTTCAAATGAAAAAAACAAACAAAAAACAAGTTTTAAACATTCATACTCATTATTTCTAGGCGATGCCAAGAGTCCTAAGTTGGGACTCAGGAGTCCAATTCCAGGATTCGCGTGAGTCACTCGCTAGGACTCGAGAGCCCTAGCCTAGATTCTCCAAGTCTCGGCTTGGGAGTCCTTGGTGAGTTGACTCGGTGAGCCCAAGGACTCGGGAGTCCCAAGAGTCTTTTCTAGGATTCAGAGAGTCCTCAAACTATGCTTGGAGAGTCATGGAGATTAACTTTTGGCCACATTGGGAGTATTGGGAGAAGAGTTGGAAGAAACAAAAGATGTTGGCCAATTTGTAAGGTAGGAGAGTAGGTTAGGATTAGGTTAGGATTAGGACCACTATTCCCATATCTATAGAGGGGGTTCAAATCAGATCTCCAATTCCAAAGCCATAGCAACTAGAGTTGGTGCTTAGAGCGGGAAAAGTCCAACACAACAGATTGCGTGGAGATCGGATGGGTGGGAGGATATAATTGGCATACTGCTGCGTATCGGATGGGTTAACATCAACTGACATAATTATACCCGTGGCTTTAGGAACTAGCTGTTCACCTTCCTTCTATTTGGTCATGCCATTGGTTTATCTCCTTCACCCTAGGATCCCCTTGCTTGAACTCGCCCCATGGGTCCTCCGAGATGCCCCCTAACCCAAAGATATATGGATTTGTCAACAATAATAGAAAGGACGGATGGGTATATGAATAGCAAAGTTGCCCCTGATTGTGCCTTTGCTATTGAAGCATTGATAATGGTTCCGGATATGAATGGGTCAACAACGGAGGGGGACTCAATAGGCAGTGACACAGTGAGGCCTATGCCCCCGACGAAAGAACCTTCATGTGTGATGCACAAATTTAGTTAGACGTTTGCATAGTTGAGACCTAATCAAGTTCTCTTTATTCCCATCAAGGATCCTTTGGTAGTTTCACACTAAGGTATTTGGTTCATGTATGTTAACATAGATGGGGTTTGCTAGACAGAGGCTTGAAAAGGATGGCCAAGGCATGGTTAGTTCCATCAAAGTTGTTAAGATACCTCAACATATAGGTTTGGGTGTTCGTTGGTGGTGTCCATGAGGTTGGGGAATGTTTGAAAAATGCAGCTTTGAGAGGAGCTTGCAAAGACATTAAGCTTAAGACACCATGTGCTGGAAATCAGCCCATCCAAGATACAAGAATCATTTCTTTTGTAAAGCTAAAGATGTTCGTCAAACCTAGTTGATGTGCAAGTTGCCAAGGAGGAGAAGATAGCTCAAGAAAACCAAGAAGGCGTCTCCAAGGAGAAGAAGGCATTAGCTCCAAGAAGAAGGGGGTCGTTAAAAGACTCTCCATAGCAAAAAGGGAAAGAATATGCCAAGGGGGAACCCAAGGAGTCCATGGCCAACAAGGTGTGCAAATGTTGTTTGTTGTTGCAAAAAGAGAGAGCATATAGCTAACAATTGTTGAGTAGCACATACATATACTTTTTGCAGTTTGCATAACCATAGATTGACTATTTGTTGGAGGAAGATCAAGAACACCAATAGGGAGCCAAGAAGCTGCAAGGAAGAATTGTCCAAAGAGCTGGGCAATGGTTTTTGCAGTCATTGTAGAAAGAGTGGGCATAGCTGGGCAATGATTTTTGCAGTCATTGTAGAAAGAATGGGCATGGGCAAGAGATATTTTGGAGTATTCATCCACAACTTCATCCAAATAATGCAAGAAGGGAGTGTCACCCAAAAGCAAGGAAGAGGAGATTGCCAAGTGGAAGAAAGACCATTGGAAGAAGAACCCACAATGAGGGAGCAGTCCAAAGAGGATTTCTCATCTTCAATACATGACTATAGTGGTAAGAAAACCTTACTTCAAGTCTGGGTGGGAGGTTTCCATTGTTTGTAGCTGCAAATTAATAATAATAGTTTAATCCTATTAGGATATTAATCACAGACTAGAATCATATGTAATAATGTAATATGTAGTTTCTATTACACTTGTTTGTTAGCATCTTTTGTTTGTAACTGCCATCATTATGGCCTATCTAACTCTCGTCTGTGATTAGACATTCTTCAATAATATAAGGCTGCCATCTTTCGTTGAGATTGACACGCTTCTTCTCTTATTTCATTCTTTTGCTCATACTAATAAATGTGTTTCAAGTATTAGAATGTAAAGCGAAATAACTCCATTGCTGCAAGAAAAGTATAGAGTATGGAGAAACCTAGGCCAAGTGTTGAGCTAAGGTACAAGCAACCCACCACTAGTGAAAAGCTGAACAAGGTTGTTCCCTATATTTCCTGCAAAGCAAATTGCTTCTTGTTTGTGTTTTTAAGATGTTGCTGCAGGGTTTCTTAAGTTGGTTTCAGTGGGATGTCCAACAGTATTTTTGTGACAAGTTGGTGCATACTCATGGACCTAGATGTTATTTTGAGGAAGTGATTTATCCCAACTAAGATATTGCCCTAAAATCTGAAACAAATCTGCCCTAGATTTCTGCAATTTTAATTTTCTGCTGTAACCCTAGCAAACTGCCCAGAATTTCTGCCTTCAAACAAACATGAACAGCAAATGCAAATACCATCTAAATGCTCAAATAAAGAGTGATTATGGATCCTTACACTTATCCTTTCGATCATGAACAGAATCAGCAACATATGACAATAATTTGGTCAACAAAAATGTGAAACAAGTCTGAAATTCATTTGCCCAAACTGCTGTTACAAATCAGAATTATTGTCTATGCAAAGTACATCACAAAATGGGCTCAAACATGCCCAAAATTAGCCCAAAAATCTTGTGTTACAAATCAGGTCCAAAATACATACCAAAATGCATAGGAAATGCTTCCAAATATGCCCCAGCTGGGCGAACTACTCTAGCTATGCAAAGATGCCAAAAGTATGCAAAATGTGAATGATGATACCTCCAAAACCCTACAAAAAGGTGCACTGGTATGCTGGTCCAAAAATGAGGGTTTGAAACCCTTGCAATGCACACAAATGACCTCCAATCACCAAATCACCCTTCCAAACCCTAGTCGCCTCACCTCCAAATGATGCGCTCCACTCTATGGTGAAACCCTGGAGCAAACAATGCAAAATCTGCCTTCAAAAATGCTGCTCAACTGATCTGCAAATCTGATTATCACTTTCCAGCCCTTAATCCACCACAAAACGCCATTGAAGCACAAGTAGACCTCCATTATGAAGACTTCCCAAGATGAGATTGGGTTTTCGTCCAACTCACCAACAATTTGCAAGGGTTTTCGTCTAAGTTACCGGTTCGGGTTTGGGGACGGGTGCGGGTACAAGAACCCAGTACGTGGGTACGTGAAAGTTTTTTTTAGGGGTTTGGGTACGTATGGGTACGTGTGTATATATATATATATATATATATGTATTATATATACAAAAAAATAAGAGAAATATATAGAATTGTAAAACTAAATCATTTCATAGTATGATACTTGATCATTGATCAATGCCAAATGCCAAAGATAAATATTAAATGCCAATTGATAGTTGTATTTGATTGATTTGAAAGCAAATTGGGTACAAAATGGCATCCTCATGTGGAATGCGCTGATGTTGATATTCTTAAACAAAATGAAAATAGAAAATTGTTTTTGTAAAAATGAAAGTAAATACTACATTAATATCTTTTACAAATTTACATCTTCCTCTTTCCCATGAAAATGAGGTGCGCCATGGAGTTTTGTATGGTTTCAGAAGCGTTAAATGCGATATTATAGATGAAGACTTGTAGGAAAACTATGGAAACTTGGACTTGGAGAGTACCTAGAAAACCAATTAAATTCAATGGGAGTTTGAGCGCAATGTCTCCAATGGGGTCGAGGGGCAGTGCCCCTTGTGGGGGTCTAGGGGCAATGACCCAAGCAGGGTCTGGGGGCAACGCCCCCAGTGGGGTTGAGGGGCAACGCCCATCGTGGGGGTCTGGGGGCCCTAGTGGGATCGAGGGGCAGCGCCCCCGTAGCTAGCACCAATTTAAGGCTTCTGAAACCATACAAAACTCCATGGCGCACCTCATTTTCATGATTTTTGAGTGGCAAAAAATAATGCTGACAAAGCCCAATTTAAGACCTTCAAAACCACAAACCGCAAAAAATATGAGGTAAAAATGAAATGTATGTGTTTGAAGGCCTCATATTGGGTCGTTTTAGGGTTAGGAAGAAAAAAAATTAACAAAAAAAAAGTTTTTTAATCAAGTTTGGGCCCACATTTTTTGACTTGGCCCATGGGTTTGCCTAGGTTCGTGTTGCGCGCGCACCAACACTGTGGATTCGCCTGGGTGCGCGGGTGTGCGCACCCGGGCGAACCCACAGGGCTGGGCGCGCACCCTGTGCGTAGGCACAGGCGAATCTGTACCAAGTTCGTACTCGGACCGGGTTCGAGGCCTGTGGGTGCGAACTCGGTAACTTAGGTTTTCGTCCTTAGAATGAATGCAACAAGTTGCTGGTTCAAATTGAAAATAATATTATCATTATTTGTGATGATCAAATGCCTTCTCAAGATCTTGTATTTATATCAAACTTGTCTCCTTTCCCCAAAGAGGCCGACACCTCTCAATTTCACTTTGGGCGCCCAAATTCTATTTGAAAATTGCACACTTTATTTTATTTTTTAAAATGAGGCACCCCAAAATAGAAATAAAAATATTATTAGTTTAATCACTTTTTCCCCTTTTTAATTCCACAAATGGGCCAGCCAACTCCTTGGAAAAATAATAAAATACTTTGCGCCTCAAAAAATAATAATAAATTATGGAAAATTAATTCCCAAGTCTGCCTAGCCAAATAAAAATTGAGCCATAAAAGAATTATTTCCAAATATTCAAGGCTTAAACCACATTCCCTTACCTCATGAGTTAGCCTACGGGAATGTTGAATAGGCTAATTCCCTCACTTAGTGCTAGGTGATCATGTCGGAAACGAGGACGTTACAGGAAGTAAGACAGTTTGTCTACTATGTGGTTCCTAGAAGGAGGTATAGACAATGCTTAAGGCAAGTGGATTTTTGTATATGCTGCTGCTTTTGTTGTCATCATGAATTACCTTAAGCTTGTTGGGGACTTGATGCTTTGTGCTCTCTTTTCCATTGCATAAGACCCAAGTCGGGCAAGCATTTTGGAGATTGTTTATTCTCGAGCTTTGTTGTTGTAAGTTTCCAAAACCCTATGTTGAAGGACAGCTTTTGTAAACACCTATAAAGAAAGGCGATTTTTTTTTTGTACTCAGCGTATTGTTGCAGATTTTTGAAGACCCCACGTGAAGGGCAAATTGGAGTCTCATGAGAGGTGGAAACTAGTCACAAAGAGTTTTGGCTATTGTTGTCCTTACATTTTGATGACCACTATTTTAAAGTTTTGTGTCCACCAAGTTGAAATATGTTAGTCAAGTCATCTTCTCAAGGGTCATACAAGTACTTTAAATTGTTTGCAAAAGTTTTTTGTCATCTGAACATGATTGAGTCGAATTTTGGTTTTTCAAAGAAAAATCATTAATGTTAAATAGTCTTGGTTGTAGGTGATCTAGGAAATAATGCAGTTGTTTTAATTCGTTGAAGAATGTCTGAGTGGAGTCATAAAATTATTATGCCAAATGTGTCATTTTGTTGATATTGCAGGAATTTTGAATATTTGTGCACCATAAACATTAGCATTATATGTAGTGCTTTGTCTTGCTTGTACAGTTTGAATAGTCCAACATTATAGTGTAAATTGGCAGGGAATCAGACTAATCTTGCGGTTCTGCAGTTGCTGCCAAGTGGCTTGACCAACCTGAAACCCTAATATAGTGTACATTTGAGGTTAGGTGAAAATCCTTGAGATGTGGTCAAAACTTGTTGCAATTTTGTTCACTTAGTTTTTGTGTTTATATATGCTACATGTATGTATGTGGTGAGATGGATTTATATGTGTAAGTTTGGAAGGATGTATACATATACATGTATAAATAAATGTACACATCAACATAATATACTTGTAAATACAAAATATCTAAATTCTTTGCAACCTGAGACGTCATATTGCAAGGTCATGTGGAATACGTTTTGAAGAATTACTATAAATAACACAAATGGACAAGCTAAGGACTTCTAAATGATATCTCATGGCATGGGACAACATTTATTTTGAGCATTTTGAACCAGTGAAATTTTAAGGGCGATGTAAGTACTTTTAATTACAATGTTTGTTTATCGATTGAGCTATTATTTGCTAATTTATGGAATGCTTTCAGGCTTGGTTTGAGACTGGTGTAGGTGGCTCTTTTGGTGTGCTTCCTGGTGGGTCAGAAGATTTGGACGGTTCAGAAAATTATATCAGTGAAGAACAGTTATCAGATCTTCCGTCTGATCCTCAGGATAGAGCACAAGTAACATATTTGTACATCCAAATGGAGTCCTGTCCTAGGTATTCATATTTCTTTATGTTTAACACTATTTCTGTGCATGAAATATGTCAGCCTTTGTGTAATTGCAAGTGACTTCCTTCTTGAAAAGTATTTGCAAATATATACCTGAAGGTTAATATCTTTCTAGAGCTTATTATTCATGAACTATGGGGAATGATGTGATATCACTGATCTATTTAAACTGCCATGATTCCAAATGATCTTAAATACTTTTGATGGCGAGGATAAATATAAAGAAAATTTATTTCACTTAAGAGATTGCAAATGCATTTGGCCCAAAAGATACAAGAACATCTTAGAGCTGTATCATTTCTTGCTTGTGCTATGGAGCAGAAATATGTGTGCAAAAATTAATAAATACATTGATACTTTAAATTAGCAGGTTATTCTTTTTGCTGGGTCACAACGAAGAGAACTGAATATCTCTGTAAGCTTCTGTTTTTAGTGTTTAGAGGCTCTTTTCATTAATTTATTTTCAAAAAAGTTTGACATTGTTTGAAACTTATTATTGATTGAAATTAATTCTATCATTACCTCTGTTTATACTTTTTGTTTGAATTCTAGTTCTCTGTTACCTGAAATTGTTCTTTTCGATTGAATCCTATTTCTCTGTTACCTCATTTTGTGCTTTTTGATTGAATTCTATTTCTCAGTTATCTCACTTTGTACTTTCTTATTGAATTCTAAATTGATCTTCCTGTATAGGGGTTTATGTGTCTTACTCTCGTGTTTTTTAGCCTCCAACAACTACGATAGTATTCCTTAGTCTGTGTTGGCTAGTGTTCATGTTTCATTCTGACGTGATTGGAATTAGCTTATTATGATTTGATCAACTAGCTGGGTTCAGGGAATGGTTACTTCTGTCTTCCACATTCTTTAAACTTCAAGTTTTTCTTGGAATGAAGAATTCTGCATGGTATCATTTTTGTCTTGTCAGATTAAAGGCAATCTTTGAATTTCTCTCTCATCAGATGCTTAAGTCTTTATGTATTCCCTTGAAATTTAAGTTTACAAATTTTTTTTTGACCTTTGGCAAGTTTGTTCATTTCTTTTTTGGTTTTCCCAAAGTGGAACTTGGCATTTTCTTTATGTGTAAATTTTAGGAGCTTAGTCTTTTCCATTTCATTAAAATGATCTTGTGGAGAAGTATGAGTCTTACCTTTTCTATAACAATCCAGTTTTATTCATTATCAGATTATCTGAGATTTTATTGGCATATTAATAGTTTTGAAATCTACATACATATGCTATGGATAGTGCATTTCTGCCAATCTCATACCAAACATCCATAACTTAACAGTACTTGTTAAATAAAATATTGATGGTTATTAATGGACAATACTATCATGGATACTAAACAGTTTGCAGCACATTGTTCAAATATTGTTATTGTCAAATATTTACCTTTGGCTAGGGTGAGAAAAATAATTAGTCATTGTATAGAAATGTGGTTCAAAGATGCTAGTTGACACAGTTTTTATCCTTGGGAACAATAAGGGTTTATATTTTTTTATTTTGGTGGTGCTCAATCCATTATTTGCAAAACTTAATCTAAACTTTATAAGAAAATATGTTCAAGAAGCATTGAAAACGGAAATTTAATGTGTTGTAAATCTAAGCCTTGTGTTGCCGTATAAAAATGATAGAAATTGAAATTTTCAGTACTAAGAATCCCAAAGAAGTTTGTAGAAAAATGAACTTACTTGTGTCCAGAAATTTAATTTGAGTAATAGTAAACTGCACAACTATACTTATAGCATAGCATCTGTGCATAAAATTGAAAGAAGTGAATTCTTCACCAGGGATTCGTGAAATTGTATGACACATATCACTCCATGTGTTTACTGCTGTATCTGATAAAATAAATACATGAATTAGTAATAGGGATGACAATGCACATACCAGATCCATGAGTAAAATATATCTTTATTTGCACATAAAATTATTACGAAAGAAGACCAAAGATGGTCAGCTAGGGATCAGAGTTGATATACCTAGATCATATTACTTTCCTTGATGATACACAATCTATTTGAAGAACCCGACGGTTGCCAAGTAGAATACAACCATCAAGTGATTGATGCTTATAACTACCTAAAGCCGACAACCAATTAATACAAACAATTAATACATAGTTGGATAATCAAGTTTATTGAAACATAATAATAGACATTGTACATTGACTACATCATTCCCCCCAAAAGAAAAAATCGTCTTCCAGATGATAAGTAAACATCAAGTAGAATTAGGGAAGACTTTCCAAACTATTGACGATATTGTTGACAAGGACTTGTAAAGAAATTTAGAAGTTTACTTTGCAAACTCAGACATGGAGTGTACTCGGAAAAACAAATGAGTGCAATGAGGGTCTAGGGGCAGCGCCCCGGTGGGGTCAACAGGTGGAGGCTCTGCCACCAAGACCAATTTAAGACTTTCAAAACCACATAGAACTTCATGGTGTACATCATTTTCATGATTTTTTAAGAGGAAAAAAACAATGTTGACAAAGCCAAAAAATAGAGATTTTGGAGTGTTTAACCAATGTATGATGGCAACTAGGGAAGGACATTTATGTATGATGGTTGATGGCCGTATGATGGAGAATTTTTGACTTGGAAACTGTGTAATGCGAAATTTACAATGAACACCAAAACTGGATCGAGGCCATACTATACTTTTTGGAGATCAGCGTACGAAGCAAGAGATGTAAATTGGTTGTACAATGCAAGTGATGTTGTGAACTGGGCATACATTGAATAAAAGAGTGTCTTTGTTGTACGATGAAACAGTGATGTTGACTTGACTGTATGATGAGAAAATGTCTTGACCATATGCTATAATCAAGAACAGGCCGTACAATATAATGAAGTCGTTTGACATAAGGTAGTATTATGGTGATGATTGACATTGTATGGTGAAGAAAATTTCACACGCTGTATGGTACCAACAAGCGGATGATGGATGACGTACGGTGGAAGTTTTTGATGTTGTACGTTGTAGGAGTAAAGGATAAATTCGTCATATGGTGGAGTGGTTGAGAATGGGCCGTAGGATGTGATCACGGATATGCCGTACAATGTGCACAGTGAAAGGCCATATGGTGTGCTGTATGAATGAATTCTTTAACTATTCCAGTGTCAAAGGCCATACGATGTGTTGTATGAATGAGTTCTTTAGCTGTACCAGTTGCGAAGGTCGTACGGTATGATTAAGAGGTAAATGCTTTGAGCTTACTTTATACTTCCATACGATGAGTTTTCTTCCCTTTCTTAATTGAACCCGTACTTTGTACCTTACTTTTTCATTATTTAGTTTTTCAATATTGTATATTTTTCACCTTTTTCGTTTTCCAATTTTCTTTTTTATTTTTCTGTAAATTTTCTATGAAGTTGATTTGTTTTCACTAGTATTTGTACGCTCCAGATAAAATATTTTTCTCTTAGTACTTCGAGACGTATTGTTAGTAATTTTGCTTTGTTTTGCAAGGTTGGATATCTCTACTGCAATTGTCATCTTTTGCCAACCATTGATTGCATCCTACATGCATAAGCTTTCTAACCTTTTAGAATCATTTATTAGTTGATATTCACTAAGACTCTTAGCTTCGAGATACCTCATAGTCCTCCATTTGTTACTAAAATAAGCCGTGGAGGGAATTTTTTCATCCTTCGAGCATGATTGTAATTCCAGAATCCATTCGTCATCTAGATCTATTAGACCTTGATCATGCTTCTCTGTCCATTCTTCTTCGAAGTCCAAATCTGACGAATTGGAAGCACCTTAAATCAATTACATATTTTCGATCCTTGTTCTCAATGGCAATTGTATTCTTTTTCCAATTGTGATCGGCTTTGGCTGCTACCATCCAACCTTGACCTAAGAGTGCGTCGTATGCTTTCTTCCCTAATGAAATGACCACAAAGTTCAACAAAAAAACCTTGGGTTCTAATAATTACATTTTGTCCCATTAAACTCCAAGTACCTTGTTGATTTGCACCCACCAATTGAGAAGTTTGGGGCAAAATGGTCGGCTTGCCCGAACTTCTCCAAGCATCTTTCAAAAGTATGTTCACACTAGATCCACCATCAACAATTGTATTGGTGAGATTCCTTCCAAGGATCTACATATTCACCATTGTTGGTTTCTTTGTCGTGTTCACTGTCAATAACATTGGATCAATCACTTGGTCACTTGACAATGTAGGTTGAATCATTGTTTCTTCATTCTCCCAAATTCCAATTGGGCTGTAGCATGCATTGTCTCATTCTCCCCTAATACAATAGCATTTCGAAGTTCAGGAATACTTTGTAATAAATCCACTACTTTAACTGGTACGGTAGTTTGAAGTACTTGCCTTGTAATAATTCTTTTGGCTTGTAATTGATTTGTTACTATACTTGCATTTGCATTTGAGTGGTATCCTTCGTTATCCATAGCATTCTCCACTTTGGCCCTTGCTTCACGAAGCCTTTCCTTTTTTTGTACATGGGTCCAGGTAAGCATCCTTCTTTGCTTGGGTTTGAGTAACGGCCAATACTTCATTATGCCTTACATCAATCATTTTGACACTAGCCTTTTGCTTCGAACATTTGGTGTCTTCATGGTTTCCAAGTCCACACCATTTGCACAATAATTGCACTTTGTCTTGCTTGTTCTGACAGTCTCTTGCAAAGTGTCCCCATTTGCTACATTGTCAACATTGTATGATAGGGTGTCCTTTGGGGTTGCACTATATTTGGCTTCGTCCTCTTTGATTTCAGTAGCTTCTTGGAGATACATTTTGTGGCTTTGATGGAGTGGACTCCTCTCCCTGCATAAAGAGTACTTGTGTACTACTGGTCTTCAAATTGTATGGGCATTGCTTTATTGAATGACCCATAACTTGGTAAATTTCACAAAACCTACCCCATTACACGTTATGCAAATATCAATTTATTAAAAATCAAGTTGTTCTTTGCCCTTCCAATTTGCCAAGATGCCTTTTAACCAAAATTTCATTTTGGCAGGGCAATGGAGTTAAAAATTACATAACATAACAAACTCCTTGAAATTCGTTTAAAATTAAGTTTTGCAACTTTTATAAATACATGATTGACTTTAGTTGTATGGCTTAAAAAAAATAAAATTTTCCTTTGTGCTCTTTCATCATGCTTTGTTGTTCTTAAATTGGTGAGAACCACCTAACTCTTGTTGATTGAAGGATGGTGTTGCCAAGGTTACCGAAAAATGATTTACCTTATTGAGATATGGTCTATTTTTTACTCAAGTTCTCCGCTTTTGTGGTTTGTGGTTGGTAAATCAGAGGCCTAGTGCTTTAAAATATCAAGATTGAATGAGGAGAAAAGAATATATATATTTTTAAGAGATTGTGGCTTTTACCTTGGATAAAATAACTCTAGAGAAAACTATACAAATTGTTTAAGAACTCATGGCATTTACCTTGGACTGGTTTAAGAGCTCACAACTTTCCTCATGGATAGGATGAATGTAGATAGTGGTGAAAAAAAGTTGACAAACAAATAATAGTGAGTTTCAAGATTTCTAAGTAGAGAGATGACAAACTAATGATCAAATTTATTGATGCTTATCAACATAAAAAATGCCATTATGCTTTCATCTTGGGTAACCACATGGAATAGAATAATTCAATGGGAGAGATAAAATGGGAAATATTAAATGAGATGGAAGATGATAGCCAATATAATTAAGGTGGATGGGTTAAAGATAGAGGACTTCAAAGCTCTTGGAGATTTCAATATTCTTGATGTTTGCTTCCCTTGCCACATACCATGTGGATAGGTATTACTTCTAGGACTTAAGGGAAGTGTGTGCTTATGGATAATACAAAGATGGTTCACAAAAGATTACATTCAAGGTATCTGTAATGTGCCCTTCTCAAACCTAATCTTCTTGGTGACCATTAGCTTATTTTCAGAGTTCCCATATGTGAAGTGGTAAGGCAAGAGGACTCCAGGACTCTTGGAGAGTGCAATGGCGGCAATTCATGTATTCTTATGTTGGCGTTAAGCTCGGGGAATGATACTGGTTTGAATGCCACTCTTTGTAGTATCATCAAACTTTTTGGGTGTTCTCCAAACTTCTTGGAGAGCACGTCTATTTTTAGAAAGTTGCCAAAATGACCTCATTCACTCATTTAGTGCCTCCATATCTCATTGGTGCTGTTAGAAGTGGATTCTGAGTTGATTCAGGATTTTCCGTCGCAAGGGGTAAAATATTTTAATAATTCACTTAAGTGTAATGTTTAATTATTATTTTTGTTTCACTTAAGTTTTATAACTTATAACTTTTGTAAAGTGAAAAATACCCCAAGTTGGACGCCTAGGTTGGAAAAAGGGGAGGGTGTTGCACATGGAGATTATTATTATTTTTAAAAGGTATTTTTGAAAAGGGTGAATTATTTTATTATTTTAAGTTGTAATCTCTCCCTCCAAAACAGTTATAAAAGGAGGCATGGGGTAGCTCATTTGGGCTTGTTGAGAATTTGATAACGAAGTGTTGCCAGTATGATGCTGGATTCTTCAAGGCTTTGAGGATGAAAACCCTCAAGGTTCGTTCTAGTTTAGGAGTTGGAAGACGCTCCCTAGCTGGACTTGGTGTGGCTTCATTGCAGGAGTCACTATTGGAGTTACTGGTGAAGTTTTCAGTTTGATTTCAGTGATGGATTACTTTGATGTCTTTTAGTTGCAATATGTTTGGTGTGATTTTCTGACCTTTGTAGAGTGTTTGGAGTGAAATTTCCTTGAGTTTCCTTGAGTGTTTAAAGTGTAATGAGCTCCTATTGTAACACCTTTTGGTAGTACCATCAGTGACTTAGCTCTTGTTTTTATTTGCTACTTACCCTACTAGAAAAGTGGTGTTATTTCTTATCCCACTGAATAAGTGGTTGCATTGTACTGACCCCCACTAAATAAGTGGTTCTTGGTTTGCACTCACCGTTGAAAAATGGAAGAGCTGATTTAATTTCAGTTTGTACCACTGAACAAGTGGAAGTTTTTACTCACCCCACTGAACAAGTGGTTATTTTTCATAAGCATTAAATTGTAATCCTTGCCACCATATGCTCTCACCTTTGCCCACACTAGGATTCGGACGATCAGAAAGTGGAAGGAAGTTGCTTTAGCTGGTTATCTTTGCTTATGTTTTGATGCTAACAAGTTGCTGAAAAATCAAAAAATTGGGGTGGTTATTACAGTATGCAATCCCTTGTTAAGAATATTCAGATGCTTCAGCTCCACTTTCTGCTGTAATGATGTGGAAGAATGTGGTTGGACACATGAGAAAGTTGTTAAATTTGCATTGACAAAGAAGGCTACAGTCCATATATAGGATGCCCTCTTTCCCTTGGGCTTGTTTTCTACTTGATTAAATGATAATGACTTTGATTGGATGTGCTAGATGCTTGAAGCTGCTTTATTATGTGGTACATAAATACAAAATTTCAGGAGAGTCATATTAACTCCCGATCTTTTTGCTCATGATTTGATGGCAGATTATCAAGGTAGTAAATAATAAGATCTTTCAGAACTTTCGTTCTTTTTTTTCTCTCCTTAAATGAACAACATATTATGAGCATTATAATCCAACCATGATTTCCATTTGTACTCCTTAAAATAGGCATTTTATTCTACCTTAGATATTGAGCTATTATAATGCAGGAAGATGATCATGACGACAAGTGAAGGAGAGATGCCTAAATTGAGAGCTGAATGGTGTCATGTGTGGTAAATTATTGGAGGGGAGATGAGTTGCAGGGAGCACGTGGAAATGTGATAGAGATTAGAAGAGAATAGCTTTTGCAAACTTAAAAATAATCCCTTCTTTGTGCATGACATATGGTGGGAAAAATTGAATTGAAAGAAAGACTCTAACATACATGGAGAGATTGAATGTCTAGAGCTTGTCCCTTAAGGCCACCAATTGTCAAAAGAAGATTAGGCTGTAATGTATAGAATCCGAATGAAGGTAGGAGAAACTAAAGTTAAAAATCATAACATGCTTACTAATTCTTCTTATGAATGGAAATTGTCTTGTCCTATGTCAACATAGGTGAATGCATTGAGCAGGAAGATATGAAATGAATTGTGATGATTTTATCGTGATTCGAAAAATGATAGATTGAGGAGATGTTTATGTTTTCTAGTAGGTTGGATGGAAGCTATAAAACATTTCAATAGAGTTGATGAGTAGGAAGGTGTTATAGTGGTTGGCATACTCAATGCATTTAACATTTTAAAATCCTATGGCCTTGTAGAGTTGAAAGGTTTTGAAATTGAGATTAAATTTTAGACTCGTTTAAATTGAAGGAAAAGTGTAGTAAGTTGAGGAGTTTGTTGAAAAGATAATGGCATGGAGGAATTGTGAGTCATGGAGGCCATTATAGTTAGATCAATCTCTCCTCAAATACTTTCCTTGGATGCCACGTGTTACTTAGAAGGATTTGTACATAGGTAAATACAATGTAAATATCTTCTACACATGTTGTAGATAGACAAAAATATATATGGTCTTCCATTTAATAAGTTGATACTTCCAAGTGGATATAAAAGGTAAAATGTAATGGAAAAGAAGAATGACTGTTGTCCCTTTTGATTGTTTCTCTTTCCATACAAGTTTTAGATGAAAATGTATAGTCATTGGTGTCTCTTTACTTCCTTATCGATGCTTAATCTTGCTTCTTTGAGCTTAATTAAAACCACAAGGCTCCATTTTCTTGTTGGTTTCCCCTATACTACGGTTTCTAGGATAATAAGGCATCATTTGGTTTGCTATTTTTCCTGTTTTTTGTGTTACTTTTGCATACCTCAAGCTATCTTCATTATTTCCATGTTTCTTCATATTTTGCAACACTTCCAATCATAATTATTGAAGCAATTGTAAAATATGCTATTCTTGAATGGTAAATTGGTGAAATAAACTATTCTTGATTGGGAAAATGATGAATAGATTTTGTTAGAAATGTTTTAACATATCAATGTGTGAACTAACATTTTGTTTGGATAGGAAATACTTTAAGAGGTGAAGCATTGTTGAAGTTACAAATTTTTTAAGGTTTAGCTATATTTCACTAGAATTGTTGAGCTATCACTAGGGAGGAGATTGAGGTAGAAGTGTGGAGAGTGAATCAAGTTTTGATGGGAGTCGTAATCTAGTGTCTACATCCAATTTTTTCATCAATATTTTTTCAACATTTAAAATGCAAAGGATTTTCAATTGCAAAAATCCTATTTGTTGCTAGGGCACAAATTTTATCAATATTTTTTAATGATTTTTTAATCTCAGATTCAAAGTTGGGAGCTATTTTGTCTTACTTCAAGATTGTGAATTGAGGGAGGGAAGAATAGCACAATTGGCCTTGTTACCCAAAATGTTGGAAGGTAGCCGAAGATTCTTCAACAAAAACTAGGATCTATGGAAGCAATGTATGTTAATTTGCAAGTATAGATGCCTTGCCAATATTGTCCTCGGTAAAGATGCCCGTTAGAGAACTACAGGTAAAGACCAAGATAAATTTGATAAATGTGATATAGAAATAGTAATGTTGATCAAGTTGGTCGTGATAGATTTTCGTGAAGTGTAAATAGGAAATACTTTAGTTGATAATTGAAAGTATTTGTGAGATTTTGCATGAGACTTTAGGCAATGTTAGGGCCTTTTTATTGAAGAATTTGTTATTTTCAATCATGAGCGATGAGAAATCTTCATTACAAGAGCATCTACTGAAGATCAAGGGCATTAGAGATTAGTTGTTAGCCATTGGTTGAAAAATGTAAAAGATTTACATTGAAAAGCTTACTGTGTGCTTACAAACATTTTATTGAGACCTTGAATATCACCTCTACAAATATCGATGTAAAGTTTGAAGAACTATACAATAAGCTCTTATAGTAGGATAGATGGAAGAGACAGTTTAGTAGTAGTTGTGAGATAGAGGGTGTAGAACAGGCCTTTGCAACCAATGACAAGGGCGAGGGAAAAAGTGGTGAAGCAGAAGACTCTAGAGGAAGCATGGTTTGGGTAGAAGCCCAAAATCAGTCATCTTAAGGTCTTTGGTTCAAGTACTTATGGTTGGATTCTAGATGAGAAAAGAACCAAGTTAGATCCCAAGAACAAGAAACTAATGATCATAGGGTAGAGTGACAGTCATAAGGCTTATAGGTTGGTGGATGTTGATAACAATTAGTTGACCTTCAATAGAGATGTTGATGAAGAAGTTGGGGCTTTCTATAGTTTTCTAGAGATCATAATTATTGGATTGTAGCCTATTGTGGCTAAGGATTTAGTAGTTTAGTTTTAGGTAGCTCCACTTGAAGGGGGAGAGGATTTTGAGTATATGGAGTCTTGTAGACCAATAATAGTCCAAGAGGATAATGATGATAGCTTGAATTAGCATTCATATGACATAGTTATAGGTAGCCTAAGTCATGGTGACAACATTGATTGAGATGAAGATCTCAAGAAGAGACAAAAGTTGTGGTACAACATCATAGAAGATATTTGAATAAGTGAAATGACTGAGGAATGATCATTGAGAGGCAGGAGAAAGTGGAATATGGTCAACTTTTCTCTAATGGAAAATATTTAAGTAGTTTATGAGCAATATATGCTTGAGGAGCCTAAAGGGAAAATTCAATGGGAAAGGGCCGTGCAATTGAACATGAGTCTTACGAAAAGTAAGACTTTGGATCTCACAAATATTCCACCATGGAAGAAACACATTGGTTGAAAATGGGCATACAAGGTCAAGCACAAGCAGATTGCACACTAGACAAGTATAAGGAACTGTTGAATCAAAAGGGTTCTCACAAAGAGAGGGTGTCGACTATGAGGAGATTTTTGCTCTTACAACAAACACAGGTACTACCCATTTAGTCCTACCTATGGTAGGTCATTTGTCTAGAGTTTGGAAAGTCCATCGATTGGATGTGAAGATTACCTTCCTCAATGGATATTTGGAGAAAAAAGTCTACATGTATCAACCATAGGGTTTTCAAGTTTTAGGAAAGGAGAATCTTGTGTGTCGACTAAAGAAAGCTCTATATGGCTTGAAGCAAACACCTACAAAATGGTATATTAAAATTGGAAGGTACTTGGATGAATAGGGGTTCTAGCAGAGTCCTTTTGATTCCAGCCTAATGTCAAAAGCATTTCAAGTTTTAGGAAAGGAGAATCTTGTATGTCGACTAAAGAAAGCTCTATATGGCTTGAAGTAGACACCTATGGAATGGTACATTAAACTTGAAAGGTACTTGGATGAATAGGCGTTCTAGTGAAGTCCTTTGGATTCCAATCTAATTTCAAAAGCATAGTCTCATTCTACTGTTCATATATAGAAGTGACATCATTTTTATAGGTTGTGAGGCACGTGCTATTGAATAGATCAAATCTAAAATGAGTATAGATTTTAACATGACTAGTCTAGGTCTCCTACATTACTATGTAGATGTAGAAGTTTGGAAAACAAGTGGTAATATTTTTGTTTCAGAAACCAAATATGCGAAGAGTTTTCTTGATAGATAAAAAATTATAGATTGCAAAATCCTGTCCTCACTTATGGAGAAAGGGTTGAGCTTTCAAACAACTCTTAGACAATTAATGAGTTAGCCTATAAACAACTAGTTGGGAGATTAATACACCTTGCAACCACTAGATCTAATTTGAGCTATGTTGTGAGTTTCATTCCTAGATTCATGATAACACCAAAGATAAAACATTGGATTGCAGCAATGAAGGTGTTGAGATATGTGAAAGGGACACTTGACTTTGGCATTATGTATAGTAGAAGCAAAGACCCTAGTTTGTGTGTGTTAATAGATTTAGATTCGATAGGCTTTGTGGATGATAAAAAATGCATTTTTAGATATGTTTTTAGCCTTGGCATAGGTGCAGTCATATGTACTAGCAAGAAGTAGTATGCAATAGCTCTTTTCTTGATTGAAGCAAAATATCGAGTAGAGAAAGGAGCATGTGAGGTAATTTGACACAAAATAATGCTTTTAGATATGAAGATGCACATACTAAGCCCACACCCTTGATTTGTGACAGTCAAGGTGTGCTCAAACTTGCCAAGAATCCATTCTTTCATGAGCATACCAAGAATGTTGAAATACATTGCCTCTTCATCAAGAAACGTTTAGAAGATGGATCTAGTAGGCTACAATATTGTCCAATAAAGGACCAAATTGGAGAGGATTTGTTATGCCCTTGCCCCTATAGTGCGTATAGTGTTATGAGTAGTCGGCTTGTGGCTACCTTAACTCTTAATTAAGGATATTATCATTAATATATTGTTATTTAGTTATTTAGGTCGGCCTAAGGCTTATATAGGGTTATCTAGGTCAGCCTGGGCGATATCCTATGCATAAGTATGGTATATATTGGAGGTATAGGTAGGTTATTATCATCATGTTGAGTATTGTGTTTGTTGGCGTTTCAATTCGTGCCTTTGGTGCGCGTATTGGAAATGGACAGCTATACACAGTTATATTGCTCTTCAAATTAGGAGGCGAAGCTCCCTCTTTTGCTGATTATGCATAAAAAGAAATTTAAACTAAGTTCCTATCTTTTTATCTTAGCTGAGAGCACAAGGTTTATAAAACTCTTTGCATTGCAGCTGAGGTTTTCTTTAGTTTCGTAATCTCAACTGCAACTAGGCCTAAATTTATAACGCTTCTATCTCCTCGAGTAAATTCAGATCAAGAGGATTTAGAAGTAAATGGGGAATGATTTTGGCTAACTTAGACAAACTTGCTCTCAAAACGCATCTGAAGGCTCATTGCTCTTTCAGATGTATGCTGAAATATAGTTTATGAAAGTAAAACATCAAACGATAAATTAGATCTCAGGATTCCCTCGAAAGCTCATTGCTCTTTCGAGGTGTAAGCTGAAATAAAGATTATAAAAATAGAACATCAAACGATAAACTTGATCTCAAAATTCCCTCAAAGGCTCATTGATCTTTTGAGGTGTAAATCAAAATAAAGATTATAAAAACAACAATACTTGAAAGATCTTGAGACTTTGGATCAAAGCACTATCGACGTAAGATTTTATTTCTTCAAACTCAATCAATGATTACACATTGGGACAGAAAATTGTGTCAAGAAGACAAACGCACAACATGCGATCAACCAAAATACACTGAACAAAGTGAATAGATATTGACTAGCAAAGCTTGAAGGCACAAAGATGCAGCAATTTTATTATAGCAATAAAAGTTAAACAATAATGAGCAAGGTTGCTCTTATTTATAGACACCTAAAGGAGCAGGGAACCCTAAAATCTCCTTGAGTTAACCATCAGTTCTTGCCAATCAGCATGATTTATGCTTTTGTCTAAACAAATGTAACTAATAGTTAACTGGAAAGACTACTTCAGTTAACTGGTCTAAAACTAAAACTAACTCCAACTGTACAAAAGGTGTCTACAAAAATAGACATGCATGAAAGGTAGGACAGCGAGTTAACTTGGAAAAGGCATCAAGTTTAACTGCTGTTTTAAATTCCATCTTTCAAGAAAGTTGTGGATCCTAACTGATAGTTTACTCCTCATCAACTTGAGCAATCAAGTCCTCCAGGAAGTTGTTGATTGCCTTTGCGTTTGGACTTTTGATACCCCCTTGGATGACGTCATGCCTCTGCAACATCACTTTGCCATCCGCAACTTGATTTTCAGCCTTGAGGGCTGCCTTGTCTTCACCATCTTTAACCACTCTTTCCTTCATGCTTACTGCTGCAATGTCAAAGAGATCTACATCATCCTGGCGTGTGCTTTTACCAAGGTTGGCTTCCACCAAAGTGAAGTCGTCAACCTCTACTTCATCCGCATTTTTGTCCTTAGGTGGTGCGGCAATCTCAATGACAATCTTGTTGTCAGCATTCTTTTCCACATGAACTTGTTTTTTAAGCTTCTTTTTTGACGTGTCTTGGTAGACATTGTTGAATTCTGCAAAGTTCAATTGGTAGGACGACTTTCTTCTCTTCCTACCTAGGAGGTTCTCAAGCTAAGACGAAGAGGCTCGACTAACTTCACTGTGAGGCTTGGTGCTAGTCCCATCAACTCTTGATGAGTGAGATTGTGTTGAAATGTCACGAGCTAGTGAATTTGGCTCCAAGTCAATGTGAATTGGAGGCTGTTGCGGTGGTGACGGAATAGGAGGCTCTGCTTGTTGTGCCTTACAACCTTGCTTGTCCTTTCCTCAATGGAGGTGCTCTCCTTGGCATACCAATCAGGCGACCGAAGTGGTTGCGAGCCAATTTGATCTCTGAAATATGTGGGAAGTATAATTTTAGCATCATCATCTGATAATCCTTCCACATCCTATGACAAGAAATCCGCGATTTGTGGAAGAGTAAATCTACTATAATTCCGTTTGCGCACCTCAAATTTGTCTTCACAACTAAACCAAAAATCCTCCATGGAAGATTTATGTGAAGAATGGTGGCCAAGGCGAGCTGCCAAGTGACCCCAAGGATCATATGAGTGCCTTTCAATGAGAAACTTAAGATTAAACTTCATCATCTCATTGCTCATAGTCTTGGTGTCAGCTACTGGTCTGCACTTGTATATTCCCATCTCAAAAGGAAAGTTGGCAGCTGACTTGCGTTTATTACACAAAAAGGTGTGGAATTCATGCAACTGCCGTAAGAACTCCATGAATACCACCTTATTCGATGGATAACGAGGTAACATGGCTGGATGACCAGAGTAACCATATACGCGAATGTAGGTAAATGTAGGGAATTGGATGAACCAATCAGCTCAATCTACCATTGCCAATCTGGCTTCTGGTGAAATGTGTATATGTAACTCGTGATCAAGGTCCCTCACTGTGTGCATCAGGAACAAGTCATTTACTCGCTTGAAGTGCCGTTCTGACTGTGAAAAATCAAGTTGTGAGAAATGTTCATGAACTGGTTGCATACCTAGAGTTCCAACTGTATTCAACCTTCTCAACTGGCCTTGAAAGGCTATCAGATATATGAGGTATGAAACCATATGGAATTCGTGGATTTTGAAGAAACCTGTCATCTGGCTGTGAAGAGTGTCGTTGATCAAAGCAGGCCAGTCATAATGTTCTTTGTTGTTGACAAGTTGAGACATGATGTAATACATCCATGGTTGAAACTTGTTTGCTTTTGCTTGACCCGTGACACGGTTGAGTAGAGTAATCATAATAGCATACGCATCCTTGAATTCTCCACATCTGACGTTCTTTGGCAAATTGTTTCGTTTTTGCTTGAGCCACCTTTCTACCATTCTTTTCTTACATTGTTCCTTCTGTGTGTTAAACGCCCTTTCACACTCCTCCATGGATATTACCAAGTTGTTTGCACATGGTGGAATAGCGAAGCACTTGTCGATATCCTTTGGCTTGAGATTGCATATTACTTGCCCATCTATTGGTTGAATCTCTTGTGCAGTGGGGTTGTAATGCTTTACACAAGCGATTACAAACTCGATATTCTGAGCTGAGATGGGGAAAGAGGCTGCCTCAAGTAACCCAAATCGTTCAAAGTTCTGGAGTTTGATGGTGTCTATGCCTGCCAATTTGTCCAAATCAATCACTGGGTGTGCTTGATGTAAATCGTTGTCAGCTGTCTTCCGAAAGTCATGAAGCAAGATCAATTTGGTCTTGAATTCAACTTGAGAGAATTGCATATTGAAAATCTGGAAGAATGACTGTGCACACGATCAGGGTTGAACAACTTTTTCTACAGAGGCTAAAAATAGCTTCTCCGAGGGGCAATTTTTCGAAAAATTCTGAGACGTGGGTTTTGTTGAGAACGTTTTTTTGAATGAACCCAACATGTTAGATCTTCAAAAAAGTGACATTTTCACGAACATGCAACAACCCCTCAGAGGTAGAGGCTGCAAGGCAAATTTTTCCCAGAGAAATTTTGAGACATGGGTATTGTAGGGGCGTTTGTGCTAAGCAAACCCAAAATATCAATTTTTGAAAAAGGTAATTTTTTCAGAAACCCTAAAATTTGGAGGCAGCAAGGTAACTTTTCTGAAAATTTTGGCATGTGGGTTTTGTGGCCAATTCTGTGCAGAATGAACCTAGAAGGTCAAATCTGTGAGAAAATGGAGTTTGGTCGAACAAGCGAGAAAACCTAAGACAAAAGTAGAAGTCGTGGGAAACTTTTTCAATCTCGAAGAAGATTGAAGAAGAATAGAACCCAAAACACTAGAATTTGTAGGTTATGAACTGCTGCCTCTGAAAAATGATGCATGGAGATATGAACTCTGGAAACACGTCCTTCTATGCAACCTGAACCTGGAAATATGAAGACACTGAAAATGGCCTCCGTTTGATCCTTCAAATGCTCGTAGAGAAGAAAGCTTTTGTGTTTGGTGTTTGAAGTCAACTTGCAGAAATAATGAAGGGTGCCTAGATGCTTGATAAATAGCATTTGGAGGTGGAAGCATCAGTTAGGGTGTCCAAACCTTGATTGAAGGAGTCATCTCTGTGATTGGAAGTTAATTGGAAGCATTCCCCAAATCTTGGGAGTCCTTGAGGAAGAAAAGTCTTCAAAATCTGTAACTAGGAGTTGACTTTGGACGCCACCTTGATAGTGTTAGGATATTTTCGGAGAATTTCAAAATTTCTTTGCTAAACTGCCTCGGTTTGATCTCTAATTCCGGTCGTCTGATTGATCTTGTGTTTTGGCTGATAGATTCACTGTAGAGCATGATCAAACTTGAGAAGATCATCTTGGGAGTTGTAAATCCTTAAAATTGGATCTGGTAGCTCAAATTTCTAGGCGCCTTCTTGAGATAAGGTGCTTTTGTTTGCCAGACTTAACCAATTTCTCGATGATTTTCAATTTCTTCAATTTTGACCTCCCGCGCTTCAATCTACAATTGTTGGTGATTGACGATTCCCATGGACTGGATGTTGAATCTGCCGTGAATTTGGAAGAACTCTGGAAAGGATGGTTGGCTTTGCAAGCTTTGAAATGTGTTTTAGGAGGCTCAAATTCTTGGGTGCCCCTAGCCTGTAGGGGCGCTTCTGTGTTTCTGAGACACAATTTTCACTTTGTGGCCCTTGACGAAATGCTCCAATTTGACCTTCTTTGCCGAGAGTTTGATTGCTCCGATGTATCTACTGATAGACTCATTGCGAGGACTGATCAACTCTGAGGACTTCTTGGAAGTCATGAAGCCTGAAAGCAACATCTGATGCTCGAAAAAGTTGGGCACCTTTTGCTCTATACTTAGCCAATTTTTCATGGTTTTCAACTTGCCTCGACTTTCAGCATTCCCGCGCTTGATCTTCGTTCGCGAACGTTTGACAAGTCCCGTGGAGTGGCAATTGGATTCATCATGAAGCTGGAAGGATTTTGAGAAGATGTCTTAGAGAAGACAATTGCTAAAAACCACATTTGATTGCCCAAAATGCTGGGCGCCCCTGGCTAGCAGGGGCGCTTTTGCTCTTTTGTTCATCAATTTATCTTTCATTTCACATGCTCGTTTGATCAACAACTACTGACGTTTGACAGGTTTCGTGAACTGGTGAACAAATTTGTCGCAAAGCTGGGTTGAATCCGGGAAGATCATTTGGAGATAACTAATCCAAAGATTGACTTTTGAATGGTTTCTTTTCTGGGCACCCTTGGCCTGCAGGGGCGCTTTTCTATTGATAGACTGCCATTTTTTTGATGTTTGTTGCCTTGCAACATCTTTCACTTGATCCTCGTTTGCCAATGTTTGGTGAACCTGTTGAACTTGCTGATCCATCGGAAAGCTAGCAAAATTCTGAAGAAGACTCCCAACATTGCAAAACTTAATAGCTGTACTTGACCTCTTGAATTCTTGGGCGCCCTCGGCTAGCAGGGGCGCTTTTGGCTCCAATGTTCGTCATTTTTTGATGATTTTACTCTTGTACTTTGCGTTCACCATGTTGCTTGATTGGGTTGACCGTGCTGTTGATGACGCGACTGCGTTCACCATTGTGATTGCTTTCATCAGTTGACGTGCACGAGCATTGAAAAGTTGACCAAGGCATTGGCTACAAAGGCATCTCCCTTGTGACAAGGCGTTCCTTTTGTAGATAGTTTATTTTTTTGCATTTTTCAACTTTTGAAATTCCCCTCCGTCGTTGAGCATCTTTCACCATAGACTCTTTTGTGGAGTGTTTGAAGCTTAGATCTTGATACTTGGTACTGGCCATCTGCCATTGATGACCTCAGAGGTCCTAGCTTTTCTCTTGTAAAAGTGAAATAGACCCACCAGAGCAAAATTGACATTTTGATGATTCTGACTTGACTAGTGTGAGTGTGACAAAGAATAAACCAATCAAAATCATTTTGACTCATTTCTGGAAAGGTCCTTATTTTAGGGTTTTTCTAAAATAGGCGCCTGAAACCCTAATTTCTAAATTTTCAAGTATCCTCTTGACAATAAACCCACAAAAACCCTATGCTTCGTTTGTCGTTCAAAAATCTCTAAACATAGCAAATTGCCATTCTCAAAGATATTTTGACCTAAAATTGACTTTTGATGACAATTTTACAAGATTTAGACCATTTTTACCAAAATGCCTTATTGAAGCAAAAAATTATTCTGGGTACAACATTAGGCTCAGTCTGGGGACCATGTCGGATACTTACAACATAGGAGAACCGAGAATCTTTGGATATTTATCGCAGACCAGTATCTTATTAGTTGGGCATTAGATCAGGACTATTTCCTAATTCACCCAACAGTTGGAATTTTCCTAAATCACCTAAACAAGATTGTGTAAGAAATTACCTAGAACATGAAAAAACTTTACGAAACGGGGAAAAACATTGCGACATAACGTAAACATTACGGAAAGGGGAAACACATTACGAAAAACAAAAGAAAATTATTTACAGAAATTTTACTCCACCCCTGAAGGGATGAAATGCTTTAGATACTGCTCGTTGTATGGCAGCGGGAAGAGCCTTCCATCTGAATGTGAGAGAATGTAAGAATTCTCTCCTATGAACTTGTGGATCTTGAAGGGCCCTAGCCACAAGGAATTAAATTTTTCGTGCATTCCCTTGGGCTCGTGTCTCTTGTCCCATAATAGGACTTCATCTCCAATCTCAAAGTCTCGCTGACGAGCCTTCTTGTCGAAGATCTTCTTCACTCGCTCTTGATGCTGAGTGATTCTATCAACTACTTCCACCCTTTCTTCCTCTAGCTTCATCAGGTACAAAACTCGCTTCTTGATTGGATCTTTGAATTCCCCATTTTCTATTGCGGATGACAACTGCAAAGCGGACAACTCCAGAGTGATGGGTAGCATTGCCTCTGTACCATACCTGATTATGAAAGGTGAAGTACCAATGGCTCTCTTGGGAGTGATTCTGTTGGCCCAGAGAGCGTCATACAATTTCTTGTCCCAAGTTCGTTGATTAGAGACAACTAACTTGCGCACGATTGTGACAACATTTTTGTTAGATGATTCGACTTGTCCATTACCTTGTGGATAATAATCTGAAGAATGGGACAAGGTGATGCAGTGATCAAAACAAAATTCTACCAGCTCCTCAGACGAGAAACTTGTTGCATTGTTAGTCACAATCTTTCGTGGTACCCTGAAGTGAGAAATGATATTCTCTTTCAGAAAGTCGCACACGACTTCGGAGGTAGCCTGCTTGGTAGGAATCGCCTCAACCCACTTTGTGAAATAATCTATGGTAGTTAGGACATAAACATGCCCCTTATTGGAATGTGGATTGATCAAACCTACGAAGTCTAAACCCCATTGTTGAAATGGAGCATCAATGATTACCAACCTGAGTGGAATGGCTGCGAGTTTAAGTTTTCCAACAAATTGTTGGCACATTTGACATTTGTGCACCCAATCATATGTGTTGCGGAACATAGCTGGCCAGAAGAACTATGCTCGCAGGATTTTGAATGCTGTGACCCTTGATGAGAAGTGGCCATTGCATGCTTGACTGTGAAATGATTCCAACAAATGATGTTGTTGGTCCTTGTTGACACATAACAAGAATGTTCCATCAAGCCCACGCTTGTATAGAACGTTATTCATAAGCACATAGTTCTGTGCTTTCAACTTCAAAGTTCTTTTCTGCTGTTGTTCCATGTGGGTTGGACATTCGCCATAAGTCAAATAGTACCATATTTTAGTGTACCATTTCTCAGCAGAATCAACCAATAGGACGATGGAAAGGTCCTCTTTAATCTCAGTTTCAAGTACGCCATCAGTAGCTTGGTGCTTTAGATATCCGTCTTCCGCTATCAGCTGACACAGACCTCTCCCGCGAACGAGCTTGGTCGGTTTGATCTCCAAGTCATACTCCTGAACCTTTGCGATCTAGTTACCTCTTTTTGTGCCCATCTCCTGTTGAGTTAGGACACTTTTGACTGCGGGATCTGTGACATACACCGTTGTGTGGGAGTTCAAGATGTAAAACGTGAAATTCTTTACAGCCCTCACAACTTCTTACACATTCTTTTCAATTTGAGAGTACCGAGACTCACTATCCTTGAAGTTGCTGCTCATGAACGCAATCAGAGATTCGATTTCTTCATTCAACTTTTGTGTCAGTATGGCAGAAAGGGTGTGTTCCGACACGTAGCAATAAAGGATGAATTCCTTATCAAAATCAGGTTAGACCAACACTAGTGCTTGATTGATGGCTTCTTTTATTTGGACGAACGCCTTCTTTCCTTCTTCAGTCCATTTGAAGGCGGATGTTTTCTTCATCATAGCTGATATATCCTTGGTAAGCTCTAAGAAGTCGGGTACACATCTTCATATGAAGTTTACTTTGTTGAAGGAGTGCACCTCGGTTTTGCTTGATGGGAGAGACAGGTTCTTGATTTAATCAACCTGACTAGGGTCAATTTGAGTTCCTTCCTTGGAGATGATGTGGCCAAGCAATTTGGCTTCCGTCACCGCGAAGATGGACTTCTTATGATTTAATGAAATGTGGTGGTACCTGCATCTCTCAAACACTGTCACTAAGTGTTGAAAATGATCTTGCCGCTTCTTTGAGAAAGAGGTAAGGTCTTCAAGGTAGATGACAATTAGCTTATTCTTTAGATCCCCAAACGCCAAATCCATGGCTCTTTTTAAAGTGGCACTTGGAGGTATCCCCCTCAAAGTGGATTAGGAGCTTGCCTCCTCGAAGTAGCATATTATTATCAAGCATTTGCATCATTTTTACTATTATATCTTCTATTGTACAATTTATTTCATTATAGGATCTAGCTTGCTACAATATTGTCCAATAGAGGACCAAACTATATACATTCTTACCAAGTCTTTGGGTCCTGATGAATTTGTAAAATTTTGGGATAAGCTTGGTGTAATTAGTTGATTGACCGTTAAGGGAGGATGTTAAAGTAAATGTTAAATAGTTATGGTCAATTAATTATTAGTCGTAGGCTTTAAAAGCTAAGTTACCGGTTCGGGTTCGGGGACGGGTGCGGGTACGAGAACTCGGTACGTGGGTACGCGAAATTTTTTTTTAGGGGTTTGGGTACGTATGGGTATGTGTGTGTATATATATATGTATTAAATATACAAAAAAATAAGAGAAATATATAGAATCGTAAAACTAAATCATTTCATAGTATGATACTTGATCATTGATCAATGCCAAATGCCAAAGATAAATATTAAATGCCAATTGATAGTTGTATTTGATTGATTTGAAAGCAAATTGGGTACAAAATGGCATCCTCATGTGGAATGCGTTGATGTTGATATTCTGAAACAAAATGAAAATAGTAAACAATTTTTTGTAAAAATAAAAGTAAATACTACATTAATATATTTTACAAATTTACATCTTCCTCTTTCCCATGAAAATGAGGTGCGCCATGGAGTTTTGTATGGTTTCAGAAGCCTTAAATGCGATATTATAGATGAAGACTTGTAGGAAAACTATGGAAACTTGGACTTGGAGAGTACCTAGAAAATCAATTAAATTCAATGGGAGTTTGAGGGCAATGTCTCCAATGGGGTCAAGGGGCAGCGCCCCTTGTGGAGGTCTAGGGGCAATGCCCCAAGTAGGGTCGAGGGGCAGCGCCCCTCGTGGGGGTCTGTGGGCAACGCTTGCAGCGGGATTGAGGGGCAGCGCGCCTCGTGGGGGTCTGGGGGCAACGCCCCCAGCGGGGTCGAGGGGCAACACCCCTTGCGGGGGTCTGGGGGCAGCGCACCTCATGGGGCACCTCATTTTCATGAATTTTTGAGTGGCAAAAAATAGTGCTGACAAAGCCCAATTTAAGACGTTCAAAACATACAAACCGCAAAAAATATGAGGGGTAAAAATGAAATGTATTTGTTTGAAGGCCTCATATTGGGCCGTTTTAAGGTTAGGAAGAAAAAAAATTAACAAAAAAAAAGTTTTTTAATCAAGTTTGGGCCCACATTTTTTGACTTGGCCCATGGGTTCGCCTGGGTTTGTGCTGGGTGCACACAGGGTGTGCACCCAACACTGTGGGTTCGCCTGGGTGCGCGGGTGTGCACACCCGGGCAAACCCATAGGGCTGGGTGCGCACCCTGTGCATACCCAGGGCGTACCCACAGGCGAACCCGTACCAGGTTCGTAACCGGACCGGGTTCGAGGCTTGTGGGTGCGAACCCGGTAACTTAGTTTAAAAGTCATTTTGACATTAGGATATACTTTATTTTTTATTTCGCTTTTATGTGCTTTTGAAATTTATCCTACATTCATAATGTGGGTCATCTCCCATACTTGCAATGGTTTATAAGAAGGTTTTCCCTTCTTATTTATTGAACAAATACCCTGGTTATCTTTATGTGCTCGATTTCAGTAATAGACACTTGTTTGTCTTTCATTGGGCATAGGGATAAAATACCATTGGGCTTCTATGTTTGTTTTTAGTTTTCTATTTTTAAAAGGGGTTTTCTTTCAAAGTAATTTCTTTGAACTTTAGGCTTTATTTGTTGATGAGCCATATCGGAGAAGAGGTGAGTAATCATAGTGGAAAAGCTTAATAGAATATGACATTTGAACTTTGAAGTCCTTATGCTCTTTAATCTTTTCTATCTCCTTGAACTAAATATGTGATAAAGTGATTTTTGAAGGGGGGTGTGAATTGGCCTTCGAAGAATAAAAAGTTAAATAAATATTGTAGTTTTGAATGTGGGGGTCATGGTAGAAGGAAACTGTGCCAAGTTTAAGGTTTATGATTCAACATCATTTTTCTTTTAAAACAGATATCATCACTGTTCAAATACTCATTCTAATTTGTCACTGAAATATCTCATTGTAGTTGTTATTGATGTGGTGATGTCCCTCCTTTGCATCTGTTATACCCCTCAATTCTTCATGATTGTTTTTTGTGAATTACCATCCTTGAAATTGTCATCAACACTGCAACTGTGCAATTTTTCCTTGTTCTGTGGAATCTTCATTAATGCTTATTATGAAATGCCCTACAAAATAGAAGAAGAAATAAAGAAGTAGCCCTTCATAAATTTACTGATAAAAGATATTAGATATTTAAAAAATTTCATGTCTGTATTTGATTGTGGTTGAAATGGAGGTACCGAATTTGTTTTTCTGTTTCAAGGATGAGGTCCTGAAGAGTGGTTGATTTATGAAACTAGCTTATGATTGTGGGTTAGGGTGAAAATGAAATTGAAGTATTGGGATAAAATTGTTGGAAGAATGAATGCATAGAGTTTGAGAGGATTGGATTGCATACACTTCAATGCATGCATGGTTGTATTTATTATTGAATAGGGAAGTTATATTGCTGGTTGTAACTTACTTATAGACATAACTAATGTAGTGTTACCACATCATTAACATAAGAAATAAATGTCTTTCTGTTCAAGGTGTAGTCTAACATTATGTCTAGTAGTCTAACATTATATTGTATCAAGTAAAAATACGGGTGAACAGTGAAATATAATCAATGAAAGAAATGACATGATTTATGGAATTGTGTGGTACCATGGAGGATAAGGGTGGTAAACTAAAACTGAAACCAAACTTAAAATCATTTTTCTTTAATGACTTTTCATTTAAGCTTTCAGTGAGTTCCTTCAATCCACACAAAAATAAAAATAAAAATTGATAAGCCTACACTATTTAGACCTTCCAATGCTTTCCTAACAACAGAGATTTTTCTTAAAGTCGACTTTAAGCCTTGAAATCTAGGTGTGACAGAGATATGAAAATTAAATTATCTTATCAAATTACACTGAAATATTACATTCCTTTTAATCATTTAGCATTTAAAATCTCCCAAATATTTCTGAATACAAAATATGCAATTTTAGTTTACCACCCCTATCCTACTGATAAAGCAGCTTATTTCTCACACAAATTCAACTCAAATCTTTGAGACACAATTATTTAATACACCATGATTAATATCAGCAAGGGAAAGTTTTTGTTTCTTCAAGAATTGTGTTCTCCCTCAAAAGCACTATGGGAAAACTGGGATACAGCAATGATAAAATTGTATTTATCAATATTCCAGTATATCGGTATGGGTTTTCATTGAGGAATGCTATAAAAATTAGCAATACTATATTAAATAGTTTTATAAATGGTATTTGGTTACTAGTTGTGATTTTGGATCCCTGCATGAAATGTTCAGTTGTAGTCATTTCTTCAAGGAGAACAATGCAAGTAATGGGAGCTGATAAAATGTCTGTTTTTTACCTTTTCTGAGTACATATTGAGAGGCTTCACAAGTCAAAATTTTACAGTGAATTTCTTCTTTGAAATGTTTTTGAAGGACCTTGCGTCAGGTTTTTGATTCCTACACTGGTACTATTGATAAGGAGCTCACCTGGTCCATGTTTCGCCAAATTGTGGAAGGATTAGCTCACATTCATGGGCAAGGCATCATCCATCGGGATTTGACACCAAACAACATTTTTTTTGATGCTCGCAATGACATTAAGATAGGCGATTTTGGACTTGGTACGTTTTAGATTTTGTAATTTATCAAGTAGGTGCTGCAGAATTAATAATCTCTAAATTCTCAAAATGCATAGTTCATGCTTCCTTGTAGCATGTTTCCAATTTATTAGATCTAGTACTAATTTTATCTTCCCAGTTTTCTGTTTTTGGTGTGTTGTGCATGCTACCTAATAAGTTATATATATGATTCATTCTCAAATCTTGGCTTATCCTTTAGGCTGGAAAAATAACTTTCCCCTTAGAGTAGACTGTGCATAGGAGCACCTTTAGATGATGCCTCCATAAATCACGATCATTATGAGGGAGACAAATGAACAATAAGTCATTTGTCTTCCTTAATCTTAAAGTATTAAACTTATGTTGCAATCTAAATTTCTTCAACCATAATGCAATTATGAAACATCTTGTAATGTCCCCTTTTTAGATTTTTCTGAATTTTCTTATTTATTTTTGTATTTTCTGATTTCTTGGACAAGAAAAGCTGGAACAACAAACTGAACTGAACAATAATTGTTGATCAAAACAACAAGTAGCTCAAAATGGTACCACAAACCCTCAAAGTGCTGGATTTATCATCAATGCAGTGCAAGAAACAGATCCGAGTCATATACGGCTAAATAGATCAAGTATAATTGCTGTTTTATATCTGATATAATGAAATATACCGAGCCAAAATTTTCAAATTTTCAATAACAGTAAGCAAAGCAACACACATCTGTTAGGGTTAGCACTTAAAACCAAAACGATGTGGAATTCAACTCTAACCAAGAATGCGCCGGATGATGACGAGCATATGGTCAGAGGATCTCAAAGCAATGCTGAATAAATAACTCTAACCAAGAATGCGCCGGATGACGACGAGCATATGGTCAGAGGATCCCTATCTTCTATTATGTTGAAAGTAAACTCAACACCCAGAATGTGCTTTCAAACCCGGAGTGGGAATGGAGCTACCATAGGGCGGAGATGTAAGATATTACAATGCAAATCAAAGTAAATAGGCGGCAAGCCAACCTCTTCCACTTATCCAGCGGGTATTACAATGAAATAACAGAGAAAAAGTAAGATTGCTGACAGTACTACTATTCAGCTTACAATAATTAGAGATTTGCCTGCCAAATACATAGCATAAGAAAGTCTAACAATGCTGCAATATAGTATAATGTCTCCTCAATGATCACAAAGACTTTCAACCCAAACCCAACTCAAAAGATAGACTTTACGCAAGCTGATATGATAGAACAGCAATTTAATATGCATAACCAGCAACCCTAGAATCCACTAACATGCTCACAACTCACTCAATACTTGCCAGAATGACATGAGACTTGATGCAAAAGAAAGCTAGGTTGATGGCAATGAAGACTAGACAAAGAAACAGCTGAAAAATTGAAGTATTTTTTTTTCTAAACACTTGCCAGGCAAAACAGAATGGTACAGCCTCAAGAAATGTTCTACCAACAAGATAAAATCCAAGACACCTCTAAAAAATCTGCAACTTGGCATAGAGGGGCGCCCAAGGCTAGCAAATGCATGGGTAAACTACCCAGAACCAAAATAAATTCGCCCAAAGACTTATGAGTATAAACTTCAATCTGCAATACAAAAATCAGCAACTCTAGATTTGATTAAAATGCAAGAAACCGAACTACAAATGCAAAACAACTTCTACAATGCAAAATCTCACTACAAATCTCACTCAACTACAATTTAACTCTCCACTAGTTGCTGTCTTTCAAGCAAGAAGTCGCGCCAAGGCTAGGAGGCATTCATTCCTCGAAGCAATCCAGCACCATTTCGGCAGCATAACAATATTCTAAATATAAGATGAGAAATGAAGACCCAAGGCTCCCTTTTTATAATTTTGAGAAGACCCTCCAGAAGCTTCCAGAAGGTGCGCCCTAACTTCAAGATGCTTTTAGGGTTTTGACCTAGTCTTCCTTCAAAATGGCGTCCCTTTTCATGAAGGCAAATTTTCTTTAATTTAAAATCATCTTTTCTCCAAAAGTTGGCGTCCATTTTCCCTTGAGCAATTATTGACTTTTAGAAATATAAAAATATTTCCTTCATGAGAAAATACCCCTCAAGGTCCCCTTCTTTAAAACAACTTTTAAGTTATATCACTAGGCCAAGGGGTATTTATAAAATAAAACATTTTGACTTAAAATAACTTATTTCTCCAAAATGAACCCCTTAAGCCAAAAATGAGAATTACCCAATGAACTGCCAGAAGAGGAAAGTTGATTGAGCTGGTGCTGACTGGACCACTGCTAAATATAGAATTTACTAAAAATAGTAAATTCAAGAAGTTGCTCGAAATATAATGCATACGACACCATTGCGAAGCCTTCTGAAAACCCAAAAAGAGTCCGCAATCCAAACTCCCAAACTCTGAGATGTAGCTGTCATAACTTACTAAAAATAGTAAGTTCAGAAAGGTTGCTCAAAGCCGTTGCAAGTCATACCTCTGTGAAGGTCTCTGAAAAGCCATAAGGAATCTAGAATCCAAACATCCAAACTCCAACAAACAAAACCCTGAATCTTCAAGAGAACCCATCAAACAACTGGAAACCCTAATTCTGCCACTGACTTGTCGACAGCACACTAGGAATAGGTTACCAAACACTGAAAAATGAAGTGCTACAAACGGGGACATTACATATAAATCCTAGGTTGCAAATAATCACAGATCTGAATTGTTTCATTAAACGTGAACACCAATATGAACTCAATTCAACCGCCTCAGCTAGTATAACATTGGAACACATATGCAGAAATCAATAAGTACCTGGACAACAGCAACAATAGATAATAGTTCAACTTTATTTGTTAAGATAGAGCAGCTTACATAGGATATATGCAGCCGTTACAATGCTGATTGATACACCTCAATCCTTGTGGCAGATGAATCAGCAGGTTTAAATGAAAGGCTAATGCTTATTGGTGCCCTCCAGAGACCTAAGAGAGCTTGATACCATGGTGAATATGAATGGAAATGATCTAGAAATATATAATGATGCGAAACTAGAAGTTAATAAACAGAAATGTAAGCAGCACTATAATCAAACATAATAGAGATCAACACATACTTTAAGCAATGCTGAAGGTGTTATAGCAATAGCAAAGTACTTAATAGATAGAAAGCTCAGAAGGTTGAACGCATGTACCCTCGCTCAGAAGGTTGAACGCATGTACCCTCCCTCCAAATCTGGCATTGCCATAAATACAATGATTGCTGCTTAGTGACCATCCAATGACCTACACTATCAAAAATTGATAATGGTTGCACACTAACACACTATAGGCTTTGGCCAAGTACAATGGCTTCATTCCAAGCCCAAAACTATTTTGGTTTTGTGGTTGACTTACTACAAAATGTCAGGCCATGACTTACATAAACTTAACTAAATAGGATGCTATCTAGGACACCGGAAAATGCTTATATCATTCCTTTTAGGAGAGTTGCGAGAAATGATACATACACATACATGTTGCAAGTTTTAATGAATGGTTTTTGACAAATGTCCTTGTATAAGAATACATGCTATCATATGGACCTGACCAGATGGAAAACAGTATCACCTTACAATTTACTCCATAAATACATATTACTATAAAGTATAAACTGATCGATCAAAGCAACATATCACAATCTAATGATGCACATCACATGTCAAATGCCCACAAATTTAAAATTATTTCAAAGGATGTTTCACTACCATCCATCACATTATTTAAATAAGTAATCCATAGGGACAATGAACTTCCTTGTTAGTATTAATAGTTATAAATTTATAATCACAATTTTGTGATTTAAATTTTATCTACTCTGATTTAAACATGTCTGGCAATCACATATTTGCTTATACACAAACATTTTAATAAACAATAGGTTTGTGGTATAGGTTACTCAAACTAGTCATGAATAAATTGGCTAGAAATGATAATCCAAGAGATATTTTATCCACAATACTGCCCTAGAAAGAATACTTCTCGATGCTTGCTATGGATTAATTCAAAACGTTCCTTGTACTCTAGTCTTGTCTAAAATATGAATAACTGTTGCTCATGCTATAATTTCTTGAATCAAAATGGTTTAACCTCCTATTTTTTTGTTGAAACTTTATTGGTCAAAGGGTTTTAAGCTTCAGTATTATTAAATTATACATTTCCATTCCAAGCAACAAGCTCCTTAAAGTATCTTTTCCATGCTACAAATGTTTCTTTCTGTAGAATCTCATTTCAGGTCTTGTTTGTGTAATCCTGCACTTAATCATACTGTGACACATATGTAATTTTAAGAAAAATGAGCTATTGTGGGAATACATCATTAAACTTTTTGTAGATTCAAGGCATTATTTAGATATTAATTGATGAAATTTTCATAATTAAAGTGTAATTTTCATTGTAATTCAGCAAAATTTTCCAATCTGGAGCAGATGGACCGTGAATTTTCTCTTGCTTCTGAGTTGAATGGAGATTCAATTGATGGAACTGGGCAAGTAGGAACTTACTTTTACACGGCACCTGAAATTGAGCAGGCTTGGCCTCACATTGACGAGAAGGTTGTACATCTGTTGAAACCAGAATCATATTTAATCAAATAAATGTGGTATCATAATTTATAGGTTTCATTTGAAGCTATTCAGGAGATATTCTTACGTCATTTTTAATAATGTTAATTTGTTTAAAAACTGACAATTCACTGGGTTACAAAAAATTGAGTGTAATTGTTTGAGAATAATTTTTTGTGAAATATTGGAATTTTGACACCGATAACTTCTTAGTGACAAGGTCTTTTCTACCTAAGTTTGTAAATAAATGCATTGATAAAATGAGGCATCACATAATTACTATGAAAATCAAAGGTGTAAGATAACAAAAAAGGTTGGTAGATTCAAAACTTAGGTTATGAATAAATTCCTTTAATACCATACATTAGATACTCTCCAAAATGCTTGGAAAATAGTCCCAGAAAATGAAAACCATGTGCTTTTAAAGACGTAGTTAGAAATAATGATGGAATTAAAAATGAGTGTCACGAATTTAGTTTAGTTACCCTTCCATGCAGAGTGGTTTGCTCACGAACCAGCTTAATTGGAAATGGTTGGCTTAGAGGTCGTACATTGAATCTGGGCATCATAGAATGCCTTTTTCAAGATGGGTTGGCTCACTGTCATTTGACATTTACAGAACACAAGAATCACCAACTACCAACCATCTTACTAGGAAATAATTGGCTTATTAATCAAACATTGAATTTGGGCATCATAAAATGCCCTTTTCAAGATGAGTTGGCTCATTATCATTTGACATTCATAGAATACAAGAGTCGACAACCATCCTTCTGTGATCAGTTTAATTCCTTCAAGATTGTTACAATGGAGTTCTTAGAAGGAGGGGATGTCTTCCTAGAATGTTTGGAAATATAGGGAATTTTGTTGGGGGGGGAGTGGGGGCGGGTACTAAAAAATATAAGTTGTTTATTTATTTTCATGATTATATACTGATGAGGCAATCAACATGAATAAATTTATATGCAGGATTCTTTAATAATTATCATACAGTTAAAAATAAATATAGTGAATTATAGTTATAAGTTTTTATTCTTATCATTTGACAATAGTTGATAATCCAAAACTACACAAAGAATATAATATAATGAAGGATAATATTGTAAGGTCACAACTTTTACATCAAGATATTAATGGGCAAAACACAAGTTAACAAAATTTTCGCATTGCTATTATGACAAACATGCCACAATCTCACATTTGCACAGACAATGATGTCAAAATTGAACATGATGTCCAAAGAACATAATAACACTACCAAGTGCATGATGGATCAAAGTCAACAACATCAAACAAAATCACATGAGTGGAAGACTTACACAACCATCATGGAATAACACGAACAGAATGAAGAATAGAGGACATAGTCTTCTCATAGTAGATTATAGAGTGCTCAACTCTCATCATTGATGTGAATAGAGGAAAAGGATGGAAATGACTAAAGCATAAGCTATAGTACAGCCTTTCCACATCCAAGCCCACAAACAAACATCCACCCAATGGATTTACAACATCCAAACTTTATCTTGAACAAGCCATGAGGAGTTGGTTGAAGGGAGATATGACATCTCACCTAGGTCTTACTAGAGATTGACCAAACACACTTAGGACCACAAGAACACCTTGATCTCATCAAATGGATGACAAGAGCATTTCAACACCTCAAACCAAGAAGATGGGAGGGAAGAGTAGACCATAAGGTACAACTCTACCATAAAAACCTTTTTTAGAAAAAATAGGCAACAACTCCTTGCGTTTGGATCGTCCTTTTTAGATTTAAATTTCCCCTTTCACTAGTCCAAATTGCCTTGGCTATGCTAAGATTGCCCCTTTTACTAGGGAAATCCCTTCCTCAAAATGGGCAATTTAGAATAGTGTACAAAGCCTCAAAATGAAAATGAGGTTCTTGATGACACCAAAGTTGACATGAAAGTTGCCAAAAAGTTTTCTACCAACCCTATCTACTAGTAAGATATGTAGAACAATGTTTCAACACCAATAAACACAAGCATGACTCAAAACCCAAAACAAATGCATGGATTCACCAATGCAACATTGAAAAATTCACACAAAATAAGCCTTAACACATTCAATTTTTGAAACAATGGATTTCATTAAGTTCAAACATCATGTTCAAGGTTGTAAACTACACGACAGATGATATTTCATTTTAAGGAAATTTTCTTAGTTCACATGCATACAAATTGTTACCCACAATGTGATGATAAAACATCCCACCAAGCTTAACTTTGCTAACACAAGAGCCAATTAAAATACCCATCCAATAATGAATTCAAAATACTTCAACATAATAATAAAGCACAAACCACATCAATAAATCACTTTCCAACAAGAGTTCATATTAGGCCTACGTGTTGCACAATTTAGACTTAAAAACGATGATATTTCCACTACAACTTATTGTACAATTTCAATTCAAATATTATTTATTAGAAGATTTCGAAGTGATCTCATCCCAAACATCGATTAATCACACTCCAATACAATGATGAGATAAATATACAATTACAACCATTCCATGCCTTTATGAAAGGTCTCTGATGACCATATATTACAACTTAACTAGTTATAGCAAATGACAATAATACAAAGCCAAGAATAGCTATAGGATCCTTGCAAATTCCATGATCCATTGCACAAACTCAATGGTGATCAACATCATCCAATCATATAGGACCCTAAGGTCCACCCCTTTATTCTAAGAGATGGCCTCCATTGTTAACAATCAAGAAGATGCCAAGCACTCACAAGTTGGGTACAATTAATAACACTTCACATAAAATACCCTAATTTTAAAATTCTAAAAATACCTTCTTGCCCTAAATCTATCCAACAACATAAATACGTGTTCATTTTATTTTTGAGAAAATTTTGCAAGGGTTTAGGTACTAAATTTGCATTTAAAAAAATTTAAAATAGAACTAAAAACTAAATTCAACCCATTTTAAAGAATCTGCTTTTTAATTTTAAAATCCAAATAAAATAACAATCTCTTGTATCAACAAAATCCACCAATTCTTGCATCAAAATTTTAACCATTTCATTAAGTTTTCTACTCATTTGTAACCATATCAACAAGAAAATTACCTCTAAGAATGGTGACAAACAAAGAAAATGCAATTCTTCACTCCAAAAGGCAAGCCATTAAATCCACTAGTTATTTTGAGTAAGTTTCAAAATTTGGAGCCGAAGAAGAAGCAACATATCACGTTATAGCCAACCGAGCGTGCCTACAATTTCTTGTTTTTTCTCAGAATTCCCCGACTCAAACCTGAGGTAGGCCAAAACTCTTTCCTATGCATTTCTCTGTTTGTGTGTGGTATATTTAATCTCGAGTATCCAGCACAATTGTATCTGTTTGTTCAAAACCTAGTTTCATGAACTAAATTCAATCTGCCAATTATCACAATCCATTTTCAATCCCTCGTCTCCATTAACCAAATTTTCGTGCAAAGCCTAAACTATCTATTTTCGTTAATTTCCAAACATGATAAAATGAAGTATGCATACATTGGTTATGGGAGGGAGTCCATTCTACATAATTCATAATCGAATGCCGGGGATAGTAGACCAGGGCTTGTTGATTTGGAAGGTTTTTGGGTGAGAATGTCTTGGAACCCTATTAATGATATGATTGAGGCTACATTTCAAAGTGGGTTGGCACATGCTGGAGGTTTCCCTACATTAGTACAATGCATCGATTTAGTATTAGCCTATGTCAGACATTATTAACCGGAAACAAGGGAAATTAAATTTGCAGATGATAAAAGCATAGCAATGTTAGACGGGCTTCCTATAAGCACTATTTTCAGTCATCCAAACAGGGAACAGTTTGCTGATATGAGTGTAGAAAACGCCATTTTCAGTTTTACAGACAATAAAGATTTATGCCTCAACAACATTGTTAGGTATTGGTTTAAAGTGCCAAGAAGAGAAAAATCTGAGTTTCCCAAGAACCTCTTTATGTCACACTTCAATGAAGACATATCTAACATAATCACTCTGCTGCATAGAGCTATGGGAAGTAAAGAAACTAATACTTTTGAATATTGGACGTGCCAGTTTATTATTATAATTGGGTAGAATTCATAGCATATTGATTGGGGCAAACTGATCAATGATAATCTTCACAATCGGTAAACTTTTAAGAAACTCGGGAGTTTTATATGACCTCTTATATATTCTATGCTATTGCTAGTATGCACCCATGGCCATGTCTGCAAGAAGTGGGAGTTTATGATAACATCACACAAATATATGATTTCTATACTTAACTGTAGTTAGAAAATAGTAAAACATATTTCAGAGGGTTAATGATGCCTTCACTATGTTTATTGTGAGGGAATTAGATGAGAATATTAAGTTGAGGATCTCCCTTGAAGCAGCAAGTCTAATTGATCAATTCAGCAGTTATTTTATTCAAGTCCCAATATATACATACATTAGAGTGGGTGGTTTTGTGTAATGTCCCTGATAGGAATTATACTAGCATTATCCCAAATTATTGGTTTCCCAAGCAATAAAAGAATTAGAAGGTACCTTTGCTTGATTTAATCCCTGCAAACAAGTTAGAGATCAATTGCAATAATAACTTAATAAGTAGAGCATATGATCAAACATTAGTAAATCCATAGTAAATTTGTTAATCCAGCTATTACCTTTCCTAGGGATACTCAACCATGGGTCAACATGGGAGAGAGTGACTTGATGGGGTGTCTTAGCCTCCCTAGGCCCAAAGGCAGTGCCCTTTGAACTAAAAGGTAGTACCCCTCTGGCCTCATGTGGCCCATGCAATTCATATGAGGTGGCCTATCTAGTGAGGATTCTAATTTATCCATTATCCCCTAATGTTGCCATCTTTCCCCATTTCCTCATGATTGGTCTCTGTATATTGCTATACCATGATAGGGGAGTGAGGTTTCAAAGGGTGCCCTGGTAGCCCAACTCTCCTAGGCCCAAAGGCAGTACCCTTTGAACTAAAAGGTAGTACCACTCTGGCCCATGTGGGCTCATCCTGTCCCCTCCCGGGCGGCGCACCTAGAAGAGAGCCCCGTCGCTATACCCCATTTGTAATTTTCCCTCCTCCCATCATGGTAAGAGTATGTACATAATAATTAATCAATTTCACATTTGCTTTTAATCATATCAGCAATACATAATGAATCATAAGTTACCAATAACAATATGCATGGACCATTGCTCAATGATCAGATTTAAATAATGCATGAACCATTGATCAGATTTAAACAATACCATATTCCCATATAGATGCTATTATAAATATATTAACTTACAAATCTGCAATCATAAGATAGCTATGCAACAGAGATTTTATGATTTGCTTGTCGATCCCTCCTCCTTTCTAATTCCCAATCGATCTGCTCTTAACGCCCAGAAGATATTGTTAGTAACTTAGTGTAGACCAACCAGACAAGAATCTATTACCCATACTTATATTAAAGCATCGTAATTACTTATAGGGTTCAATAATTGCTGAAAGCATCATTATTGCATAACCATATATGTGTTTCTAATGAACTTATATATTTATGTTTATATGTATATATGTAATTATATTAACTTACTTCCCTTATTGTTCCTGAGTGCAGATTATTATTTATTCCTGATTGCTTATATATTTACTTATTCTCATATTGTTAATTATATTATACTTGCTCATTTTGTTCCTTTATTATCTCTTTCAAACCAGTTAGTTACTCTTGCATTCATCTATTCTATATCTCCTATGCAACCCTGTACATGATTCGATGATCATATCTGTTGAGATATTTGCCATTATGTCTGAGAATATTCCTTATTCCCTTTTCCTGATCTGCTGGTATATTCCTGATTTTATTTATTTTCTTTTCCTTCCCTCAATAATGCCCATGTATTTCCCATGATATTCCCTATTTATGCCTTCCAAGAGAAATGTGATTCATTTTAAAAGACACCATGTTTCATACATATATGCCTCCTTCAAAAGAGGCGACTTTTGAAAAAGGATCGACCTTTCCTAACATGTTAATAAAGTGCCGATTATGTTTTATTGCTAAAATAAAAAGATCGTACCATTAGTGATCATGATGGAATCACTTCAGATCTTGGTTGCATCCTATCGCTGCTCTATAGTCATTTAATTGTTATCACATCTAGCCATAACATGGAATCGCTGTGCTTTAATTATAATCATTAATCACTATAAGCAATATTATTATATGATTGCTGTTGTTTATATATTTTATATAAATATATTATGTTAATATATTTATTAGTTATATATAACATGTTATTTTTATATTAAATGTTTCTTGTTTAAAATATATTTATTATTATTATTTTTATATTACTTTTCGTTTTTATATCTTTTAGTATTTATATATATATATATTATAATGATATCTAAATTGTCAATATTTATTTTGTATTGTTAGTATTTACATTTATAATTATAATATTATCTTATGATAATTATAATTATGATAATATTAAATTGCTAATATGTATTTTATTCATTTATTTGTATTTCAATGTGTTACAATTTCAGGGACACGACATTTTGATGATCACTCATATAAATTGCCTAGATATCCAAGTGATAATCTAATTCTTATTAAATTATGTAGGTAAATGGAATTTGTAAATAAAGTGTGCAAGGATAAAAAGAAGGATGGATATCCCTTTTCTTTGAGCCTATATTATTATACATGTCCATCCACAAGGAATGCTCAAAATACATAAAGATCTCTTGTTAAAATCTCTATGCACCTCTGTAGCATGAGATATTCGTTTGACATCAAAGATTTCCTGAAAAACAGTCTACATTTGGGATCTAGATGTTTTCATCAGCCACATCTAGAAGATTATTGGGCTGATCGTCTAGACTCTAGATGATTTTGAGGTACAAAAGAGGGGTTGCTCCAAAATGACAATCCAACAGATGAAAAAATATGAGCTTAGATGGGATATAATAGGAGTAGAAGAAGATGATTCATATATGATTGACAAAACCTTCAAAGAATCTGTTCAATTCAAACCACTCACTCCAATTTATTGGCCAGCGAAAGAAATGACATATATAAAGGAGAGATCTTTCTTTGTTTTGAAGAAATCCAAGAAGTGGTTGGATGCAAAACTGGCTGAGCATATTGCTCTACAAGGCCTCAAGGTTAATCTCCGGATAGTCATAAAGAGCTAGAGAAGCCAAAAAGGTAAACTAGAGCTTCAACGTGTTCTGCACCCACAAATTTAAACATATCAAGGAATATGTCAAATCTAGCTGAGGGAGGAGATGGAGAAGATCCAAGAAAACAGGCTGATTTGAAAAGAATGCGTGCATAAGATGTTGGGAAGAGGCCTAAGTTGCCAGTAAAGAGACCTCAGGTTTCTCAAGTAGTGCCAGAAAAAGATCGTCAAAAAGAAACTGAGGCTGCTCCTGAGGTAAATCTAAACCCATCAACTGCCCCATCTTCTCCAAATATACGTCTACATATTCATAAGTCTCTTCCTTCATCCCCACACCAAGAAGTTATCACTGTAGATGTGTCCCCAAGAACTATCCTTCCACCCTTTCATTTTTTTTAAATCCTCAAGAAATTCCTACTTCCTCTTAATGGTTGAAGGAGGTAGTATGTAAAAAGAGAAAGTATATAGATGTAAATCTTGATTATGATGTAGTTGCCCAGTTACTACATGGCCATACTCGTAAATGTAAGAAGGTTCAGACAACCTCAAGGATGATGATTAATATATCAGGAAATCAATATGTGGAAATAGCTAAACCTACCAATGGTAAAGAAGAACAAGAGATAACTGAAGAAGATTATCAAATCTCTCGGGCTGACCTTGACCTTTCTACACATGAGGGAGATATTCATAATTTTTAGATCTCAATTGCAAAATAGGTTCCTAGGACAAAGAAAGAAAAAGCTACTAGAGAACAACCTGAAGAATAAGTCCAAGTGCTGACAGCATACATTAAGTCAATCTTAGATACATCAACCTAACCATTAAGCGAAAACTCAGCTTCAAATGACAGGTATACAAGATGTTGATAAGTAGATGATATAAAAGATTAGTAAGTATCAGTAAGGGACAAGCTGAAAACAAAATTAAAGAATTAAAAGATGGACTCCTGAAGATTAAAGAAAGGAATATGTATAGCAGCATGGAGCCATAGAGATCGAAGAGATGTGTTGTGTTGTGGCCTTTGCTCAAGTTGGATGTGTTGTGTATGCATGGACTACAACTCGAGCCTAGAATGTCAAATCTACATTTGTTTTTGCTACCAAGTTGGGATTAATGATTGCTGGTGTGGCTGTGAGTGCCCTTGCCCTCACTAGTTTGTGCTGATCCAACAATGCAACGGTTGCCTGTATCTCTTGTTTTGTCTCAATGCATGCAACATGGTACTTGAGGCAATTGATTCTCTTTAAATCTTCTCCTAGCAGAAGTTGCAAATCACACTCCCCTAGACTGATAAAACTAATGCATATTTCCAAATAGTGTCGTAGCTTCTAAAAGGGTGGCATCCACTTTTTGATGTTGAGCTAGATGCCATTGTATGATAACTTGCAATATATTTAACTATAGAAAAACAATGATTTGAACACAAAAAATAAAATAAAATAAATGTAAAATAGCTTTCAAATGTAATTGAATAGAAATATCATTAAATAATTGAACCAAACTAACAATTTTTTGTCCCTAAGGCCTAAACCCTATATATAGAGAAAACCCAACAATTTAGCTCATTAAAACTGGTGTAAATCAGCAATGACCATTATAGATATTGAATTCAATGCATGTAAAATTGTAAATTATATTTAGAAACTTAATATTAGCATTTTAGAAAGAATTTAAATGCTTGAAGAAAAAACTAACATGGAAACTTGAAATCACTCAAATTCACTCTAAACTCACTTGAATTTGCTCAAGGAGTGCTGCAAATGCTATGTGAGGAAGATTTCTGGGCATGTGCGCTTAAATACAAAATAATTCAGTGTTTTTTTCAGCATTAAACTGGTGTTTACATGCCCAACACGTCTTGACAAGTTCCATTGTTAGAGTCTTGAGTTTTCAGTTTCTACAAGTGGTAGAGTAACTCAGCCCCATTTTTTTTTCTACAAGTACTTATCAACTAGCTAAGTATTCGATGAGTATGTAAACTATGCATTTAAGACTTTCTATATATTAACTCCCAAATTGAATGCTGATCATATTAAGAAAAAAATGATCTTGAAGTAGGCCTTAGAGTTGGGAAAATATAATTAGTATGACATGAATTACATCCGTATCACTTCCTTTAGAGAAGCATATAGGTATGGAAGCAAAAGCAAAGCACAAGTCCAAGAATAATGAGTCCAAATCATTTGGAAAGACTATAAGTCCTCGAGCTTGATCTCCAAGGGTGGGATGAAGTGAAATCCTAAGAAACTTAGAAGGTTCAGTTTGTCATTTTTATAAAAAGCACACATTGTCTAAAGAGAAAAATGATCAGTTACTTGCAATTGGTCTAGCATACTCGATTTTGGCAGTCACACTAAGTAGGACATTTTTGCTTGGAAAACACATTAGCATAGACATAAGCATCAAGCTCTACTAGAATGAAATTGGACAAAAGAAAAATATCATTTTGTCTAAGCCTAGTGTCATGGTAGCGACTGCAAAGATGGTATCATCTTTTGATTGAGATCTAGAAGAAGCAAAAATATTTTTTAGCTCTTAGATGTAGGTCATGTTGCACCCATATGCAAATTTCATATTGTATAGGCTTATAAACTGAATTCTGCACTTACGTACCCTTGATATGCTTTAGAATCTTATCTTCATCACATCATCTTGTTGGTTCTCTTTGCTAACCTCTACAGGATCATAAATTCATGGACATGGAGAATTCAATGCATGATTTCAAAAAGAATTGAAAGATGCGCCCTCAAAAAACAATCACATTTGTTAAGAGGTTCAAGGATGCATAGTGACAAGCCAATGTATTGGTGCTTTGAGATCCTCCAGTGCACGCCTTAACAAAATATGAAGGTTTTCAAGATTGTCGAAAGCCAATATATTAGAATGTGCTTGAGCTTTGGATGAGACAAGGTAACTCATATGCACATGAAGGGGATTGTAGGTGCGCCAAAGTAAAGAAGGCTTTGAATTTTTGCAATGTAATGGCATGCTTCTAGGCTTTGGTGTGCACCAAAATAAAGGATGAGGTAGTAGTAGTTATAAACTAAAGAAACATATGAAGCAAGAAGCATGCATCGAAGACAAGGGACACATTAGTATTAAGTACCTTGTTCAAAGCCAAATGACTACGGAAATCAGGCGCATGTACAAGCAAGAACTAATAATTTTTGAAATTTTTGAAGAAAGAGGATAGGTGCATGTCAAAAACAAAGAAGGATGTTAAGGAAGTTGCTAAAATGATGAAACGAAACAGTTAAAGAATGTGAGGTGAATGTAAGGCACATCAAAGCAAGGTTAGGGTGCTAGAGAAAAGAAAAAATGTGCATGCAAGATGTGAAGGAGGCGTGCCTTCACAAAGATAAAAAAATTCAGAGTAATGATGCATGCCACATAAAGGGTGTACTTTTGGTTTCTAGTGTGTTGTACCCCAAATTAAAATTTTTGCTACACTTAGACATTTTGAAGAAGTGAGTCAAAGTCTTGTTAAAATTGTCAAAAAATGTCAAAATTGGGATTTGCATGTCTTGCATGAAGGTCAAAAACTCAGAATTTTTAAAAATCTGATGATCTGGGTTTGCTCAGGGCGATTAAGTCTACAAAACCCAAATTTTAGTTTTTCGACCCTAAATTTTAGGAATTTTTTTATTTTAGAAAGTTTCTAAAAACAAAACTTTTTTGGGTTTTTCTGGGTTTCTTGTGAAATCGATGCTGGCAAAAATTTTTAAAAATAGAAAATTTCTAATAATAGAAAGTTTGGTTTCTAGGGTTCAAACTGATTTTGATTGGCTCAAAATACTTCCTCAACAGGCTAGTCTAGTTAGAATCACAAAAAGATCAGTTTTGCCATAGTGGGTCTATTCTGCTTTTTCAAGAGCTCCAAGGCCATTAATGGAGGTTAGTCAGCTGTCAGGTGTCAGGTGTCAGAGTCAAACATTCAAGCACTGAACAGAAGATGAGAAATGATGAACGTGCACGAAGATCAAAGAATGGAGAAAGGGAGTTGTAAAAGTTGAAAAATGCAAAATTTTGACTAAGTTTGGAAATCTAGGCGCCCCTACTCAGTTTTGGCACCTAGATGCTCATGCCTTATTAAATTTTCATCTCCAATGGTCAAAGCATTGGCAAGCACGTGGAATGAGGAACAAAGTTGAAAATGGCAAAATAAAAACTAAGTCTGCCAGCCATGGGTGCCCCAGAAGGAGATAGGCACCCAACTTTTCAAGAGATCAAATGATGAATTTAGGGTTTGTGCTCCCAAACAATGTTGCTCAGAATCTTCTCAACTTCCCAGTGAATCCAACAGCACAACCATCTGATCAACCAGTCATCCGGAATTGAAGATTGAATGGAGGAGTCTCAACCGAGAAGCTGAAGGCAAATCATAGAAATCATCATAAGTATTCTAAGGCTGAAAAACTTGGGTGCCCCAGCGAGAGATAGGCGCCTAGAGTTTTGAAGCACCAAATTTAGCAGTTAGGGTTTGCAAATATGCTCAATCTCTTCAGATTTCTACTGGCTCCGCAGTGAATATCTTGGCATGATCATCGGTTTTGTCAGCTATCGACAAACTAAGAATGAACAAAAGGCATAACATGAGGTCTCAAACTTCAAGGTGGAAATGGAGTAAAAAATGGCTGTCTGGAAATTTGGGCGCCCCAGAAGGAGATAGGCGCCCAAGCTTTTGAGGTACCAAATGAATGAATTCATAGTTTTAGTCTCCAACATGACTTCTTCAAACTTGAAGCAGCTCTTCAATGCAATCGTTAGCAAGCTCATCAGAGTTGACATTCATTAGATATCGTCGACCGATCGGAGGGGTAAAACCATGAAAATGAGGAAGTTAAAGGTAAAAGGTGAAAATATTAGAAAATAAACTAACTCTGGAGGAGTTGGGCGCCCCTGCTAGCCAGGGGTGCGAAGCCCAAGCTTTTGACCCCCTAAATTCAGCTTTCAAAGGATGCAACTCCCAAGAGACCCCTCTCAAAATTCTTCAAGCTATCCGACGAGTCCAACCATTAGTCAATCGGGCTAGTCTAACTCACGGAATCACAAAATCATCTGAAGGTGAGGAAACAGTATTGAAACTTGAAGAATATAAAAATGGCTAACACTGGTTTTCCTGGGCGCCCCAGAGAGAGATAGGCGCCCATGATTTTGAAGGCCAAGATGAAGTTTTTATCAATAGTTGCCTCTAGACAAACTTCGTTAGATTTGATCAAGGTCCGCAATAGATCATTCAGCTAGTTCACAACATCAACTGAGCTCTTGAAAATTGAGATCAAACCAAGGGTAAAATCAAGCAAAAAATTGAAAATGGTGAAAAAAAATGTCTGTCTGGAAAGGAATAGCACCCCAAGAGGAGAAAGGCGCCCAAGGCTCAATGCCTTAGTCATTTTTCCAAGATTTATCTTTCAACATCAGAAAGTGTGCAAGTTCGATGCACCTGCTCAAGATTGGCTTCGAAGAGTTTTAAAGCTGGAGAATAAAAGCAATTTTTATCCTAAAAACCTATTTAAGAGAGCTTTTGTCTTCCATTATTCATTTTTGTAGGTTGGCGTCCAGAGCAAGAAGATTTTCCCTTTTCCCTCAACGAAGATTTGAAAACCCAAACAACATGATTTTTCGGTGTTCTTTGTGATTCCAAGATCAGTGAGCAATGAGGAACGCTTTTTCGTGCTCCAAACTTCTAGGGCGTTGCTTTTTCAAAACAACCACTCATCTTTTTTCGTTTTTGATTACATGGGTCTCTCCACTTTTTCATCCTCGTGAACATTGAGAAATTTTTCCCTCTTCTAGAAACTGCTTTTTGGCCGCTTTTTCAGGATGGATTTAGCTTTTTCAGTTTCTGAGCATCCAGGTTTCTCCGAAACATGATTTTCTACAAAACCCAGGCCTCGGCTTGTTTTTTGGAGAAATTGCTTTTTCAAGGCAGATCAACATTCTATTTTCAGCAGCACTCTCCATTCGAAATCAAGAAACAAATCAGCTTTTTGGCGGATGTGATCGAGATTTAAAGCAACAATCTTCTAGAAGCTTTCTCTCTATTCTCATCTCAATTCTTATCCATTCTTTGTGAAGGGAAAATATCAAGTTGTAATAGTTGGTGCTTTCCTTGTTTTTAGGTTTTCATAGATGGTTAGATGCTTATCTTGTTTTAGGTTTTAGAAATAAAGCTTGCACGTTGGCAAGTCTTAGCTATAAAAGCAAGGAGATTTTAGGGTTCCCTACTCCTCTGCTTGTGTATAAATAAGGGCAGGCTTGCCCATTTTTCTTTAGCAGTCATTGTAATAACAAAACGTTGAGCCTACTAGAGCCTTCTTATTATTCAGTATTGTTCAAATCGTGCTTGTGATAACAAATTGCTGAGCCTGTTTTGCCTGCAAGTTGTTGTTGTTTAGTTTCAGTTCACTTAGTGTTGGAGCAGTCGTGTAAGTCTCTTCTAGCTGCAAGTTATTGTTCAGTCTACATGTTACTTGTGTCAATGTGTTCTGGTTGATCGCAAAACTATATGCCTATTTTGCTACAATCTTGCTGTCCCAGAAGTGTTATCTTTTTTTCTTGAGATTTGAGAAAATAAAGTCTTGTGCCTGCTTTGCTGCCCCGATATAATGTCTCAGATTTTCGTTTTGTATGTTATGCTTACATGATCTTTATTTCAGCTTGCATTGAAATTTCAGTAGATGTGCGTTGGGAGAAAGTTCGTTTAAGTATTTGTGTCAGAGAATCATTCCTTGTTCATTTCTAACTCTCATGCTCTGCATTTACTTGAGTAGTTAGAAATGTCATTAGCGTAGGCTTAGTCGTAGTTGAACTTCTAAAAGAGAAAACCTAAGGTACGACGCTTGAGTTTTATAACCTTGCGCTCTTAGCTGAACAAAAAGATAGGCAAATTAGTTTTAATTTACTTTCTTAAGCAACATCAACAAAGAGGGAGCTTCCCCTCCTAATTCGAAGAGCAGTTTATCTATGCATAGCTTCCCGTTTCTAATTCACATACCAGAGGTGCGAATTGAAACACCAACATAGTGCATTGGTGTCTTTGTGGAAATTGATGCATGGCCAAATAAATAGTCGATTTTTCTCTTCTTTTTAAATTTTTTTTTTTTTTGATTGTGAATATTGCCGATGCTTGATACAAAGGTGTTGATTTGATTTCACAAATACATTTTAGACTAAGGGCATGTATGGGAAGTGAAATATGCACTTCATAAGGGAATGATAAGAAATTGTTTAGTGTTTAGGCATGTGCCAATGTAAAGGTTTTAAAAATTGAAATTGCCTATATAGTGTATAGGTGTGCATGCCAACATAGAGGGGGACAAAATTTTTGTTGTTGTTTTGCCTAGTGTTTAGGTATATGTCTAGGCTTAGGTGTGTACCAATACAATGCAAGTTTCTTTTGTTAGCCCATATTTAGGCATGCTTGGTAGAAGAATGATGCACCCATATGAAGGAGGGATTTATGAGTAGATTTTCAAATTTTTTCAGAGGGTTAGCCATGATTAGAGGAAGAGCTCTTGAATCATCTAATTCTTTTAGAGTGGACTATTAAGAAATCTATTTTTCACCCATGCTAAAATTATCTTGGGCTATTTTTAGTTTCCACCATTTTCAAAGAGAAAAGTATATTTTGGTATTTGCTATTTAGCACATGCTATTTTAAGCAATCTCTATTTTTAGTGCGAGTCCATGTTATTTTCAGCCTTGTATTAATTTAGTGTTTTCCATTTATATCTTAGAGTCAAGTACTTTTAGATCACCTATTTTTTGAATCTCTTTCCATGTGAGAGATGTGAGTATAATTCATAGTTAGTAATAAATTCAATCTGTGGTTTAATTGGAGTTTGTGCGATTTTAGTTTTACTATTAGAGGATAAGATTTGTAATAAAAATTGCATTTCATGCGATCAATTATTCTTAGAGTAGAAGTGGCAATTAGCTTCTTGTATATTTTAATGCAATAGCTTTGCAAATAGTATAAATAAGTGCCTTTTTGCACTTAGTTTTATCAATTAATGGTAATTCTCATGCTTGCATATTGCTGAAATGGCTTTTTAGTGTTGTCAATCCAAATTTGTTATTCATTCAATAGAATTTATTAAGCCGGTCTAGTTTTTAATTACTTTTGAATGGATTTGTCATATGTTCTGAAACAGATTAATATTGCTTCTATTAAATTTGCAATCTTCGTATTGTAGGTCTATTCGAAATTGGAAATCGTGGATTTGTTCCGATTTCTTTGATCAATTTACCAAAGTGTTTGTGTCATTATGTTTGAACCTATTGTATCTTTGTCTTCTTGAATTGTCTAGTCTTTGATTTTATCTAAACAATACAAGTGTCTAGCCTTAGGATTTAGTTTTAGACAAAAAGTATAGAACATTTTGCCTTGTGTTGAAAGAGCATTTTAGCCTCTTACACTAGACGAATTTGAAAGATATTATTTAGCATGAACATGAAATTACCTCCAAAGTATTGTAAAGTTTGTAAATTCAAACTACACATTGTCTTGTTTTAGGGTAGCTTTTAATGTACAAGGAGCTTCCCCTTCCGATCCGAAGAGCGATTTTACTACACATCTATTCTATTTTATGTCACATTGAAAGGTGTGAATTAAAACACTAACAATTCAATGGACAATTGGTATGGTTCATTGATGAACTTGATAATGAATTAGATTGAAGAGAGAGCTTACAATGGACGTTGCACCCTTAACCATTACCATTGGATGGATCAACTCAATTTTAGAAAAGGATGCCACTCACCATTGTCACTTGATGTGTTGTCAAGCATTTCCAAGATGAAGTCCTTTGTGACGTAATACTATTTGACGTATGTGACTTTTTATGTGGGAAACATATCTTTGCCAGTGTTATGCAACCGATGAAGAAAATTCTATAAGTGCTCTCCTAGATGTTGGAGAAGATAAATACTGCAAACCATAAACACTTCCTAAGCTTTCACTTATCAGTGCCAAGAAATGCAAGAAGGTAAGTTGTAATAGTGTAATGTCCCCATCCTAGGCAGTACAGTTGATTCAGGGGTTAGCCTATCATTCAGATCCTCGTAGGCTGACAAATGTGTTTAGAGGGTCTTCTACTGCAGTTACCCAGTGGTTAGGGACATTACTCCATCAATTGATCCAGGTTTGGACCTTTGTAGATGCTTACAAAGTGTTATTTAGGCACTTACTATTTATAGTAAGTCAGGTAGGCAGGAGTTACTATCTATAGTAGGGCACCTGGTTCAGTTGGTCAGCTCAGTTTCGACCCAGTTTGACAAATTGATGAAGAAATAATGTTTACTTGTGCATTTAATGATTATTAAAAGATTATCAATTTGATTTTATAATATAAAGTCACTTTAATGAAATATTGAAGTAATTAATAAATGGCAAATTATAAAGTATTTAATACTTTATAATAAGGGAGATAAATAATAATTAAATGAGTATTTAATTATTCACCAAAAGGGACGCCATTAATTAATAATTTGCCTAAGTCTCTAAAGGGGCGAATTATTAAGTTATTAAATGCATTTAAGTTGATTTTTGGAGAAGGGTTGAACTTTGTGAGAAAGTATATATTTCTCTTGAAAGCAAATTGAATTCATTATGTTATGATTATTCTAATTTGTCATTTCTCTCTGAGAGCATTGGGGTTTGTGAAACAAGGGTTTCGGCAGATCATCGGATTTTGGAGAACGTTCCCTCTTCAGAATCAGGCATACTCAGACTATGCAATACCAGTTGAAGATTGTCAGTTGAGTGGCTTCATTCAGAGGTCATTACAATGCATATTGTGGAGTTCATATTCAAAGTTTTGATCGATTATCTTCCAGCAGTGATTTGTCCCGTATCTGGCACACATTTCTAGGCTGTACGGATTTCATTAATGCTGGTACAGGCCGTACTTTTGCAGCAGCAAGGGCCGTACTTTTCCTGTAGGCAAAAACGCCTTGTCTTTTTGTCTTTTGCTTTCACCAGCTGGGGCGCCTTGGTCTTTGGAGTGTTTTGCATCGACTTCGAGGCTGGAGAAGTCACCATCTCACTTGGTCGTACCATTTTCATGCTTCACCAGGCGGCTGCAAGTATAAACCAGGTTTTTGATAAAATAATATTGTTTCTCTATTTTATGGTTCCGGAAACGTATTGTAATCATTCAGTAATAAGAATAAAATCAGGCGCCATCTCTCTAAAAGTTATTCGATGCATTGTTAGTTATTTATGAATTTATTAGCATTTTATTTCAAAATCGCACCCCTTATGTTTTGCTGCAAAAAACTTCAAAAAATCACAAAATACACAAAACAACAAAAACATTGCATTCACAGTCAGGAAACAGGGTTGAGAGACACCTGGTCTCTTACAAATAGTTACATGCTTCTTATGGTAAGACCCAAGCAGAAGAAAGAATTCCTTGTTGTACAAGTTAAAGCCAAAGTTCCTTCGACAAAGCAAAATTTAAATGAAGTAATTAAGGAATACAAGGCTTTTTTCTAGTCTCTAATTGGAGTGCTAAAGCATTATTTGGTAAAGCATGCTACTGATTTGATTTATGATTACCTTTTCCTAATGCTTTTGTATGTAGTTGTTTCCTATAGAATCAAAAAATCAAATGACATATTTAGTGACTTGTGAATAAATGAGACATTAGACCTATCTCTTTGTCTTGCAAAATCTCATTGGCCTTGAGCCAAAGAAGGACGACCCGTTGAGGTCGTGTTCTCCCAAATGTTGGAGAAGATAAATATTGCAAACCAGAAACATTTCCTAAGATAAATGTTGCCTATTGTCCTTGAACCAAAGAAGTATGGTCCATTGAGGTTGTGTATTGAATACAAAGTATTGAACATGATCATAGTGAACAATGGTTATCCACTCTCAAGGATAGAAGACCTATTGTATCAGCTTTGAGGTTTAAAATTCTTCATGATGATAAATTTTAAGCTAAAAACCGCTAGATTATTAGAAAATGGAAGAGCATATAGAATGCTGAAATTATTAAATACACCATCATTTCAGGGAGAATATAAATTATATTAGATTGATTTTACTATATTAGGGCTTGACAAGGTATTATGTAAATTCTTATGAGTCATTGCATTCCTATACAACTTCGCCAAAACTACCTTACGAAAAACTAACACCCAACTAATTGTTTATTAAATTTGACACAAAGTGACTTTATTAGAATATGCAAACCTTAATTTTTCAACACCACCCCTTAAGGTTTACATTACAAAAAACAAAAAAAGGAAATAACAAAAACATTGCAACATGGATTGATTACAGCAGTCCACTTGGAAAACTATAGAAGCATCTTCACTAATTCTCCTTGCTCATATAGAACACCCAAAATTGCTCATGTCCAAGCAAAGAACTTGACTGACCACGAAATTTCCTTCGAATACCCTAAACTACTTTTGTCTAGGCAAATGTCCTAGCTAACTACCAAATCTCCTTGAACACCCCAAACTACTCATTTCTAGGCAAATGTCCTAGCTAACTACCAAATCTCCTTAAACACCCCAAACTACTCATTTCTAGGCAAATGTCTTGATTGGCCAATGGAACTTGTGAATCAAGATGTACTCAACTATTCACAAGTACAACACCCTTCTTGTGAATTGAGATACACTCAATTATCCACAAGAAAAATCACCAACCAATTGTGAATTGAGACTTACTCAACTATCCATAAACCATAAAACTGCTAAGCCTCTCTTGCTCCATGAAGTGATACAAAAAAATATTGGTGCTTCTCATGCAAATTAACATCTCTAAGAAAGAAGCTAGCATGAGATGATAATATTACTCCAACCTCTGGTGCCTCCACCCTCCAAACTAACTTGTTAGTTACTTGGCATAGGTAGTATTAAAATCTTCGAAATCTCAATCAACATTAATAAAATTTTCTGGCATATTTGTAAAGCTTGTAATGCAAGAGGATGTTGGGTTCAATTGAAAATACATCCATACAATTAAGCTATGTCTTCAACCAAAAGATTGACCTTACAAGTCATTCATACCAATATTACAATAAACGATACAAAATAACCATAAAGGACTCTTTGAAGTTCTAAGGTCCAATTACATCAATATTTTAACTTGTAATGTCCCCTTTTGGGATTTGTTAAATTCCTAGATCCTAATTCACTAAGTCTAAGTCTTTAGTTCGATTTGATCTCCAAGAGCAGAATATCTATTGATTTCCATATACTACTTTGAAGATCAAGACTCCCATATATATGGTTGAGAAAAGACACACCTTTTCGATTGATATGACTCTTGAATTTTACCCCTTTTAACAAGGCCGATAATCAATCATATATATATATGTATTTGATTTATTGAAAGCAGATTATACTTAGGATAGGAGTTTTGTTATCAATAATGATAATGTAAGATTGCAATCATTATGATCTCTGACCGAAGCTACCAGTCATCAACACTCCCTCTTAGCTAGGGAAGAGAACTCCAATCAAGTATTTATTGATATCACCTAACTTGTGATATCAGAAGATATGAAATGCTTCTGAAGCTGTCAGGTCTCATGACATACTTCATAACACATCTTCACTATTCAATACTCCCTCTAGGCTAAGGAAAATAACTTCCACTAAGTAAAAATGATATCACCTAACTCGTGATATCATAAGATATGGTATGCATCTGAAAGTGTCAAGTCACATGACATTCTTCATAACACATCTTCATTATTCAACACTCCCTCTTTTAACTAGGGAAGATAACTTTTATCAAGTAAAAGTGATATCTCCTAACTCGTGATATCAGAAGATATGGTATGCTTCTGAAAGTGTCAAGTCACATGACATTCTTCATAACACATCTTCATTATTCAACCCTCCCTCTTTTAACTAGAGAGGATAACTTCCATCAAGTAAAATTGATATCACCTAACTCGTGATATCAGAAGATATGGTATGCTTCTGAAAGTGTCAAGTCACATGACATTCTTCATAACATATCTTCATTATGGTATGTGCACTGACATCAAGTCACATGATGTCTACCATAATTCATGGCATATCCACGGATATATAAATATCCACCATGATTATCTCTTAAGGATCACAATGATCTACAGATGACATCAAGTCCCATGATATCCATCAAGGTGTCCAAGAGATACTATCATGACATGTCCATAGATATCAAGTCACATGATATCTATCATGATAGTTTATCATTGTAGAGTCGTCACTTTACAATGTTACATACAAGTGTTCATTATTAGAAAGATCGTCACCTTTTAATTAATGTACACAGGGTAGTAAGCCCATAAGGTCATGGAGTCACACACATGACAAAAGAGTTTACACATTAAACATCTTTATGTATTAGTACAACTTATAAACAATTTGAATTTCAAGCATAATATCAAATTACATACCAAGTTTCTTCCCGAAGAGTTCAACCTCAACTCTGGAGAGAGGTTTGGTGAGAATGTCTGTTGTTTGATCATTTGTACTAACATACTCCAGTTAGATCACATTCCTTTCTACCATGTCTCACAATGGTAGGGGATCTCAATGTGCTTAGATCAAGGAGTCCCACGAGCTATTTACGAAGCCAAACTGCTTCTCTTGCTCCCATTGAGGCTGCAATGTATTCAGCTTTCGTTGAGCTCTGTGCAACTGAAGATTGTTTTCTTCAAATCCAGGAGATCATAGCCGATCCTAAGCTGAAGCAACATCCTGATGTGCTTTTCCGATCGGTTACACTTCCAGTCCAATCATATCTAGTAGTGCTTTGAAGATATCTCAATATATGTTTTACTAGGACCTTCCATTTGTTGTTGGAGTGCTCTACCAAATGAGCTACTGGCCCTTTGTGGCCAACCCATCATTAGTTCGGGTGTGGCTTATATCCAACACCCCCCGTTTAAGCCACACTGCGGGTGCTTGGAGCTCTTCTGAAGTTAGATCCTGGGACCTGTCGTTATGGAGTCTCTCAACATGACGCCTCATCTCAGTCTTAGAGATGAACAAGGGCTTTCACCTCATATCTCAGAGAATTATGCATTACAATAAGTGAAGATGTGACTCCCTCTGAAGCTCTAATTACTTCTTCGAAGGGATAACTTCAACCATCCACATAGTCTAATGGTTGCAAGCAGAGTCTTCATTTTCTTCTTCTTTTGAAAACAATTTCTTATGCTTCTGATCCGTCCTGAAAGCATTTAGAAGAGATTATAAATAGTTCATAACTATCCAAAGAAATATCATACAAAGTTTACTATGTTAGGTTATACCAATAGCTTTCAATGAATAGTTTGAATTTTCAAGGATCTTATATTAGTGAACATAATTTCAAGAGAAAACACAATCTCTCTTTACTAATCACACAAGATCTGAATAACCAATGCAAAAGGATAACCCTAGATTTCAAAAGTATAAACAAAAGAATACTTATCTCAAGGAAATCAGAATCTCCTTAAGTGCTGCACTTAAATGCTTTTCAGGATTGCACCGGACCCAGCGAAACCTCACCAGAGATGAATTGAAATGCTCGATACAGTATGAGCCAAGTCCCCGACTATGCGAATGTGAGTTGACATTTGTAATCGCGTAATTACTATCACTTCCCTTTGTCCACGAGTCCTCTTAAGATATCCCTTGTCATCAATGGATTCCAAATCCTCTCCACGTCACCCCCGTATACTCCAACACCCAATACGCAAGAAGCAGTAATACAGAGAATGAAAATATAAGATCGGAATAACTCGACACAATGCTCGTTGAATCACCGGCCTGTAATAAATGCTAGAAATATTCCCCTGAAGGCTTCAAATTCATCCACTCAGCAGCTCGACCCCTTAGTAATTGGCATAGCCCCCAAAAGTGAATTTGTGACAATTATAAAGGATAGTAGGGCGGCCTTAGAAGCTGGACGGTAAAGCTTGGAACCGTTATCTCTTCACAAATCAAATGCCAACCCTTCTTTGATTATTCCTGCAACCTTTGACCATGCCTTAAATATTATGGGTACCTTAATATGGTGCGACGATTCTCCCAAGGAATAATTAAATACTCCCGACTTGGCAGCGGTTCTTCTGTTCAGCGCTAATATGTGATATCGATCCCAATAGAAATAAACTGGTGACTTTGTTTGCACATGAAAATCCTCAATTATATTTCTGAATCACTTCTCTACCTCCTTGGAGAAATTGTGGCATAATGAATCGGCCAGTATTTGTCTTTATACTGTCAAACCTATCTTTAAAGCAAGGCTCCCTTAGTCACGATGGCAAGAACAAGACACGGGTCTTCTAGAAATGATGCGACTATCAGTTAGGAAATTGGATGGCCTCAACAGACTTCCCATCACCCTTCTAACGACATACATATGCTCTTGGTTGCGTCAGCAAACACCAATCACTACCAATGTCATGTATATGGGATACAATAAAGAAGACCATTAATACTGTCTATTGGATGCTCAGATTGCATTAGTCGCTTGTAGAATCTTGTCTTCACTAGGTCAATAGACTCCTTATGGAGATAGACGTTTCATAAATACTGGCGGTGGTGGATGTTATCGCCAGAGATAACCATTAACAATGGCTTCAAAGTGTCCATGCAACCTTTGATAAGAACACCTCCAAATGCCCGCTCACACCTTCTTTCCTTAACGCCAGCAAGGATGCAATCATCGATACCAATGATAGTCATGTCTTCAAAGGATTTTGAAATTACGAAATGCAAAACATGAGAGTGAATAAATTCAATGGTCATTCAGATAGCTCGATAAATCCAACCACATCATCTTCAAACTCTTCCAATAAACCCAAATATGCTAGAGCACACAGTTTCTTCAATTACCGGTGTGAGACAAACACCCAGGCAACACCCAACAGGACAATACAAGCCACCAATGGCCAATTACACACAATATAGAGTATTCGATGATGAATAGATTTCAATACGTAATGGTGTATACATAAATACTCTCGTCTGATAATACAATAGAGAAATGTTGCTCAATGATAATCCTTCGGTATGCATATCCAAATATATTATTGGACTCTTAAGAAAGCAGCAATGGTTCTATGCCCAATATTCTTTCCAGATGGCTCTATCTTCCAACGCCAATGATAAAGATGCCAATACCCGATATTGGAATGTACATGCTTTAGTATTGCTTCACAAATATCCACCAACAAAGTATCGAAATATCTTCCCTTATCTTGTTTAGACAAATCTGATGAACCTGCTTTGATACCATGTTAAATTCCCAGATCCTAATTCACTAAGTCTAAGTCTTTAGTTCGATTTGATCTCCAAGAGCAGAATATCTATTGATTTCCATATACTACTTTGAAGATCAAGACTCCCATATATATGGTTGAGAAAAGACACACCTTTTCGATTGATATGACACTTGAATTTTACCCCTTTTAACAAGGCCGACAATCAATCATATATATATATGTATTTGATTTATTGAAAGCAGATTATACTTAGGATAGGAGTTTTGTTATCAATAATGATAATGTAAGATTGCAATCATTATGATCTCTGACCGAAGCTACCAGTCATCACAGGATTGCCCTAAATCTTGCCCTAATTTTCTAAAGATATCCTTTTCTGATGGTTTGGGGTTCATACTATATTCTTTTTCTCCTTTTCCTGATCAATCATAGGATAAAAACATTCATAAATCTATTCATTTTCCTATCAATTAATCACAATTACTTATAAGGCTCAATAATTGCTGCAAGCATCTTTATTGCATAATCGTATTATATATATATATATTTCATATAAATATATATATGTAATTACATACAATAATGTCAATGGAGCAAACATATCAGCAATGTTATAATATAACTAGTAGCATGCATGATTTATTATTCCCAATGCCATCAATAGATAACATTAAATAAATAGCATTATATATGAATTATTATTAATTACATTATTATTTAAATCCATGATGTATTTATCAAAATCATTATTCAAATGTACAAACAATTATCTAACTTATTATTTAAATTCATAAAATACTTATCTCCTTATTGCTGGACAATTTGTGCAGATATCCCTATTTCTCCCAGCTACCGTTCTATAGAACCTCTTTATTTCCAGCCAGTGATGATATTTCCATAAGTTGGTGCTTTTTACATTAGATATATTTCATTTTCTTCCTTGACAATATTAACACTCATATTTTTAATATATATCTGAATTGCTCTTCATATCCCTCTTTAAATCTGCATGAATGGTTTACATTATTCTCTTTATATCTGTATATATATTCATATCTTTGCTGGTGTATTTTCTGATATATCTTTTACTTCACTTCCTATTTCCTTTTATATCCTCATGAAAAGGATCGATTATGTGAAGGGAGGCATCCTTTCATTTTTAAGCACCTTTTAGCCAATCACTGCCTTAACATTGTTTTATGATTTATCTAATAGTTCTTAGACTAATCGCTGGCTTTAATATTGACCGCTGCTCTTAATATATTAATCATTGTCTACCTATATATTTAATCGTTGCCTTAGACATTCATCCTTGCTGTCTTTAGTTCTTTCTTTATTGCTGCTTTTGTATTACTGCGATTCCATAAGAATATTCTGCCTTAGTTTAATATTAATATCAATTGCTGCTTTAATCTTTATTTAGGCATCGCTGGTCTTTTAGGAACCACCGCTTCTTAATGGTTTGATTTCTTATTAGTTTAATAACATAATCTTGGTCAGAATAAATATAATTTCTATTTGATAATTATGTTTATTTTGATAATAACACTTATAATATTATCATTATAATTATAATGATATTTTAGATGATATCTATTATTTTATTTATGATGTTTATTTATTTGTATTTTCATATTTTGTATAATCATTAAAGTATAATAAATTGTCAATGTATTTACAACCTTTGATGTATGATGATTATAATATTTAGTATTTGTATTTTGACAATTACAATATTATTTATAATATTTATAATTATAAGATTATCTTTGGTAATTATAATCATAATGATATTAAATAGTTAATGTGTATTTTTCTTATCTTTTTTCGATGTTTTATATCTCAATGCTACCATTTTGGGGGACATGACATAACCTTCCTTCTCTCCAAATAGTCTTATTGGTTTTGGTTCCATAGCAAATGAAGAACTTTCAACTCTAATTGATAACCCAAAAAGATGCGATGAAAAACAATATGTTGGCTTTGGACCAACAATCTTCAATATTCAAATTCTTAACAATAGGTCTAATCACCAACTCCTCCATAGTTCATTGTTGACAAGTAATCAATTAATCCTTTTTGTTGTAGTGAAATCTATTTCTTAAATATTTTTTTTTAAAGAAGAAAGTGTGTTAAAAAATAAGCACTCAGACCTTTTTACCTTCAAAAGCAGGCAAAGTTTACTAAAAAAATGCTTTTAATATAAATGCATTGTCAATACCTAAAAAATGCTTTTAATATAAATGCAGTTTCAATACCAAAAAAATGTTTGGATATTGTTTCCTCTATTGTCTCTTTCGTGCTTTCTGTAATTTCCCCTTCTTAGGAGCGAGTGTTAGAGAAGACCCTTGCCTATTTAATTCCCATAGGCTAACCAATAGATAAGGGAATACTTAATTAATTAAATTAAGTTGTCTTAAATTATTATTTTATGGTCAACTTTGGTTTAATTAATTATTACTTTTGGGCCTAAAAGTAAAAAATATAAGGATCACTTTATGAGAAATAAAGTAAAAATTTCTCGAAAGTTCGAAAATGATACAAAAGGGGAGTACAAAGGGAAATTTCACATCTTTGGCAAATACATTTTCTACTGTGAAGTTTATGCATTTTTCTCTAGCTAAACCCTAGGATGAAATCCCTAAGGGAAACTAGTTTCAGAGAAGGATTTCTTCCTAGCTAGTCAGAGTGGATTCAACCAGAGTTCACTAGTGTGCAGAAAAAATGGTGATTTAAAATTGTAATTAAAGATTTCAATTTTGAGAGTTGGGTGAGAGTTACAAAGGTGTTATAGTCATCAAATAAAGAGATCTCTAGGTTTGATTCTAGGTAAAGGTTATTGAAAAGCATTGCATAGCAGTATGAGTCAAATTGTGTGAAGGAAAAGGAGGTGGCAATGAAACTTATGGCAGCTAGAGATTAATCTAAGCTAGCCACTCCATGTTGAAAGGACTTAATCCAGAGTTCTTTGAAAGCTATTGCAACAAATGAAGTCGCAGCATTGAGAAATGATCAGTCCATTTCAAAATACCAGACGCCAGGCCATGAAGAAGGTCACATGGGATTGTTGAAGAGAAAGGTGTCATCCTATATTTTTCCGCCGACCCTAGTTGGAGGGTCTATGCAGAGAGCCCCCTTAGTCACAGCCTATTCTCTGATCTTCCACCTTGTAATGAAGTTTTGTGACCAGAATAAGGGAAAGAAGATGAAACAGCAAATTTTAAGAAGTTGTGACAGCCAAAAATTGTGGAATAGGAGGTCACGAGTCTTCAAGACTAACCACAAATTTCTCAAGGGTTTGCACAACATCCAAGGAAGGAGTTATATGATTGTAAATGTCTGAATGCTATGTGTAATAGTGCCCAGCTGGTGAAGGAGTGTCCCAGCCTGCATAGGAGGTGTGTAATATACGAAAACTATATTAATCTGAATATAAGCAAATTTTGCATTCAAACAAGTCTCTAGTTGTGGCCATGAAGGAAAGATTGGCATAAACCTTTTCTCTATTAATTTGTATTTGCTAAAGATGAACTGAATAGTGAAAAGTCCTGCAAATGTGTTTATACTTTATGGTAAAATTACAATATCTTTCAATATATTCCATCTTAATTTAATTTATGTTAAAATTGCAAACTCAAAGAAAGAATAGTGGAATAGCACAACATTCAGCAACTATGTATTTGTAATTTGTATTTTTCAAACAGGAGTATGAAAAATGTTTAAAGCCATCTTAATTGCCTGGAGAGCAAGGAGTGATGGTAAACAAGAGTGTATACCATGGGTTTCAAAATATGGATTCTTTTGACTACACGCACTACATAGTGGGATATTATATAGTTTTACTCTGAAATTCAAACCTCAAAATCAATTACAAACTACAAATTACAAAGTAACACAAAGTGGAAGGAGTCAATGAAGCTAACTACTGTGAAGTATGATTCTCTTGGGTGCTGTAATTCCTGATGATGAAGTTCCATCATTATGCATGCTACTCATTTGATTCAAGTGCTCTTCATCAATTACCTTGGTCTCCCTCAAGACAAAAACGTCATCCCCATAAAAAAAGTGAATCATCTTCATTTGTGATCCATTTTGATTTTAGATCAATCTTGTCATGGTCAATTGGCTAATCATCCTCGGCACTTGATATAATCAAATCAAATGCATTAAATTGTTACTTATACAAAAGAAGTATTAATTGCAAATTGTAAGAAAATAGTAATTAGAATTAAAAATTAGAAATGCAAGTTTTCTTTTACCTTGAAGTGTTTTTAGGCAGTGGTTGAGGTTGTGGTGGACAAGAACCAAACTATTCATCCTTTGTTGAGTGAAATGGTTACATTTCCTGGAGTGTATGTGTTCAAACTTCAAATACACACCAAAAACTCTCACAAGCAGATAAACTACATAGCTGGCTTAAAATGTGCATTTCCATCCATCACAAATATTTGGCATCTTTGCCAAAACAATTATACCATTTGTCTAACAATTTTGTTTTTAAACAAAATACTATTATCATATTCTAAACTACAGAATTGGCGGGCAGCCATTGCAGATTTACCCACATTTCAACAAGGAAAGTGATTTGTTGCCACTGTTTGTGCCATTGAAGGCAGGATCACTTTGAAATAAGGTATTTGAAATCAGCATTTCCTATTTATCTCTTGCTTTCCTTCTTCACCACTAGCTTTGCCATCATCTTAACTCATGCAGTGAAAATCACAGAACCTAAGTTGTTATGTTTTATACCATATAGTTCCAACGTTGTCAGCCTTGTTCAACAAACTTTTTTTCTATTATCTTTTGAAAATGGTAAAGAACAAGAATATGAACCTGGGGAAAGCAAGTGGCAGGTCTTCTTGTAACTGCCAAGGTGATCTTTCATCCTCTTCACTTGTATAACTATTAATGTCTGCTGTTATTTATATGGAAGTCTAGTTAGTAGAATTTTGGTTGATGCACATTCCATGAATCATTGCACAGATTTTGCAGATACAATATTGCATTACAGTTCTACCATTTTGTCCTATCGTTCATCTTGTCTTTGTGTTATTGCTCTTAAAGAAACACAAACTTTTCTGACCAGACAACATTTGACTTTCAACCCTGTTTTAGTGTTTCTCCTCCAGGTTATTGCTGAACCTCAGATCAGTCCATACACTTATAAATGAATTTTGACAATTTTTTTTGGTTTCACTACTATAATACCTGCGAACTCACAATATTAACAGTTCAGACCACAAATTGTACCTTTCTAACAAATTATTGGCTGAAAGTATAGGATAAAATAATATGAGAATATTGTACATGTTGAATGTTTCACATGTGAGTGATAGCCTATTTCTATCTCTGCTCATCAATGTACTGCAAGAGCATTCAAACTGTCTATTCATTTCTACTTAAACTGTAGGAATCTACACATTACTTTAGAGCCCATTAAAGTGATGAGCAGTTGTATGTTATCCTTAGAAACCTAAGCATCAAAACTGTAGCACTGCTGGAAGCCTGGATATTCCTTGAACCATGTGGACTCCAAAACAGGGACCATATCAATTCAACAATTGGTAATCATTATGGATTCAATACCAAAATGATCTGAGTTTCTGCACATTCATAACCATGTTATGAAGCAATTACAAGGTTGTTATGATGAATGTTGGATTTTCTTGACTCGGTGTGAAAAAAGTCAACTGCTAAAGTTCTTAATATCTCCCAAAAATATGGACTGTTCTAAAAAGTTGCAGCAATCATAGAGGAGATTTAGGTGATGTTGCTCCAGTTAATCAAGATTCAAAACACTAGAATGAGTTGTAAGAGATTTCCTTGCATAAGTTTTGGACCACATAGGGTTGCCCAACTCAGAAGAATTCCTTTCCTGAACTTTTAAAATCCTTTGTATACATTTGAGGAAGAAGACAGTTCATAACCAAAGTCACTAGGATACTGGTGTGAAGCAAGGGGAGCGCTGAATCACCAGAAACCCTGGGTATGGTGCATTGTGGAAACACCAATTTATAGAAGATTAAAAATATTAAAAATATAAAAATAGAAGCAAAAGTAAACATATTATCCATGTTTTGCATGTTTAAAATTTTTGTCTACTAATTGAATCGACCTCAGTTCTAAAAACTAAATAAATGAATGCTGTCTATGTATATGTCATGCATACTGTTTCCATGATTTTATCTTATTGGAGGTTACCAACAAGTTAAATTTTGTATTTTTAGGAGCTTGAAATAAATGATCTTGTTAATAGTTATACAAAGAAGTTTTACTTGGAAAAATGTTAATGTTTGATATTGTTTATACAGATAAGATTCCAATGTTTATATCTAAGGACTTAAGAATGGTTAAAGCTCTATTGAAGTACATCTCTTGTAGAATCTTTGTTTTGCAGGTGGACATGTATAGCTTGGGAGTTGTGTTATTTGAGCTGTGGCATCCATTTTGTACAGTTATGGAAAGATATGCAATTCTTTCAGAGTTGAAACATAAAGCTATACTCCCTTCTTCCTGGGCCACAGAGAATGTTGAACAATCTGCTTTAGTGAGGCGTCTAATTGCTCCAAACCCATCAGATCGGCCATCAGCTTTGCAAGTTTTGAGAAATGAATTGCCTCCACGGATGGAAGATGCATCCTTGAATGGTGAGCTTTTGTACAGATGAGAAGTCCTCATCCAAAGTTAGTTTTAATCGTTTTCATGGCACCAAATGAAGCTTTGTTTATTTTGGAATACATAAGAACATAATTGAGATAATGTAGTCATAAAAGAAGAAAATTGTTTTGCAAACAGTTTGATAATTATGCTTTCTTTTCAGTCAGCTTAACAAAGTTGACATGAATGCCCATTTTCTTTCCCAAAGATTGTGAAGGTGCTCTTAAATGTGTTCGGTCCTTTCTTACTTTATTAAAAAATAATGAAATTGATTTTTTTGATATTAGGACATTATTGAGTAGTATTATATTGTTCTTTCTAAAGCCTTTGACAGGAGGACAGATAATCCCTGTGCCTTTTGTGCTGATTAAACCTATTGTTTTTTTCCCCATATAATAGTGAAAAGTGTAAGAGCAATAATATGAGACTACTCTTTCCTGTAAAAGAAGAGATTGATAACTAGAACCAATGGGATAGAAACTGGAGAGGAACTGTAACTTTCCTGAGCTGAATTCCTTTCATACTGATTTATATGTTACCACTTACTAAGATGCTGAAAAAAAGGTTTTTACCAGCCCATACTTCTTGTGGAGTTTCATCAATAAGGGCTGATGTGGGTGATCGATTAATCCACTAACAAGCAATGTTACTTCTTCTACCCATAATTACTTCTCTACTCCTGCACCACTGAGCATACTTCTTGCATTTTCCAGCTGCATTCTATTCATTCGTTTTGCAACTCCATTTAATTGTTGAGTGTATGGAGTTGTCTTCTGCCTTGCTGTTCCACTCTTTTTACAAAACTGCTCAAACTCACCTGAGAAAATTTATCCGCTGTTATCTGTCCTCAACACCTCTATTTTGTTCTGTTTGCTTTTCCTTCACTGTTATCTTTCCTCAACACCTTTATTTTGCTCTGTTTGGTTTTGAACAAGAGCATTAAATTCCTTGAATTTGCTGAAATCCTCAAATATTTGCTTGAGGAAGTACACGCACATTTGCCTGGAGAAATTATCTATAAAAGAATCATAATACAAAGATTTTCCTATTGACAGAACAAGAACATTTCCAAACACATCACTTTATATCAAATCTGAAATTCCCTTACATCTTTTAGCTTTATTGGGAAACTTCACTCTATTCTGTTTACCATAAACACACTGTTCACATAAGTCAAAATCTGAGAAACAGTTAGAAATTCCTACAGTGATACCCTTATTATGCAAGGGTTGAAGAACTTTCTCTCCAATATGTCCTATCCTCTCGTGCTGCAAGATTGTCTTCTCCACAAGAAAATTATGATTTTCAGCCTCATGTACCATAGAATAATTGCACCCATTACAAAACTCCACCTTACAGTGTCACTTTATATTTTTGCATCATATGTTGAACATTGTGTAGTTACATTGGAGTCTCACTAGCAGACAAGTTGGCAAGTACTTGAGAATCTCCACCTGGCAAGCTTGGTAGAAAGTTCTGCCCCTTCTCAAGATCTTGGGTGCACATGTAAGGCTCCAATTCAACACAAAAATAATGTCTAGCAACTTGGAAAGTGACATAAGAGGATGAAGGCCTCACCTGAGTCAAAATAGTGGCCAAAGTGTTTTGAGCATGTACTTAGAGTGGCTAGGCCACTAAGTTTCTTCACCCAGCTTTATGAAAAATCAGGATGGTTTAGCCTTTTAAAACTTCTGCTTGGGTCTTGAAAGGTGGCGAGTGTGAATAATTTCAGCTATGATTATAAAAAGTAGTATAAGTGAGATTTCTCTGCCATGGCTTGAGTAATTAAATATTCCTCCTTGGCATAAGTGGAAGATATTTCTGCCTGGCATGCTGATTTAGGTGCAGTATTTCTATGGCTTGACCACTCAAAAGCACAACATGCAATAGAAAGATGGTGCACTTTAGAAGTGGTCTAACTTCATATATCTCTGCCAAGTTTGAAAAAAATGATGGCTATAGCATCAAAAACTTCTGCCCAGCTTGCAATAGTGGCATAGGCAAACAAAAGGTGCACCCAGGGGTTGTTTGAGTGTCAAGGAGTTTGAAAAAAGGCATTAAAGTTTAAAAAGAAAAGTTTAAGTGACTGAAATTAAAGCTTATATGTGTGTTGAGAGCATTTAAAAGGAAAATGTGATAAAGAGAAGCACCTATTTATGATAATAACTCAGGATGATGCCTATGACTGGGTTTTTAGCCTTATATAGTGGTGAAAAGGACAGTGTTTTCGTCATCTATACCAAGGAGATCTGCATGCATGCATGATGGTGGCTTTTGCAACATTTGATACCTCTATTTTCATGTCTATCAGCAGTACGACAGTCTGGCTATGGATTTTTTTTTTCATAAGAAGAGGTGATGGTGAACTCCTAGAGATTTATCATCAGTTTCTTAAGTTTGTTGCTATCAGCTGAAAGACTTTTGTTGGAAGTTTTTCATTTGTACTTGCCGCTGATCTGAGTATCATTTTGCAATGATCTATAGTTGTTTTTTTAGGGCATTTACTAGGGTTTCATATCTATTGTTTTGTAAAAACTAGTGTTTTAGGGCATGTTTCAGCCATTTGAGGAGGAAGATCAGCAAGTCATTCCAGTCACCTAGGGTTTGTGTTTTAGGACTGATGATAGGGTTTGTCCATGGTTTAGGAATGTTTTCAAAGCCCTTAGAAGAATTACTTAGTTTATAGATGCATCACCCAAATTATTGGATTCGAGTCACCAAGTCAAATTGAGGGAGTTGTTTTTAGATTCATTATGGTAAATAGGGTTTCGAATTTCGATGTCTATTAGAGGAGTTATTAGGTTTTAGTGTGAAAAGATGTTTTAGAATCATGGAGGCCATTCATATGCTAGTTTGCTATTTTAACAACAATTGTATTAGATAGTTGTTATTTTTGGTCATGTTATATTTTGGTGAGGCTAAGGGCCAATTTTTAAGTTCCTTTAATTAGTTTTTATTTAATTATTTGTTTAGGATTATATTTTCTTTAAAGTTCCTTCTTTTCTAGCTTTTTCAATAGCTTGTAATTAGTGTTCCATGGGGATGCATCCCCTCCCAAAAACCCCACATTTCTAGGACGGGGACGTCTCAAAGACTTGGGGACTTGGGGGGCACATCCACCTGCCGCCCCTCCACTAGTGCCTTTGTCTCCAAAATGCCACTGAGATGTCGGGGATGTTGGGACGTCCCTGAGATGTTTGAGGGATCCTAGAACTCTCTTGACCATCTCGGGGACACCCAACAGTATCCTCTAACCAGATGACCAAAAACAATTTTTAAAAAATCTAAATTTTCTTTGAACTTTGAGCTCAAGCTTGAACCCTAATGGCTTATAGGCTCCACCCAAACCCCACAAACTCTATAAAATTGCCTCCTATCCTCATTTTAATTCACAAAGACAAATCAACAAGAAGCTAATAGTGTGAGTGTGACAGTGAGAGCTGCAAGTGTAAGGTGAAAGAGTGAGAATGAAGAGCAAGAGGGTTGAGGAGGAGCAAAAAGAAGAGCAAGAAGAGGAGTGGCACCAAGTTAATGTTCAATTTAAAATTCAAATGTTCAAAACTAGTTTTTCAATGTTTCATCGTAATTCTTATACATCTTTTTATAATTATTTTCTCAAGTACTATATGTTCCCTCTGCCATCCCTAAACTGAGGGCCTTGGTCCCCTCGTCCCTGAAATCCGTCCCCATGTCCCTAAAATCCGTCCCCACATCCTTGAAATATGTCCCCACGTCCCTGTGTCCTCTCATTACAAAACTCCATGGAACTACGAATATCCCCCTTACTCTACTCCCCCTTTGGCATCAATGGAAAAGACTTTCCTAGGCTGAAAGATAAAGCAATGAATAGCTCCCCCTGAACACATGCTTCTCTCAAGGATTTGGTGACTGGATGAGAGTGATATCACTCCCAATTTCTGCCTTAAGTACTCAAAAGACTCTTTTGTAAGTGGCTTGGTGAAAATGTCTACAATTTGTTCTTGTGTAGCATTACACTCCAATTTTACTTGCTGATCGGCCACCTGTTCCCTTAAAAAATGATACTTGATGGGAATATGCTTTGTTCTAGAGTGGATGACTAGAGTTTTTGAAATATTGATGGCACTCGTATTATCACAGAATATAGATATAGGGTGATCATATTCAACTTTGATATCTCTCAAAGTTCGCCTTATCCAATGAACCTGAGTGCTATAGGATGCTACTGCGATGTACTCTGCCTTTGCAGTGGATAGGGAAGTTGACGCTTTTTCTTACTCAACCATGAAACAAGATTATCTCCTAGAAGGAATGCACCCCCACTTGTATTACTTCTATCATCAATACTATTGGCCCAATCTACATTTGTATATGCTGTTAAGGTGAAAAATTCACCTCTTGGGTACCATAAACCAAAATCCAATGTGCCTTTCAAATATTTGAATATCCTTTTTATTGCTTGCACATGAGTTTCTTTAGGTGCAACTTGAAACCTTGCCACCATGCTAACTGCCTACATAATGTCAGGCCTTGAAGCTGTCACATATGATAGACTTCCAATCATTGACCTGTAGAGAGTCTGATTTGCCTCGGGTGGTTCATTATCCTTAATTTACATCTGGTTACCATGGGTGTACTCATAGGATTACAGTCCTCCATTCTGAACTTCAACATTTCCTTAACGCACTTGGTTTGTGAAATAAATATCCCTTTGTTTGTTTGAGAAATCTGTAACCCAAGGAAGAAAGATAACTTACCAAGTATAGACATTTCAAATTCTTTTTGCATCTCCATGGCAAACTCTTGACACATATTGTCACTACTTCCTCCAAATATAATATCATCCACATACACCACAACTATCAACTAATCATTACCTGCAGTCTTGATATAAAGATTGCTATCCACAATTCTCTTCTTGAATCCTTTTTGTTGTAGATATTTATCAAGTCTTGCACACCATGCTCTGGGGGCTTGTTTTAGTCCATAAAGAGCTTTCTTCAATCTGTACACATAATCCTTGTTTTTTGACAACAAGAATCCTTTTGGTTGTTCAATGTATACCTCTTCCTCTAGATTGCCATTAAGGAAGGTAGACTTAACATCTATTTGATAGACATTGAAATTTTTGAAAATGATAAATACTAAAACATTCTAATAGCTTCCAATCTAGCAACAGGGGCAAAAGTTTCTTCAAAGTTGATACCTTCTACTTGTGCATATCCTTTGCATACCAACCTTGCCATATTCCTTACAAATTGACCATCTTCATTTAGCTTTTTCATGAAGACCCACTTAGTGCCTATCACATATTTGTCTTTAGGTCTTGGGACATGTTGACATGTGTTTTATGACAATGCCAGCACAGAATAAAATGTCCAACGGCCACTCTATTCTCTCTTGATCAAAGTGTTCCGCATGCTAAGATTGCATGAAAGTTCATGTGTTCGACTCCAAGGTTCCTTTAATGCGAATAGACTCAGTTGGTTGATGTGAATATGCTGGGTATTACAAGGGGACTTACGTAATTGTTCGACTTTATATGCTCAAGCAAATGAAGGATTTTGACTATGATGCTCTGGTATTTGAACGGATCAGGAAATGCTGAATTTAAAAGAGGTAGGGATAGGAATTCTACAATCTATTTCTACGGGTGGAATGCAAGGATTAGCTTTGACAGTCTTCAAACCAAACTCCGTTTTGTCTCCCCTTCGGACAACTCTGACAAAGCTGGTGCAATCTTCAAAGGATGGATGAGATGTTCAAATTGAGATTCACCATGTGCACCCCTTCACAACGAAGCAAGTGGGCACATTGAACACAATCAAAGTTAAGTGCCGAGATTCCAGTTGACCACGCAGGAGCAGACTTACCGTCAGCAAGTCCGCCAGTGGTATGGATACGGGAAGATATGCCCAAACTAATGTCACATTCCACAATTAACTCTACTTGCATGAAAACAAATCTACTTTACTTTACTCTATTCGAATTGGAAAGACGAAAAGATCTCGTCAACTGCCCATAACACAAAACGAAGTCACCAATCAATGAAATCTTTATATCATGAGAGTCTTACACAATAATCTTTTGCAAAAACTTTCAAAGGGAAAGTCTTTCTTTCCTTTCCAACTAAGCTAACTCCTAGCTCTACTTTAACTTCTATCAATCTCTATCTCTGTCTAGCTTTGATCTATCTCTGATTCTAATTCTAACTGTTTACAAATGAGGGGGGATGCCCCTTTTATAATGAGTCCAATTAGTGGACAGTTCAGATCTGATTACAATAAAGGGCTCAGATTGAGCCACCCATGGCCCAATTAGGGCTTCTGCCCTAAAAACCGCCACCGAGAGGAGTGGGGCAATGAATGCGCCCTCCACTCCTCATCAATGCACCATACTCTGCGATCAATGCACGTCGTCTTCCTCCAGAAGGTCATCGTCCAGAAGGGCGTTTCCTTTCTCCTTCTTGTTGGCTGCAAATCTGATGAATCTGGCCAATACTGCCTCAACTTCCTGATCGGAGATAGGAGGAATGTGATCTAATTGAAACTCCAAAACTGCAACTGTTTGCCCATGCCGGGCACATGATTTCTTCCAGGAAACAAGGGCGTCCTGGGTGTTCTGTATGATACTAGAGAACGTGGCCTTGTTCTCGAAATCATCCTGTGTGAAGGTTTTCACCTCAGAGAAGAATGGCGTCAATCTGTCTTTCAATCCATCTGCAGTTACCTCTTCAGAAGTCAATCTCTTGGCAAAGATTGCCTCCAATGTGTTGAGAATTCTGTCTAAGATGTTCGTCATGGCCTTTCTGACCCTGAAAGAATCTGCCTGTGATGCATCGTAGAATCCCCGGCCTGTGACTACTGAAGAATACCATCTGGCGAAGTCGTATCTATCCCCCTGCTGGATAACACCTCCCTCAACCAAAGTCTGTTGCGGTATGCTCATCAAAGCCCCTAAATGGAGAACAACTCTTGTCTGATAGATGCGAGCCTCACCCCAAGCATGGTAAACTGCCTCCACTCTAGCCATAATATTGGAAGCTTGCCCATAGGCATGTGCAAGATCTTCCATGAACTTTCTTGTTTCTGTATGCACACTGGCAACCCACTTGTCTGCCTGCTGTGCCATTGTCTTCAAATCTTCTAACTCACTGATTGACTCCCTGGAAAACTCAGCTGGAAGCTCAATTGCCGGATTTTCTTGCCCACAAGGATGGGACAAGTGCTGCACCTAGCCAATTAGTGTCTTGTGCTCTACCTTCAACCTTTTGTATTTGCCCTCAACATGGGACAATCTATCCTTGAGTGCTCGATAGGAATTATCGCACTCCTCTACCACTTGTGCTCTAGTAGGGCGGCCTAGTTCCATGGTTGTCACAACATAGTTTTCAGGAACGGCCTCGTCCCTATCACATTCTACCCGAGGAACTGCCATGTGCAAGGTTCGGGATCCATCCTCGTCTGTTGAGATCTTGGAAAACTTCCTAGCCTTTTTCTTTGCTGGAGGTGCACTAATCCTTTGTAACAACTCCTCCATTTTGGCTGCGGGATCGGTCTTATCTATAGGATCATGCCTCATCCTATCCCTTAGCCATTCTGGCACCTCCCGCCGCATGTCTGATATAATTAAAGGCTGTTCCACCTCGGCCTCTACCTTGTGAACCTCCCCTCTGCCATCGTTCTGACGAGGCTCACCGTCATCAATAGGCTCAGTGTCTCCTGAGCTCTGGGCATCTTGATCTGAAGTAGCATCACCCTCAAGAGCCGCCTCAATTTCCTGTTGAAATTGAGTATCAGTAGCCATCCCCTCATCTGTCTCTAGTTGATTTTCTTGCTGATGATCTTCTTGGGGTATGTTGATGCTCTGACCCACTGATTCTCTACGAGGTGGTTGATTCTCTACTCGCACCGTCTGCTCTACATCCAATCTCTCCCTCTGATCAACAAACAACGACACCTCCTGTAAGCTTGGAGAATGTGTTCGAGATGGCATATGCATGGACTCCTCAACTACCACAGGCTCAGGTCGAACTGGCTCCTTTCCTCTAGGCTCTGGAGTTGGATTACGCCGTCTCCTCTGATTAGTTGCCAGTAATCTGCTGTCTCCCATCAAATTGTAGGTAAGGGGAATTGACCTTCCCTTGAGTCGGTTGACATGCCTCTCTACTCAACTCCATGTAAATGTCAAGACTGGGATACAAAGTGTATCCAAGTCAGTGATCTCTGGCTCAGACCAATCTGGGAGTGGCAGAGGCGTATCTCTTACTGTTTCGTAGTCAGCCTGTACAAAGTTTATGTCTTCCTCAATCTGATCTGGTACTGGGATGATCTCACACTTCCTGACCATCACCAACGGTATCCGAGAGAACATTCTTTTTCTGACTTCGATCTCATCCACTGCACTTGCCCAAAAGTCCTCGATCTGCACCTTGTGCCTGAACTCTTCTGTCAATATCCACCTGATGTTTCTGTGGGGATCGTAGTAATGCCTGCTGGTGTGATAGGAAAGGTGAAAGAATTGGAGCTCCGCTTCCGCCTCCCTTGCTGCTTGCAGCAATGGGCAGATTTCATCTGAGTTCCCCATGGTGATTGGGAATCCGAGTCCACCTTTTTTCTTCTTCTTTTGAATCTTATCATAGGCAATCAATTGCCTAGATACTTCCAACATGACTATCCTGTTTGTGGGATACCGAGGCAGTCTGTATGGATAGGAGGAAAATCCTTGCAGCCTTATGTAGGTGAATTTTGGAAATTGGATAAACCAACATCCGAATTTTTCAATCATTTCTTGTGCCTCCCTTGATATTCTGTGGTGAGTTCTTTGCTGCAGGGTCCTCATTATGTGCATGGTAAAGGTATCATTAACCCTCTTGTAATTAGTTGTGCTTGTCAGATGCAACTGTGGACAAGCTTCATATATTTTAAACTGATGGGAACCGCATCCAATTGGTTCCTTGTAAGATATTCCTCTATATCTCGTCATGCGAGCCAGCATATAGACAAGGTAGGAGCCCATGTAAAATGTCTTCGTTCTCCTCCCGCCACGAAGCTGCTCATGTATGTTATCACTGATCATTAGTGCCCAATCCATGTAATCTTTTCCTTCTAACACCAAGTTGACAAAATAAGACATCCAAGGTTCAAAGATGAACGCTTGGGGGCAACCTCCAACTCTGCTCAGCATCATAATGAGATCACCAAACTCCTGTCTCAAGTCCTCTGAGACTATCTGCTTGGGCAATTTTGTGCGAGTCAGCTTGGGTTTAATCATCCACCTAGTATTTATCAAATCAGCACACCGGTCTGTGGTGGATGAGTACATCTTTTCAACTCTCTCTTTTGTCTTGTAGATCATCTTCTCGTGGACTGGAATCCCGAATGCCTCTCCGATTGCTTCAGGTGTCAGGTTAGCCAGCACCTTGCCATCTGGCGAAGTGACGGTCCTCTGTTCTGCATTGTAGTGGTAGGCGCATTCCATGATGAGTTCTGGACACCGGATAGCTGGCGGAAAGTCGGCAGCTGCATACAGTCCACTTCTAACAATACTGTGCGAAGTCACTGATGGGTGATGGCCTCCAGTCCCCATTATCCTTCTTCTGAATGCTTCCATGTTGAATGAGCCCAAGTTCGTGTCAGCTAGCCTGCCGAGGTTTGATGAAAATTTGGATTCTGGCAAGAATGACTTGCCTAGTTTCTTGATCACAGCTTGTCTGGACTCGGTGTGGTTGTTTCTGCCTGCAGCTCTTCTGCTTGATTCGGCCATTCTGCAAAAAGGCAAGAGAGTTAGACAGCAAGATTTAAAATAATAAAATAACCATCATTGAGGGTGTCAGCAAATTTTTAAATAAAAAGGCTGCAACACTTCTGCCGTTTCCAATTGCAAACCTCAACTGTCTTGTTGATTTTAGCTGTGAAATTTCTGTATTTGTAGCAGCTCTTGAGACTTTTCTTTTAAATTCGTACTTTTCCTCTAGAATAAATGTACTTTCAGCAACTTGTAAATGTCTTCACAAGTACGAACTTTCAGCAAATGCAGCCCTTTTAAACTTTAGATTTCTTAGCAACTTCAGACTTAACCCTGTTTACTTCAGCAGTCGAATAAAACTTCTTCAAAGCCGTACCTCCTCAGCAAATGCAGCAACTGGCAACTTGGGAATTCGTGCCTCTTAGCAACTACAGCCTCAGCAAGTTAAGTCGCACTTCCTTCAGCAACTTCAACTTTTACAAATTCGTACTTAGCAACCTGCAACTCTCTCACAATTTCGAATTTCTTAGCAATTGCAACCTCTTCAGAAATTCGTACTTTTCACTTAGCCAATATTTTGCATTCAGCAACTGGTGAGAGGAATGAAGAGGATTTTAAAATCTTATAGCCTGGTCGAATTCCTGCAGAGGCTATACTTAGCAAACTTTCGAATTCATTTTCCCTCTCTTTTCCCAGTTGTAACACTTGTCATCTGAGGCATCTTCTAGAATTATGAATTCATCATCTCTGCACAGGCCTGTCTCGTCGCATTTGATTCCTTAAAATATTAGATCGTTCACTTCCTTGAACAGTTTCGAACTGTCTGGCTAAGTCATTTGATCTTGTCTTCGCTTTGGCAAAATTATCTAGCTCAAAACTTCTAGCGAAGCCTCTCATTCATTTCGTTCATTTGCCTTAGAGAAATTTCTCAATTTTGCCTTAAAAATTTTATTTAAAATAGGCACTGGGCAAAATATCCATCGAAATGATGTGGACATGGCGTGGAGTAAGCTTGACTCACTTCTGAATTGCAGATGTTTAATACCTAGAAGAGAAATTCTTCCAGAATCCATCGTTTTCTTGTGTATCCGGATGAAGGGGTTCTTTTAATTTTTATTATTTAAAAATAATAAAAATGGCTAATGTTTATTTCTTCCCCTCCGGATGTCTTTCACTCTTGCAATTTCAATCTTCTCTGCCTTGGCAATTTTTTCTTGATTTTCCCTGAAGAATTCTCTCTCTGAAGATTTTCATAACTCTGGAAATTCTAGCATCATTCTTTAGACGTACTCTTCATTTTCCCCTCTAGAAAATACCTTAGGAATATTTAAAAATATAAATTTTAACTCTGAAGGGCGCATATAGCATGTTATTCTTCCATCTCATTCCTTAGGCAATTCCACGCCTAGACATTTCTTTTTCTTACTTAGCAATTTTTTTACTCTTCAAGTCCCCACTCACTAGGCGCATTTCATGATGTGAAGAGGAAAAATATATAATCCTTGGTCTTTTAAAAATCACGCCCCCTTAGCATTATTTCCCTTTGGCGTATGGTGACTCCTCACCTTCCTTGACCGCATATGCCATAGGTAGCTTCCATCTTCAAGCGCATTTCATTCACCACCCCACGCCTTTAGCTTTTAGCTTTTACCTTTCACCTTCTACGTTTTACCTTGGGTGCATATGCCATGGAGAATAGGAACTCCCACGCCTTAGCTTGACCTTTCATCTCCCCTTGGCGCATTTAGCCTACTAGACTTTCACTTGAGCGCATTTCAACTTCATCACCCTACGTTTTGCCTTGACTCTTCACCTCCCTCTGGCGCATATGGGCTAGGCTACTTCCACCTTCAAGCGCATTTGCCATTTGCAAAGGAAAGATTGAATTACCTTGTGACCCTTCAGCTTCCTCAAGCGCATCTTGACTTGCATACTTCCGTGTTAGGCGCATTTGCTAGTGTGAGGGGGAATTCTACTTATTTTAGGTGACTCTTCAGCTCCTCCAGGCGCATATTGGCTTTGTTGTTTCCATGTCCTAGGCGCATATGAGGGTGTCTTGGGAAATTTTCGAATGTCTCTTGAATATTTTCATGTTTTGGGTGACCTTCCACCTTCCCTAGGCACATTTGACCTTGGCAACTTCCTTTCTCAAGCGCATTTCACTATGTGAGATGGAAAATCCACGCCCAAGCTTGACCTTTCACCTCCCTCAAGCGCATTTTGACCTTGTGAGGAGGAATTCTATGCCTTAGGGGAATTTTCATGCGTCTGGAAGGCGCATTGCATCTTTGCTCAAGGAAATCTCACACTTAGAGATTTTTGTATCTTTTATTCCTCCTGGGCGCATATGAGGGTGTTTGCCTATCAGCTGTTGTTTATAAATTTCCAACGCCCTAGGTGACCTTGGCTTTCTATTTTTAGTAAAATTAGGGTTTCATTGTATTTCACCTTGTTCTGAACTGGCGCTGACGTGGCTGTGCCTCGCTTTGGTTTTGCTATCTTGTTCACACCTTATCTGGCACAGTACATGCTATTTTTAGCCATTTGCTATTTTTAGCAAACCCTAGAATTGATCAATTTCCGTATCTCTGTTTGCTTTGAAATTTGTTCCAGTTGCTTTTGATGCTGTGAGAGACTTGTTCATACTTGCTTCTGGCGATGACGCGCTATTTTTAGCCGCCTGCTATTTATAGTAAGTTTCAAAGTTGCCTGTCTTCAGTAGCTCCGTTCGACCTGAAACTTGCTATGTCTGATCATGATAACTTGAGTGCTCTGTTCATACCAACTTCCGGCGCAGACCAGCTATTTATAGCCGTGTCCTGACTTACTAAAAATAGTAAGTCCTCCGATTTTGCTCAAAATTTGCCAGTAGGTAGCCTGAAGGATGCTGATCATGGTGGCGTGCTTCGTTTTGACATCTCTGCATTTTGCTTCATCTATTTTTAGACATAGCATGGGAAACCCTAATCTGACTTGCATGCACTGCCGATTGCTCCTGATTTATACTGTTTGTCGTTCTGCTTGCTGGAATGAAGTGCTAGGTAGCTGCTGGACTGAAGCTGCTATTTATAGTAAGTGTCCAGAAAGTGGTTCATCGGATGTCGGACGAGTTTGCATCTCACAGTGCCCATGGGATCTCAAAAAACCCAGGAAAACCCAGAAAACTGGTCAAAGTTCTGGCACTGGCTAAAAATAGTAAGTGCTTGAAAACTGATCCGATCCATTTGCATGTCATATCACTACGAGGCCCTTGGAAAACCCAGATCAATTCTCCTGTCATTTATCGGAGAATTGCTTGTCTAAACCCTGAAAATAGCCTTCGAAGGCTGAACTGCTAAAAATAGCCAGTTGTTTGAATCTGTTCAAATTTTGCGTGTAGGCACTCTGAAGCTGCCTGATTGTGCTGAAGTCATTAGAATCCCAAAATCTTGAGGAACAAGCCTCAAATTAGGTACTTACTAAAAATAGTAAGTTGTCGGATTTCAGTGAGATTTTAGGGGGATTCTGCCTTGAGCTTTCTGAATGTGTTGCTGCACTTAGATTTCACCTGAGTAACTCAATCTTGACCTCAAACGGGTCTAAAAGATAGAAACCTTAAATCTGTCAATTACTTCAACTGAGGTCAAACGGGACATCCCCGGAAGGACAAGAGATCAGAGACAGAGAGAACCAAAGCCAAAAGACCAGAATGGAGCAAAAATTAGGCGGTCCCCATCTTGGATGGGGTGATGTGTGAAAAGGTCACAACAGGACAAGTTCCTAACTTTCATTATTTTCTATTTGATTTAGTTCGTCCTCCATGGTCCCTATCCAATGTTTGTCTTCACTCGCTTCTTTGAAGTTCTTAGGTTCTATCTTGGAAAGCAAAGACATATTTTCATGATCTAAAGTATTAGCCAATCTTTTCTTTGTTTTAATTTCTCCATCTTTCTCACCTATAATCAAATCTTCTAGATGATTTCTTTGGACAAATCTGGATGGCATCTTAGATGATTTTCTTGATGGTGTCTTTGAATCTCTTTGCTCAACTATCTCCTTCTTAGTTTGTTCCTTTGTTTCCTCTTCTTTGCAAACTTCCTCACTTTGAAGAATACCTTCTTGTGCCTTTTCTTTGTAGTATCTTCCCTCATCTACTTTCACATTTGCGCTTTCAATGAACTTATGCAACCTCTTAATGTAACATCTATACGCTTTACTTCTTGAAGTGTAGCCAAGGAATATTCCTTCATCAGCCCTAGAATCAAACTTTCCCAAATCTTCTTCATCTCTTATGTAACATGTGTTGCACAGGCGGCTGCCATTGCACCAAAAGATCGACTTGTTAATGCCCTATACAACTGCCAAATTTATACAAGATCCAAGATCCACAAGAGGCGGTTAAGCCATGTCACGAACACAAGCACCACATTACATAGCACAAGGAGACCAAGGGCGGAACTCTTGGAACAATCCCCCCCCCCCCCAGCGTAAGCGAGGGGTTCGAACCTATGACCTCGACTTTGATACCAATTGTTGCCCAGGCGGCTGCCTTTGCAACAAAAGATCAACCTGTTAATGCCTGATACAACCGCCAGATTTATACAAGATCCAAGATCCACAGGAGGCAGTTAAGCCATGTCACAAACCCAAGCATTGCGCTGCACAACACAAGGAGACCAAGGGCGAAACTCTTGCAACATGCTACATAAGGAATATTCCTTCATCAACCCTAGAATCAAAGTTTCCCAAATCTTCTTCATCTCTCCTTATGTAACATGTACTCCCAAACACCTTGAAATGCTCTACTATTGCATGCCTTCCTTTCCATAACTCATATGGGTTTTGTTATTGTTTACTCGGATTTGTCCACAATTTAATACATAGACTATTGTATGAACCGCATGTCTCCAAAATGTGTCAGGTAATTTGGACTCATTTAGCATGACTCTAGCCGTTTCTTGGACTGTTCTATTTTTCCTTTCCACGACCCTATTTTTTGTGGTGTTCTTGCAGTAGAATAAGGTCTTCTTATGCTGTTTGCTTTTCACAGAAATCTTCAAACTCATTTGAAGTGAATTCTCCTCCTCTATTTGATCGAATACATTTGATCTTTAAGCATGTTTTATTCTCCACTAAGGCTTTGAATGCCTTAAATTTATCAAAAGCTTCAGGTTTTTCTTTTAAAAATGTGACCCAAGTCATTCTAGAATAGTCATCAATTAACAACATGAAATACCTCTCTCCTTGCATACATTTTGTTCTAGTTGGACCACAAAGATCCCTATGTATAAGCTCCAATGGTTTCAAAGAGTGTTCCTTTGATTTGCAACTCACTCTTGTTTGCTTCCCAAGCTGACATTGCTTACAAGTGATATTTGAAGGCTTGGAAATCTTTGGCATGTCTCTCACAGCTTCCTTTTGGCTGATCTTGAGAAGACTGTCAAAGTTTATGTGCCCCATTCTCCTATGCCATAACCAAATTTCATCTTCTTGACTCATACAACATCTTTTTCTTCCAATCTCACTAAGAACATAGAGATTGTTAGCTGCTCTTTTGGCTTCTGCCACTTGCTTCCTTGCTTTGCTAATTTCACATACTTTTGCATGAAATGTAAGAGTGTGCCCTTGGTGACACACTTGACTTACACTTAGGAGATTATGTCTTAGTCCCTCAACATATAACACATTCTTGGTTTTAGTTTTACCATTATCAAGGTTAATTGTCCCTTTCCCTGATATCTTTGCAAAAGCATTATCTCCAAATTTCATTGATCCACCATTCATCTGGTTGAAGGTAAGAAATTTACTCTTATCACCTGTCATATGCTTTGAACAACCACTATCAATATACCATTGATCTCCTTCATTTCATGTGTGTAGGGTTGTTTGAACCAACATTGATTTTTCTTTCTTTTCTTCTTCCTTCTTCTTTCTCCATATTTTTAAATTCTCCTCTTTTTTGGTTGATTGTTGTTTGTTCCTTCTTACTTTGTTTGGATGGTTCTACAATGCCACTTCTACAAAAATTTTCTGTATGCCCAAAATTATTGTACTTGTAACATATGATGTTGTAATCCATGAGAGGAGCAAAAGAGTTGAATTGTTTTGTTTATGAACCCATGACTTATGTTCTTGTTTCATGCTCTATAATTCGTTGCTTTATGGCTAAAGTTATTTTGTGCATGCATTCTACAATCTATTGCCTTATGACCAAGTCGGCTGCAAAAACAACAATAACCAAGAAGGAATGATAGAACCTGGGCGTACGAGTTTACCTTGGTGGAAGAGGCTTCCTAACCATGTTATTCTTAGCTTCTGGAGGTATGCTTGGCTTCTGGTTCTCCTTTTTTTGATTTCATCTTTGATGGAACTTTTAAGAACATCAACATATTTCTTTTCATTTAATTTCTTCGATGATTGAATTGTTTTAGAACTCTATCCTTCTTCATAGCCAATACCATTCCTATCAAACATAGGCTTTTGAGATTTGATGATGTCATCCAAGATTTCTGAACTCTTCTTGTTCTTCAAGTTTTTGTTTAATTGAGCAATTGTCCTCTTCAATTCCTTTCTTCGAAAACAATCTTGGATTCCAGCTTCTAGCAATTTTCTTTCTTCAATTGGTTTATCATCTCCTCTTCAATCCTTTTTGCTTCTTCTACTTGAACTTTTAGGTCTACGATCAACTTTTCTGATTCTTCAATACTTTGTGTTAATTTTTCGTTGGCTTCACCGACCTTTTGAATTCTTAATCCCTGTCTCAAATTTATTTTCTTAAGCTTCTCGATTTCACTGTAGGCATAATGGAGTTCCTCCTCAAGATCCACTGCTCCTTTGTGTTCACTATGCTCTTCTTTTAAATCGTTCTCTTGTTTATTTTTGTCTTCATCATCCTCTACTTCCATCGCCATGAAGAGTATTTCTTCTCCATCACTGTTTGAAATTTCTTCATCGCTTTCTTCCAATGAGCTATTATCATTCTTGGAATAGAGACTCTTCTTGTACTTCCGAAAATCCTCTTTGTTTTCATGTTGACCTTGTTTGTAGCTCTTCTTTTGTTGATATCTTCTTCCTTTCTTCATGTAATGATCCTCTTCATCATTGTTGCTTTCACTCTTACCTTGCAGACACTTAGAAGCAAAATGACCTATTCTACCACAATTAAAACATTTAAATGGTAACTTACCTTGGTATTTCACGGATCCTTTCTTTAGCTTTCTCATGAAGTGAGCTTCTTCTTCATTCGTTTCATTGTTTGAGCTATCACTTGACTCATATACTTTATTCTTTCCCTTATTTGATGCTTTGAAGGATGCCTTTTAGATGCCTTGTTTGCAATCCTCATTTCATAGGCAGTAAGAATCCCATGCAACTCGTCCTTTGTTAATTTGCCTAGATCTCTCATTTCTTCAATTGCTGAAACCTTGGAATCAAATCTTAGAGTTAAGGACCTTAGTACCTTTTGCACAATCACGGCATCTTCAACTGGTTCACCAAGACCTTTTATTGTATTACTATTCACGATCTCATCAACACAAAGCAAATAGGAGGTTATGCTTTCTTCTTCTTTCATCTTAAGGCTTTTGAATTGTCTCCAGTGAGTTTGAAGCTTTTCCTTCTTTACTTTATCATCTCCTTCATAGATATTCTTCAACTTATCCCGCATGTCCTTAGCTGATTTGCAATGCATAACGTTTACAAACTTTGATTCGGATAATCCACACAAAATCACATTCTTGGGTTTTGCATTGTTTTCACTTTCCCTCTTTCTTGCTTGATCTGTTGGGGGATTCGTAGGTGCTGTATAGCCATTTTCCACCAGTTGCCAAATATAAAACCCTAGAGCATTCAAATAGGTTTGCACGCTTATGCTCCAAAAGGCATAGTTTGTTCCATCCAACAAGGGTGCTCTATTTGTTGAGAATCCATATCCTTCTTGCTTGGGCATATGTGCTCTTTTAAATCTTCTTTCTAGTGGTTAGACTATCTCCAAAGGAACCTTCGCTGATACCAATTGAAGAGCACTCAATTATACTGAAAGGGGGGCGAATTAGGAACAACAATCTTTTACTTTTCAAAAATTAATTAAACATAGCAATAGCACACATGCAAGATCTAGCAATTAAGAACACAAAATGAACACACGGTTTATGTGGAAATCCTTGTGGGGAAAAACCATGGAAAAATATTGCTTATATGTAGATCTTCTTGTAGGCACCAACCCACTGCAGACACTAATCCCCACAATTGAGCACCAACTCAGCAAGAGACACCAATCTCTCTCAATGAGAGGCAGCAACCTCCCGATCTCCTTGGTTAGGTGGCACCAACCTCCAAATGAATAATATAATAATTTATTTGAAACTTATTCTTAGATCTGCGCTAATTGACCTTCAAAAATCTGCTCACTACATTAAAATCTCTGCCTTTAAAGTCTTGTAAAATTCTTCATAAATTCGGTCATAAAGCTCTAGTAAATCTGCTCATATGTCTCTTATAATTCTGCTCATGTCTTCAAAATTTCTGCAGTTATGCGCCTTTTAAGACTGCTCCTTATATTAATGGTAGTCAATGAATGGCTTACTTTCAAATGAACTCCACAATCGCTTTTAATGTCTTCACCAAGGGAGGTGACTTAATAAATCAACATGTCTTTTCGAAATGGATGGAACTTCTTATTCTATATGCATCCTTTCACCTTCAACTTGGGCACTCCAATAGGAGTCGACCCCTATAAAATATTTATTATTTATTATTTTTAAATTTAAATCCCCAAGATGGGGCGCCACCATGAGGGGTTGGTCCACCATGGAAATAATTTAATTTAATTTTTGCACCATGTTGAGGGCGCTAACACAAGGAGGTCGGCCAACACTACCTTTGATATCAATGACAACATTTTTCCAACAACCAAGCCCTGGGGGCTTGTTTCAATCCATAAAGTTCTTTCTTTAACTTGCATACATCATCCTCATTTTCTAATAGGATGAACTCTTCAGGTTATTGAATATAGACCTCTTCTTCTAAGCTTCCCTTCAGAAATGCTGATTTGACATCTATTTGGTAGACTTTGAAATTCTTGAAACTAGCAAATACTAGAACCATCCTGTAACATACACCCCTGATATATTTTTTTTTAACCCCTGTTGCTGGTTTGCTTGGTTTAATGTTGTTTGTATTGTTTTTTGAGTGCGTTTCAGATGCATACAATATAAAGGAGATTGCAAGAACAATAATACAAGAAACTAAAATCTTTTTCAATTTAAATGGCAAAGGACTACATAGATTTTCATTTTCTGTTTAATATTAGATTATAGAATGTTTATATCAGACCTGTTTAAGTTGTTACAGCAGCAAATAGGTACTTCAATAGTAGCAAACGACACCTCCAACAATGGTATGCAAAGCACTTGATTTCCCAACGCCCAAGTCTCCTTTCTACACTCCCAAAGTCCAGCATCCCAAGTCCAACTTGTGCTGGTCTCAAGAAGGTTTTTGTGCAGCAAGATGGCATACCCTTGAAAGAGGTTGACCTTGTTTACCTCGCGGAGTGTTTCTATCAACGTACTACTTACACAGGAAGTAAATTGAACTAGATGCAATACACCGATGGAATAACATAATACGACTGAATCATGAACACTTCTATTCATTCATTGCAAGTATTAACATATACAATCTGACTGTCATAGTATTATCAATTCCACATAACATCCCCCCATCCGACTACATGATCCCAGTACATATAGCATTCGGCGGTGGTTGAGCAACCAACCGTCGTGCCGCTTCATAACCATAACTAATCAGGGCTTTGTTACATGACATTAACCATACTTACTTATTCCCGCTATAACTAAAGTTTTATTACCAAAGCCACTGGCCGACTACGCTAAGGCCAACTATGCTAAGACCAACTACACGTCGGCTTACATCATCCCCCCCCAAAAAGAAGTCGGCTTCCCAGACGACTAACACAAAAACTGGGAACCAATTTACAAAACAGATTTAGTGAGAAGAGGGTTGAGAAGGCATCCCTGGCGACTGAGGGACTGAAGAAGTGGTTGCCGAAGTGGTGAGTTGACGCAGCCGGTACACCTCCTCAGTACGTTGTTGCAGGTGGCGAGTGGCCTTCAATTCCTTCTCTCTCGTGGTCTTCACCAAATGCACTGCCTCCTTCAACTTTTTGTTGGCCTTCGCCAGTTCTTCGTCGTTCCTTGCTAATTGTTCAACCATTTCTTCTTCTCGCACCTTCATTCTTCTTTCCATCTCCAGTATGGTGTTATCTCGGTCGGTCACCTTCTTGTTTTCTTCCTCTAATAGGTGAGAGAGCTCCAGCCTTTGTCTCTCGATAGATTCTGCCTTGGCAGGAATGTTTTGTGAGAGCGTGATTGCCTGGTCCGCCTTCGTCTCCATTTGGTCTACCTTCATCTCAAACTCCTTGCAAGCTAGAAACAAGGACCTGTATGCTGCCTCCATCTCAAAGAGTTGGGCCACCAGCTTATCGTCCTTCCCACGGAAAGACGGCCTCTTAGGATACCACGCTGCCATCATCTCAGGTGTCTTTTTGCCCACCCATTCACCTGTGAATATCCTGTTGAACTCTGTTTCACTCCCTGAGTTCATGAACTGAATTATCCGTTTAGCCTCCTGCTCCGCTATGTGAGTAATTCCTATTCAGGTTGTGTATGTACCTTTCGATTGTGCTGATTGGATCGTCTTTGTCAGGCTTGGGAATTACCACATCAATCCCTTCAGACACATCCTCACTAGACTCCCCATCGGTACTCGCGGTTGCCGGTACGGCTGGCTGCTCTGCTCTCAGAGTCTCTCCATCTGATAGAATATGTATTACCTGTGGTACCACCTCTCCCACTCCTCCTTTTAGTTGTTCTATATCCGCCTGCTGAACTATTGGTATGTGAGCCGCCAGTTGTGTGCTTCCCATTAGCTGTGTGATTCTTGTAGGTACTCCCTCCAACTCCTGCAAGCCAGGTGAGTGTATAGGGGAAATGTCTTCTTCCCGAATGGGGGAACCCATTTCCATCAACCATCCGTCTACCTGTAGTACCTCCCCGGGTGGTGCATCCTCCCCCACTGTGCTATCCAGGGTTGTCTTCTCTGCTTCTACCCGTTCATCGGGCACACCTCTTGTCAATGGTACATCACCGGTCATTGCGTCCTCGGGTGCTATGTCCTCTGCAGGCATCTCTGGCCTCACCCTCAACAGTTCCAACTACGTCAACTTCCTCCCCTGGCTCTTGTTCGATGGTTGCCATAGTCCGGGGATTTACCTCTATTGAATAAACGCCAACTGGTGCAGTGCTGTCGGCTGAGGAGGAGAGTGCTAACTGATCATATTCATCACTAGCTAGTTGCTTCCTCTTCCTCCTTGTCGTTTTTGGTTCTTCCGCTGTACCGCCTGCCTCTAAGGTTGTCCACCTGAATACTGTCGGCTAAGAAGAGTCATAATCCCTGGTTGGCTGTAGTTTCCCTAATTTGCCTTGCGGCACCTGATTATAGATGGCATCCAGAAACAATGCTATCAGATGCTGGGTCATGTAGAATGCTTTATGTTTGCATTCTAGAAATTCTCTGACCCTTTCTGACAGGTAGAGCGCCCAATTGTAAATTCGTCCTACACTCAACCTGAACATGAAATCCACCATCCAGGTTGCTATGTCCGAGGCTCGACTCGCACCTGTTAGCTTGCACTTGATGAGGTCCATGATGCATTTCCACTCAGGACTTATCAACATATTTTTCCGCAGTCCCCTCGCTCCTGAACTCCACACCATTTCTTTCTCTTTTTCTGTGATATCAGGTCTGCAAATGTGTTTAATAATCATTTCTTTCTATTGGGCGGTCATCTTTGTGGTTGGTTTGGCAACCACCTTGCTAGACGCAGGTATGCCAAAGACTCGCCTAAAGTTGGCTCGTGAGAAAGCCACCGTCACTGGAACTCCTTCGTACTCAATTGTGCTCCGGTGCCCATGCTGATTGTAATTGGCCACAATATTTTTTTTTTTAGATAGGCCTCGAAGTCTCTGGAGTTGAAAAATGGGCATTGTATTACCTTGTCAACCTGTGCCATTGCTAGTGCTTGCTTCGTCGGGTGATCAGAAGCTGTCTCTTGCCACCAGGTTTTGCAGTCTATGCCTGTGAGGCTTTCCCATGTCAATAAATCTGCTGTCACGTTGTCCGTTTTCCCCTTATCTGCTTTATTCCCAGCCACCTTGGGTCTGAGTATTATTTTCTTGCCCTTGGCGCTCGTGCTGGCATCCATTGTCTTCTGTTTACGGAACTGAAAATAATTGACAGCGACTACTCCAATTAATTTAATCCTTGATCCGTACTTGGTACGGCAGTTACTTGTCTTGGCTCGATGGCTAGTACAACCTTCTGTTTGGGCCGTATGGACTTCCCTATGTAACGTACGGATTTCACCTTGACTTGGCGTACGGGCTTTAGCTTGTAGTGTACGGACTTCAACCTGACTTGGCGTACGGACCTTGCCTGTGCTAAGTGGCGTACAGATTTCTGATGAACTTGGCGTACGGACCTTGCTTGTGCTAAGTGGCGTACGGATTTCTGATGAACTTGGTGTACGGAATTTTGCTCACTTCGGCGTATGGAAATTTGCTTCTTTTGGCGTACAGAACTTGATCCTTTTTGGGTTACGGAAATTTGTTCCTTTTGACGTACGAAATCTTGACTTTGCCGTACGAAGATTTGATGTCTTGGCTGTATGGAAATTTGCTCCTTCTGACGTACGGAAATTTGACTTGGCCATACGGAAGTTTGCTGGCTTGGGTGTACGGATTTTAACTGACAGTGTGCGGGCTTCACCTTACAGCGTACGGGCTTCAGAGTGTAATGTACGGATTTCTCTATTAGTGAGTGGCGTACCAACTTCTTCTGGCAATTTCGTACGGGCTTCCTCGTTCCTTGGCGGTTCCCTTTCTTCTGTGGTACGGCCTGTGTCTGCAACCCTTGCTGTCTGGAATACAAATAAAAGGTCTTTGCAATCTTTGTATTAAATAAGTTTTCTTTTGATTTAGGTCGCACCTTTGTTTGTATTATTATTAATTTTTTTAATACTTTAATATTTTTATTTACTTCGTCTGATTCCCTTTTCTTATCTTTCTTTCTTTTCATTATGCTTTTTCTCTCGTTTTTCAATTCTTCTTTTAATTCTACCGTCCCACTTTCTTTTTCATTTCCTCTCTCCTCTTTCTTAAATCTACTCTCTTTTAATTTATTTTTTTCTTTTAATATTTTTAATATTTTTTCATTTTCACCATCTTCCCTCTCCTGATTGTTTCTTTTTCTCTTCTTCCTTCATACTCCATCATCTTGTCTGACTTTTAATTTGGATGCATAATACCATTTACATGTGTACGGGGATCATTTGTAACATTCCTCTTCACAACAAGTCCCTATGTATTGAATGTCAAACCATTTATCAAGTAAAGGAGCAGGACCATTACCTTTATATCGGCCGTCGACATATCTTCCTCCGTACTGTTGGTACCATGTAACATCCTCACCTTCTACTGTGGGAGGTCCCGCTGGATTTGGTATTATTTTCCAGAGTCCGTCTTTCGTTGCTATCTTCCTTATCCTCGGCACCTTCCTTCTTTCTCTTCTCATTAGCTGCAGTATTTCCTCCATATACCCATCCACATGTGATAGGAATTTATCTTCTGTCATAATCACTGTTTTGAGGCAAGGAGCCATTTATTCGAAGTATTCTTCCCATTGGTCATCGTCCCAATCTTCCCTTTCTTCGTCATTCTCTTCATGTTCGGGTTCTCTTGTCAACTGTTCTTCCTTCTCCTTTTGTGCCTCTATCTATTTCTTTGGCCAAATATCCTTTCCGTATGCCTTCATATGGTGCGACGTAGCTCCAGTGCCCGCCCATTCGTTTCCATAGCGTAGGTGTCCTGGACACTGCATTGGTTAGGTGTTTATTTATTCGTGGCACTGCAATTCCTTCCACTCTTTTTTCTACCAATCTCTCTTCCATTATTTGGCTCCTGCCCACCCAAATTTCTTCTCCTGCGTATCCAGGGCCTCCCAAACCCCAGTCCTATTCTCTAGGTGCCTCTGTCTGCATAGGCCAATCCTCCTTAGTGGCCTATCCTAGCATGTTGATTGCTATGACTTGTTCCTTCTCTTTTCTCTCCTGATATATTTTCAGCTTAGATCCGTTGATTGCACTTGGTAGGGGTGATCCATCCAAATTCTTGATTTTTATAGATCCATTGTCGCATATCTCTTTGATTTTGAACGGTCCGCACCACCTTACTCTGAACTTTCCAGGTTTGACCTCGTTACGGCCGTTATATTTTAAAACTAATTGTCCTGGTCGGAAGTTCATCCGTTGGAGGTGTTTGTCATGCCAATGTTTCCTTCTCCGTTGCATATTTTCCATAACTCATTGTGCCATCACTCTCCGTTCATCTAGTTTGTTGAGTTCATACAACCGTTCTTTCAAACTCTACATATCCCCTAACCGATTCTCGATTGCTATCCGCAGGCTGGGTACCATGTATTCCATTGGTACTACTGCTTCTTGGCCGTACATCAACTGGAAGGGTGTGTGTCCTGTTGTTACTTTGTACGTCGTCTGGTATGCCCATAGAATGGCTGGTAACCTTTCCTCCCAATTGGCTTCCTCTATACCACAAGACTTGTGAATAATTGTCACTAGTACCTTATTCGTAGATTCTGCTTGGCCGTTGGCTCGTGGGTAGTACGGGCTAGATAGGTTGTGGAATATCCGAAATTCTGTTGTTATCAGTCGGATGACGTGATTCACAAAGTGTCCTCCTCGATCACTTGTAATTTGGATAGGGATCCCATACCGTGTCACTATCTGTTCGTAGATGAATTTGGCTGTGCTCTGGGCTGTGTTATCTGGCAATGCTCGTGCTTTAGCCCACTTCGTGAGATATTTTGTCGCCACCACGATGTATCGACACCGGTGTAGGTGACTTACTTTCAATGGTCCGATAAAGTCCAGTCCCCATCGCTCGAACAATTCCTGAGGCTGGGATGGATAGAGTGGCATAAAGTCTCGCTTCAGAGGTTTTCCTACTCTCTGATAGGTATCACATCCTATCACCCACTCCCGTGCGTCTGTGTGCATCGTTGGCCACCATAGCCCTACCAACAGGATTTTTCTCGCCGTGGCATCTGGTCCCATATGCCCGCCAGCCAAACCCTCATGTGCTTCCTTCAGTACCCCTGGTATTTCCTCTTCTATAGCACATCTTCGAAGGATCTGGTCGGACCCCATCTTGTATAGCAAGCCATTAATCAGCTGGAAAGTTTTGCTTTTTAGTACGAGTTTTCTCCTCTTTGTTGGTGCCATTTCCTTGGGGAACGTGGAGGTGGACAAGTATTCACCGATCTTTTCGTACCATGACGGAAGTATTGCAATCTGAAACAGATGTGCATCGGGAAAATCTTCGTTCTTGCCTCCCTCTACGGGTTTGCCTGACCGTATTCTGGATAACTGCTCGGCGATCACATGACTCTTCCCCGGCCGCATTATGATGGTGAATGTGAACTCCTGCAGTAGTAGCAGCCATCTACTTACTCTGCCTTGGATATGGGCTTGTTTACTAAATACATCAGAGCTTGATGGTCCACTTAGAAGGTGAATGGTGTTGCTAGCAAGTAGTGCCTAAATTTCTGTACGGAGTACACCATCCCTAATGCTTCTCGCTCGGTCGTGCTGTAGTTCTTCTCTGCCTTCGAGAGTAGTCGACTAGCAAAGAATACTGGTTGGTCCAACCCATGTGCTCCGACTTGTGCTAGTGTTCTCCTATGGCAAAGTTTGAGGCATCCACATGTACGTGGAATTGTTTGTCCCAGTCCGGGTACACCAGGATGGGTGAACTGATTAGCTGATCCTTTAGTTCCTTGAATGCTTTTTCTTGTTCTTCCGTCCATAGGAAAGGTTGTCCCTTCTTTGTCAATAAGTCAAGCGGGTATGATACTTGTGCAAAATTCTTAATGAACCTCCGGTAGTACCCGACATGGCCGAGGAAGGATTTCACTCCCGTGACATTTTCCGGAGCCTCCATATGTACGATGACCCTTATTTTGTCAGGATCGGTCTTTAGCCCTGCTTTGCATACAATATGGCCTAGTAACTTCCCCTGCGGTATCATGAACTTGCATTTCTTTGGGTTCAATGCTAGACGTGCTGCTTGGCATCTTTCCATGCATTCACCAAGGGCTTTGAGATGTTTTTCCTTGTCACTGAAAATAGACCAGTCGTCTAGGAATGCTCTGAAGTTGTCCACCGACATCTTGTCAAATATGTGCAAAATTATCCTTTGGAATGTGGCCGGTGCATTACACAACCCAAATGGCATCCGGTGGTACGCGTATACTCCATCTTCGACCACAAAAGTTGTCTTCAACTTGTCTTCTTCGGCAATACAAATTTGGTTATATCCAGAAAACCCGTCCAGGAACGAGTACATTTCATGTCCGGCGACCTCCTCCAAGATGGTGTCGGTGAAGGGAATTGGGAACGGGTCCTTCACTGTTACGGTGTTCAAACATCGGAAGTCGACACATATCCGGATTTGCTCTGATTCTTTCTTTAAGGAAATGACAATTGGTGACACCCACTCGCTCACATTTACTTTGAAAATGATTCCAGCCTCCAACATCTTCTCGATCTCCTCTTGTACTTTTGCGGCATAGTTCTTATTCATTCTATACGGTCTCTTTCGTACGGGTTGGGCTTCTAGTACGAGCGGAATCCTATGCACACAAAGCTCTGGTGGTACTCCCTTCAAATCTTTGTATGTCCGAGCGAAGGTGTCCTTGTACTCCATGAATATTTTGAATGCCGCCGCCTTCAGTACTGGGTCCCAGTCATCACTGACGAGGATCTCCCTAGGCTTCTCTTGTTCTCCCAGATTCACCCTTTTGATTGTCGGTTCCTCATACTTGATGGGTTTATCTTGTTCAATCTTATGGGCCAGCGTCTCATCTAACTTTGCCATGCCTTCCTTATATTCCCCATACTCTGGTGGGAATGCCTCATTGGCGGAGCCCTTATCTTTGCCTTCTTCTCCTTCCTTGATCTGCAACATGTTGCAATCTGGGTGGAAGACTTCATAATCCTCCATCTGCCAGTGAAATAACCTGTTCAGTGAACTGGTTTCATCTTCTGAACAACTTCCAATTTTTAGAACGCCTTCCTCGTTCGGCTCCATGGTTCCCCTTTCTTCATCGCCATCTGATCCCTCGTCAGATTCTGAAGATGCCAAGTCCTCACTAACCGCCTGATTTTTCAAGTCGATGATATACTTCTTCCCATGGCTTTCGATGGAGAGGGTGTTCTTCTTCCAGTTATGGTTTGCCTTGGCGGCAATTAGCCATCCGCGTCCGAGTAATGCATCGTACGCTTTTCTCTCTAGTGGAATGACGACAAAATTCAGCAGGAATTGTTGCGTACCTATTACCACTTTTTGTGCCATCAGCGTACTGATTGGTTTGATATTATGTTGATCGGCACCCACCAGTTGAAATGTCGGTGGCCAGAGTGTGGTTTCCCGAGGCTCTTCCATGTATCCTCGGGTAGTACTTTAACTCCCGATCCTTCGTCCACGATGGTATTAGAGAGTTTCATCCCTAGGATTTCCATCTGTACGACGACCGGTTTCCTCCCGCTGCTTATTGCGAGTAGTGTTGGATCCGTGGTTGCTCCTGTTGGTTCTCTGGTGTCTTCGATCGGGCCCATTTTGTGTATTGTCTGTCGTGATATTTGTGAGTGCTACTCTTAGTTGCGGCATGGTTTGCAGGAGGTTTGTTACCTTCACTGGTATAGTTGTGTGGAGTACTTGTCGTACGATGTTCTTTTCCAACTCTGACTGCAACGACGTACTAGCTGCTTTGGTACTTCTCCGTTCCTTTGCCATTGCTTCTTCTACTTCCGCCCTGGCTTCTCGAAGGCGTTCTTTTTCCGTATGGGGGTCCGAGTAATTAGCTTTTTTTGTCTGAGCCCTTGTAAGTGCCAAGACTTCTTCGTCTGCTACTTCCAGTATGTTGATACCTTTCTGCTTGGGGCAGTCGGTATCTTCATGATTGCCCGGACCGTACCACTTGCATAGCTTCCCTCCGGCGCCTTGGCCGCTCTGGCATTCCCTAGCAAAGTGGCCCCATTTGCTGCATCTCCGGCATTGGATCATGGGCTGACCCTTGCTGTCATATTGGATTTTGCTTCTTGGTGTGGTGTTTCTCCGGTTGTTGTGATAGCCGCTTGGGGATGCGTTGTTATTCTGATACTTCGGTGGTGTGGTCGGAGGGGTAGATTGTTCCCCTTGTGTGAAGAACACTTGCGCACTCCGTGTTTTCAAATTGTACGGGCATTCTTTGACAGAGTGTCCCATAACTTGGCAGATGTCACATAACATCTTCTTTGGGCAGTTTGCTTTTGTATGGCCTTCCATTTTACATTTCGTAAACCATAGTTCGGTTGGTTCCTTTGACCCTTCCTTGTCTGCTTTTAGTTCCTTCATCATCCTTAGCATGTCGCGACGGAGTGCTTGTACAGTTTTTGATCCATCCTCGCTTTCCCCCGTGCTTTCTTCATCATCATGTTTCTTCCCTCTAGAGGATGTCTTGTTCTCGCTTTCAATATCCATTGCACGGGTGTATGCTTCAGTGTACGAGGATGGAGGTACTACCTTCATGTTCTTACGTAGCGAGGGAAGCAGCCCTTTGATAAACCATCTCTTCTTTAACCCATCTACTGCTTGTGATTCTAGTTTCCCCAGCAGGTCTTTTAATTTTCGGTTGTAAGTTCGTACACTTTCGTTTTTCCCTTGTTTGGTGTTGTAAATCTCGGCCACAATTTCACTGTCGTTCCTCAACAGTTTAAATTCGTCTTGAAATGCCTGTTTCAACAACCTCCATGAAGCTTTCTGTGTTCGGTCCAACTCCGAGTACTAGTGAATGGCACTGTCTCGGAGTGTCGCCGGGAATGCTTTCAACCAGTTATCCTGGTCGTCTTCTCTGCTCGCTGTCCAAATTGTCTCACACGTTTTACAGTGTCGTACTGGATCCTCTGACCCATTCCCTGTAAACTTCGGCAACTTTTGCCGTTCTGGAGTCACCATCCTGCCCCGCTGTCCTCCTCGTGAATTGCACCTGACTGGACTGGTTTCGGTACGTTCTGGTGCGTCACTTGCACTATCGGCCACGTCCGAGTCACCCTTTTGTCCCCTGTCAGTGTCCTCTACACCTTGGGTTTCCTGGGTCCCACTCCGGTGCTCCCTCTGCCAAGGGGTCTTGGGCTCAGGTCTCCCTGTCCTCAACCCTTCGTCGTCGTCCGATATGGACAACTCCCGAAAGCGTTGGATACTGGTTTCAAGTTCACCGCTCAAGTCTTCATTTTCTTGGTTTTTATGTTTTTCTACATATGGGGTGCTGAATGGTTTCTCGTGGTTCTCTTCCTTAGGATGCTGATTTGATTTGTTAAATCTTTGCCGCCGGTTTTCTTGCTCTTGTATTCTTAATGATCGCCGAATTCTTTCCTCCTCTGCTTCTTGCCCGACTGGTACTCGGTTCTTGTCTTTGTTCGGTCGTACGGGCATTTACAGGTCTATCACGTGATCATTGCTGGTTGCCAGCGGTACGTCTCCGACTAGTGTCCCTTTCTTCCTCTTCCCGTTTGGTTCGTTCCTCGTACCGCTGCAAGGTTTGCTGCCTTCGGCGTTCTTGTTCTTCCTCCGCTCGAAGTTCTTGTAGGATGATGGAATGACGGGCTAACAATCTTGGCATGCAGTGGAGAAGGTGATTGACCTCGTCGTTTACTTCGAGGCGATCCCAAATAACTGCCTCAGGGACTTCTCGTCGGAGGGCTTGCCTCCGTACGTGGTCTCGTAGGGATATGTTCCAGAGATTTGTCAAATCCCGTGTCAAGTCGTCCTCTCTTTCTTCATTCGTTACTATGGGTTCATCCGCTGGTCGGCCCATTACGCTGCCATTACACCGAGTGCTTCCCTGGTTCGCTTAGGCAACGGCGCCAAATGTTTACCTCGCGGAGTGTTTCTATCAACGTACTACTTACACAGGAAGTAAACTGAGCTAGGTGCAATACATTGATGGAATAACATAATAAGGCCAAATCATGAACACTTCTATTCATTCATTGCAAGTATTAACATATACAATCTGACTGTCATAGTATTATCAATTCCACATAACATCCCCCCATCCGACTACAGGATCCCCATACATATAGCGTTCGGCGGTGGTTGAGCAACCAAACGTCGTGCCGCTTCATAACCATAACTAATCAGGGCTTCGTTACATGACATTAACCATACTTACTTATTCCCGCTATAACTAAAGTTTTATTACCAAAGCCATCGACCGACTACGCTAAGGCCAACTACGCTAAGACCAACTACACACGTCGGCTTACCGAACTCCTCTATAAATTCAAAGACAACTTCAAAAATCACAAATATGGGCTCTTTGGAATCGCCTTGAGTAGTGGCTTTGAAGGAAACAATACCCAGAATGATTTCACCTTCCAACTTGGAGCCATGAGTGAAAAACCAGATTCAGGTCCATTAATAGAAGTACCCAGGAACATAAATAAAACACTCCAAACCTTGAAAATCCACACCAAAACTGAAAGAAAACGAAAGCACTTCAAAACTCCTAAAGGACTGATAAATCTTCATCATTTCCATCACCAAAATCGAACTCTTGAAGCTCCTCTGATCTTAACTGATAAAACTCCAAATATCTGATTAAGGTGGATATTTCACCACCGAAACCAGCCCATACGAAAGAGGGTTCTCATCCTTAGTTCGCAGCCCAAGCAACTTGGAAGCATTCCGATAGCATTTCGTTAAAACGTCAAAGCAGAGATGTGAAAATGAGAGCTAAACTCAGAATATAAGCAATTAGGGCGATGGACTTCAAAAACTTCTCCAATTCCTCCTCGAAACCAATGCCTTTTTTCTCATTGAAATATTTAACATTTTAAAATATCTTTCCCTCTCTCCTTTAGGCGTCCACTTCATGGAGGCAATAAAATATTAATAAAACTTCTAAAAACAACTTGAAGTCGTCTCACTAGGCAAAAAGTACTTTTCGAATGACCACTTTTAGCCCTCAACTTAATGTTATAACATAACTTTATAAAATAACTTAAGTGGTCGAATTAAGCAAATATTAAAACTGCTACCTTAGGCTCTCCAATAATAAACTAAGTAATAATGTTGCCGCAAGTACACTAGTTTGGGACCAACTCCCCCAAGGGTGACTTACTATAAATAGCACTGCTATAAATAGTAAGTATATGCCAAACACCCAAACTACACGAAATTGAAAACCATAGAAGAATACTGTGACCAACTGAAGATAGCAACATCAAGACTGGCCACTGCTATAAATAGAAACCCCTCCGAAAAACCCAACATTGAACATCAATGCTGAATTGAGTCCCCTAACCACATCAACTAGCCTACGGGAACTCTGGAATAGGATAATTGAATCATTGCACTGCTCAAGAGCGAGAAGGGGACATTACACATCCGTATAGCCTCTAGATGAGTAACAAGGGCAAATGTTTCTTTGAAATTGATACCTTCGACTTGAGCATATCCCTTACATACTAATCTTTCTTTGTTCCTCACAACTTGGCCATCCTCATTTAATTTGTTTTTGAATACCTACTTAGTGCCAATTACATTTTTATCCTTAGGTCTTGGGACAAGTTCCCAAGTTTCATTCTTTTCAATTTGATTCAACTCCTCTTCCATAGAATTTACCCAATACTTGTCCTCTTGAAGTTCTTTAAAATTCTTGGGTTCTACTTTAAAGAGCAAGGATAGGTTTGCATGATTCATTTGAACAGATCTAGAAGGTGTCTTAGATGGTGTTGTTGTGTCTCTTTGCTTGACTACCTTTTTTTCAATTTCTTCCTCTACTTCCTCTTCTTTGCAACCCTATTCCTTTTGACAATAAGTTTCTTGTGCCTTTTCTCTTTGATGCTTTTCCTCATCCACTTAGACATTTGCGCTTTCAATAGTTTTGTTCAATCTCTTATTGTAACACCTGAAGGCTTTGCTCCTTGAAGATGTAATGTCCCCTTTTTGTAGGCAATGGTCAGATGCAGTGGTTAGCCTATCAATAAGTTCTCGTAGGTTTACGTTGGTGTTTAAAGGGCCTTATTTAGGTGTTTTCTTCTCCAGAGTTTGGTGATATTCAGGGATAACTTTCTTGAGGTGTTTCTGGCTCCGTTTACACTCATTATTTCTAGTAAGTCAATTGGACATTTGGGTCCAACTTTACTATTTATTATAAGCCATTCAGATGAGCAACACAAGTAGTGAGTAACCCTGTGGTGCTGGCAGAATCAATTAATGTTGAGTTTTTATGGAGTTATGATTTATTAATTATTATTAAAGTGTTAACTTTAATAATAATTAAATTAATAAATTATAAAAGGATATACGTGATTTTAATGTGCACTTTATAATATTAACTTAAGTGCCAATTTAAAGGGACACATAAGGACTTTATTTAAAAGGGATTTAAATGATTTTAAATTATACTTTATAATATTAAGTTGTGCACCAAAAAGGCGGGAGAAGTAAGTGAAATTAAAGTAAATTAAATGAAATGAAGGCAATACGAAATGAGTATTATAAAAGGGCATTTGAAGCTCATTTTATTGATTGATGATTATTATTCTTGTTTTGGAGAAATTTGGAGAAGAGTTTCAACAAGGTTTTGCTGGGTCTGAAAATCTCAAGCTTTTTGAGGATGACACCCCTCAAGAAGAACAACGCGGTACAAGAGTGAGAGATCTGCCAAGCTAGCTTGCAGACAATTCCATTGCAAGGATTGTGCTTGTGCTTCAAAGGAATTACAGGAAAAGCTTCATAGCTAGGGTTTGAAGAATTTATCAGGAGTTTGATAATTTACTGAATATCGGAAAGGCAAGGGTTTGAACAATATTGCAAATCAGAAGTATACTTTATATGGAGACAAATTGGTTGTAGGGTTGGAGTTTAATGTTTGAGGTGTGGAGTTTAATTGTTTTTGGTCGCCTATCTTGATATCTGCATACTATTCAGTTGTGGCCACATTGTATGTGCATATTTGGCTTGGAAGTGGGAACATTTGCAAGCCTGTTGCTGCTGTTTCCATTACATGGCCTTTATTCCATCTTTCCTGAAGGCGTGAGGCTCAGCTTGGTGAGCCGTGAGACTTCTACACCAAGGCACCGGCCTATCCTCAAACACATTGCCATTTGCAGATCTGTATGTGAATCGTCATTGCTGGAGGTTTATATCCCTAGCTGCTGCATCATGTGGAGTTCTCTACATTGTCATCACCTGTAGAGTGTTGCTGGGCGTAGAACTTGAAGACTGAATGTAAATTTCCGAGCATTTATAGTTGCAGACCAGCAACCACTTCCTCACTCCAGATTGCATTTGCATACCCAATCGTGGCATCTCAGATTTGCAGAGTGGTGTTTATCATACAATCTCAGTTCTGAGTTTATGTACCTGTTCTATTGTTTTTTTAGAATGGTGCTGTTTAAGGTTTAGTGTTATGTTGTCTATGTGCGAGTGGGAATCACTAGCGTATCACTGTATGAAGTTATTGGAGTGACTGTTGCATTTCTGAGTCTATTAATATTTTAATCAGTTTAATATAAATTCTCAGACATCTGTATTAATGCTTAATGATTAGAAGTCAGTAATTACTAATTTGCTGTTGTTCATGCAAGCATTGTTGTTACTGAGTTTTGTGCAAATCTGGGTGATATAAGGCCAAAAATCAGAAGCATTGTTATTGCTTTTCATACTGTGAATGCATACAGCAGTGTCATTACCTCTGTGAAGTTCATTGTGACAGTTCTGGGTAGTTTTCTGAGTAGTTGCAATGCTAGTAATGAGTTTTGAGCAGTTCTAATGGTGTAATCAGTCAGTACTTGCACTTGGAAATAGGTTGGCTCAACTGCTGTTCATTGTTTCAGTCACTGAGTTTTATTTACCACTCAACCATGTATTGTTGCTCATTATAATGCAAGAAGTTCAGTGATGTACTCTGTTAGCAAATGAATGTGTATTGTGAAATCATCTTGTTTATCATGCTTCGTGCTTAGACAGTGTGAATATGGAAATCAATTTGTGAGTTCTTAATTGACAAATAAAATATGTCAATTGCTTTGGGAAAATTATTGTTCCATCCGGGGTGGGACACTTCAGAAGAGTAACCAAGAAAAATACCTTCATCACGCCTAGAGTCAAATTTACCCAAATCTTCCTCAGCTCTTCTTATATAACATTTTCTCCTGAATACCTTGAAACACTTCACTGTTGCAGATCTACCTTTCCATAGTTCATATGGTGTTTTTCTATTGTTTACTCTAATTTGTACTCGGTTCATAATGTAGACTATTGTATGAACAACTTCTCTCCAAAAAGTGTCTAATAGCTTGGACTCATTTAACAGGGTCCTTGCCATTTCTTGGATAGTTCTATTTTTTCTTTCCACAACTTCCTTTTGTTGTGGAGTCCTTGGAGCAAAAAGATTTCTCCTTATACCATGTTCACAAAATTCTTCAAATTCAGTTAAAGTGAACTCTCCTCCACTATCTGATCCTAGGCATTTAATTTTTAGACCGATTTCATTCTCAACTAAGGCTTTGAATGCCTTAAACTGTAGTATGCTGCCTGGTTTGCACTTGATTTTTTTTGTGTTTTTGATGAGCGTTTTGAGATGTTTTAACAATGATTCATACAACAATATATTGCAGCAAAAGTAGAAGATATTGCAATTAAACTTTCAACTCAAAGTGAACATTACGTAGAGGGTTTATAGCGGAAAATTCCAGATTTTTCTACAAGCTTAAATAGTTAGCTTTTTACCAAAATAATGATAACCCAGTTCATAAAATATTCCCTAATATCTAAATCAACAATACCCAAAAATTTGTGAGTTACAATTTTGGAACTCACAGGAGAAATGTGCTTGAAGAATCCTCTAAAATGGATGCCAGCTGCAAGAATCACCTCCAATGGCTGAAAAGTTGCACGCACGAAGCTCTCCAGCTTTGGAACGACCCCAAATGAAGCATTATAACCTCCAGAAACCCTAGCCGCCCTTGCAAACGATCAACCGTCTCTCCAAGATGTATGGCCAGCCTAGGAAGATGGTATGGTCAACAATAAAGGCACCGAAACTTCTTAAATCTGCTGCTAGTGTATTCAAATCTGCTCTACAATACGAACTCTCCAATCTGAAATATAACTTTGACGCCCAACTGTAAGTTGCAATCTGTAATGAAGCTCACTTGTGATTCTTGAAGTGAAATCACCAAGAATTCTCCAGACTGTATCTTCCAACTGCATAGAGAATGCTGTTGGCAAGGGTTTCCGTCCTCACAAACCCTAAGAAGATAACTCTCCTCCAAAACCAAAACCAATTTCAATATCTTCATCCAGCCTGTCAAATGAGCTCTCAACTCCCCCTTTATAAAGAACTCTTTGATCTTCTAGAAAGACCCAAGAAGAGTGTTCAAGAAGCTTTTAGAAGAATATTTTAATACTCCTTGATGTGACTCCTTGATGTGGCCCTTTGATGTGACTCTTTGATGTGACTCTCCAATACTAAGTCACTTTTTGAAGATATATTAATAAAGTGACTTTATTAATTTATCTTTAAAGTATGTCACTTTATAACCTGTTAATATAATTATTTAATATTACCCTTTTGACTTTGCACTTTTTGCCTAGTAACATTAAATAATTAAAATAATGATTATTCCTTAAGAGGGCTGGAAAACGGGGACATTACATAAACTTCTCAAAAACTTTAGATTTTTCCTTTAAAAACATAACCCAAGTCATTCTGGAATAATCATCAATTCACAACATAAAGTAACTCTCACCTTGCATACTTTTTGTTCTGGCTGTCCCACATAGGTCAGTATGGATAAGTTCCAAGGGTTTAGACGTTGAATACTCATTTGTCTTGAAATTCACTCTTGTTTTCTTCCCATATTGGCATTGCTTACACATTGTTTTTGAAGGTATGAAATCTTTGGCATGTCTCTTAGTGTCTGCTTTTTGCTGATTTTTGCAAGATTGTCAAAGTTTATGTGTGCCATAACCAATTCCCATCTTCTTGCTCCATATAACATTTTTCACCTTTGATTTCACTAAGGATATAGAGATTATTGGCTGTTCTACTTGCATCTACAATCAATCTCCCTTACTTCTTGATTTCGCATACTTCTGCATGAAATGTGAGTGTGTCCTTGGTCACACATTTGACTCATACTTAGGAGATCATTTTTCAACCCTTCAACATATAGAACATTCTCATTTTTTGTTCTTCCATTATTCATGTTAAGAGTAGCTTTTCCTATTATCTTTGCATTAGGATTGTCCCAAAATTTTACTATCCCTCCATCCACTTCCTTCAGGAAGAGAAATTTTCTCTTATCTCCAATCATGTGGCTTGAGCAATCACTATCAATATACCATTGGTCTCTTTCGTTTTGAGCATGTAGGGTAGTTTGCACTAACATGGATCTCTCCTTTTCTTTCTATATTTTTGTATTTTCCTCCTTTTGCTTCACCATAGTATCCCTCTTATTGTTTTGTTTGGGAGGATCTACAAAACCATTCATACAAAGACATTTTGTGTACCCAAAATTATTGTACTTATATCATATAACATTGTAGTCTACTAGAGGGGCAAAAGAGTTATAGTTCCTATTTGTAAACCCATAAGGACTTCTATTCATATTCCAACTAATATTTCTTGCAGGAGTCCTACAATCAATTGCTTTATGACCAAATTGATTACATAAGAAACAATAACCAAAGAAAGAGTGTTGGAACCTGGTCATGTGCACTTGCCTCAGAGGAAAGGACATTCTAAATTTGTCCTTGTTGATTTTTGGAGGAGTAGCTGATTTTTGTGGAGCTTGAGTCTCTTTCTTCTTGGTGCTTCCACTTTTGATGGGACTTTTTAGGGCATCAACGTAATTCTTTGGTTTTTCCTCATTTCTCTTCTTTGATGGCTCTTTGGAAACTTGATCTTCCTTTACTTTATAACCAAGACTTGTCTTTATGAATGGTGACCTTTGCTCATTTATAATATCATTCAAGATTTTGATACTCTTTTCAAACTTAAGGCTTGTGTTCAACTTAGTGGTTGTCTTTTCAAGTTCCTTTTTGAAGGAAACAATTTTGGGTTCTAACTTTTCACAATTTTCTTCATTTGGACTCTTACCTCCTCTTCAATCCTTTTTGTTTCTTCAATATGAATTTTTAGGTTGATGATCATCCTTTCAGATTCTTCAAGGCTTTGTGATAACTTTGCCTTGGATTCATTATCCTCTTGAATTGTACTTTTTGCTTCAAGTTCTTCTTTTTAAGTTTCTTGATTTCACCTAGGGTGCAAATAAGTTATTTTTTCAAATCTACTTCCCCATCCATTTCATCATTCTCTTCCCCTTCTGTCTCCTTCTCTACCTTTTCGTCATTTTCCAAGATATCATATTTTGTTTCTATTGCCATGAAGAAATCTCTTCTCTATAACTGGTGGATAGGCTCTCTTCGAATGAGCTACTTTCCTCCTTGGAATAGAAGCTTTTCTTGTTTTTTGTAAAACCCTTCTTTTTCTCAAATTTGCCATGTTTGTGGCCCTTTTCATGTTGATAATGTTTGCTATCTTTCTTCATGTTATGCTCTTCCTCATCATCATGGATTGCGCTGCTTATGGGGACATCTACACCCAGTTTGAGAGCAACTTAAAAGCTGACAATCTGCACGAGCTATTCGAGGAGGAGAAAATCAGCAAGATTGCTAGTTTTTTGGTCAAAATCCATAGCAGAAGATCCAGCATCGAAAAGAGTTTGGAGATTTCTTAGCTTCTTTTTTTTGGCTCTCGGTCCCATAGGCTGTTTGGTCTCGTGGACGACATTAAAATCTCAATCAATCACTACTTTTATTTTCATATGGACAGTTAGTAGCAAAGTGTACTACTTTTCCACAATTGAAGCATTTAAATGGCAACTTGCCTTTATACTTGGTGAATCCTTTCTTTAGCTTCCTCATCATTTGATTCATCATCAGAACTGTTGCTTGGCTTGGGCTCTTTTCTCTTCGTTTCTTTTAGGCTTTGAAAGCTACCTTTCATTTAGATGTCTTCTCCTTTTCAGACCTCATCTCATATATAGTGAGGATCCCATGCAATTCATCCATTGTTAGGGTATCTAAATCTTTCATTTCTTCAATAGTGGAGACTTTGGCATCAAATATCAAAGGAAGAGACTTTAATACTTTTTGCACAATTATGGCATCCTCAACCTTGTCTCCAAGATCTCTGATAGTGTTAACAATTTCATTCACGTGAAGTAGATAGGCTGGTATGTTCTCATCTTTCATCTTCAAGCTCTCGAATTTCCTTCTAGGAGTTTGGAGCTTGGATTTCTTAACCTTTTTGTTTCCTTCATAGCTCTTTTGAACTTTGTGCCACATTTCTTTCACTGATGCACAATGCATCACTTTGATGAATTTTGGTTCTAATAGTTCACTCAAAATTGCATTCATAGCTTTGGCGTTGTTCTCACTTGCCTTATTCGTTTGTCATCCACAAAATCTGTTAAAATTTTGCTGTCCCACAAATGCTTCCTTATGTTCTTGTGCCTTGGAAACCTAGAAAAATACAAATGTAGAAGGATGATAATCAAAAGCTTGAAGTTTGTACCCATCTAGTGTATGCAATAATTTGGAGAGTGTAGACATTTCAATTTTGAAGATATAGAGTGAAGTTGTTATTATTGCTTGTTGTGTGTCTAGTTGTAGTGGCATATTTTGGTCATCGTTGTGCATTACTGTGATTTCCTTCATTGGTTAGCATGATGTTGACAATTTTCCTTTCCTACTGTTTACTGCTCTATCTAATAAATTAAATACATGAATTAATAAGAGAGATGACAATGCATGCCAAATACAAGAGTAAAATATATCTTTATTCGCACATGAATTTATTATAGAAGAAGACCAGATATGGTCAGCCAAGGATCAAAGTTGATCCGACTAGATCATACTACCATATTCCTTTCCTTGATGATACACAATATATTTAAAGGACCCGATGGTTGCCAAGAAAAACACAACCATCAACTTGTTGAACATATGTTTTCATTGATGTCAAAGGAGCTCACTGATGTCAAAGGAGTGATGTCTGTAGATTGGTGAAAATTAAATTTTAATTACTTCAGGTATTTCTGTCTTGATCATGTCATGTTAAGATTTTGAGAACAACATGCTAGGATGTACTACACTATGAAGAAGACTCTGAAATATCTGTTTGTATCTATTCATGTTTTTGGAAGTAGTCTGGATGTGTTTGTGGAAATATTCTATGGATTCCTACTCATGCACGGTATTACACTGTAATAGTGTTTTGTTTTGCATTCTACTGCAGTTGAATGCTATGTCCTACGGCTTGAACCTAAAGGAAAACTACTCATGTTGTATCAGATTCCAAAGTTTCAAAGGTGGAGCTGTAATAGGCAGAAAGTTGGAAGTAACAGAGTATTGTCTGTGTTGACTGGCTAACTGTACATAGCATTTGAGTGTTTGTGCCAAAGAAGGGAAGCATGTGCTAGCTGGAGGAAGTGTGTGAAGATGAAATAGGACCAGGTTAAGATCTTTGAAGGAGGCACACAACATCATGTATTATTGGTGGCAACAAATTTGATTTAGGACCGACCTGCTACACGTTTCATACAAATTTGAATTTAGGTCCACCTTAGCCAACCTGGCTAATTGTGGATGGTGTTAAGAGATTCCTAGCCGACATGAGATATTGTTAATGTATTGGGGATGCATATATTTATGACTAGGATGCATTCAATGACTAATCATCACAGTATGTGCAAGCGAGTGTGATTTCGAGAGATGTAATGGGAGTTGAATCCTAATCATTGTGCACCATTATCAGAAAATCATATGTTATGTAGGAGAGTTTCTGAAGGAAGATCAGATCAAGTGTAAGTTGTGGAATCGACATTGAAGATTCACGAATCATATCTGTGTAATTCAGTAGGATTGGTGTCTTATTGTGTTGGTGCTCAGATCTTTGTGTTGGGGATTGGTATGTCCAATAGGTTGGTGCCTACGAATACAATAGCGGATTGGTATCTGTCATTTCCCCAAAATTGCAACATATTGAAATGCAAATAAATAAATAAATAGAAATAAAAAATATATACTAGCAAATTTAATCCTATTATATTTTAGTGTGAAATATTGAGATACAAATAACGAAATAAAATAAATATAAAAAAAAAGTACATATAATGACAACCTAAATATTATTATAATTATAAAGATCATAAATAATATTATAAATATAATATAACTATTATAATAAATAAAACAATTAATATTGTTAATTTTAAATAACATAATAAAAATAATACTCATACAAACCAATATTATTAAATGAATATGCATGAGTTAATACATAAAAAAATCTAACTATAGTGGTTCCTAGCAAGGAGACACAATAATTATTAATAAAACAAAACAGCAATTGGTCACCAAAAGCCACGATTGGTGGAGGAAGTGGCTAACATATACTATAAGAGATAGAGGTGGGATTAGCACCAAAAGGGCATGCAGATTGGGATGCATATAAGAAACCAAAGCAAGAAGGTAGTGAGGAAAAACGAATAAGGAATCGGGCTGGGAAAAATAAAGAAAGGTCTGCAGATAATGGTAAGGTGATGAGTAATTTATATATTAAAATAATCATGGAGGGAATCAATATATTATTATATCAAAAATCTGGGAAGACAACAATTATACGGTAAGGGTAAAATATATTATGTTCGAACAGTAAATTTAATATATATATAATTTATAATTGTGCAATAATGATACTTGCAACAATTATTAAGCCGTATAAGTAATGATGACTCTTAAACATAGACATACACAGATTATGTATCTTTATGAATTGTCCTCATCCTAGATCAATCCAATGTAAGGTTGAAGGAGGCGAGTAAAGAATCAGAAAACGTGGAGAGATACAACAACTCAGGTGATGTATTCACTTAGCAATAATATTTAGCATATTTTGAATATAAGAAACCGATATTGCTAATCTGATTATTGGTGTTGCAAGACTCATTAACTGTATAGTAATTGGCCTCGTTGCATAAACTATTGTGGGAATACACATATGATAATAATTTAAGGAATTCACTCATATGACTGCATCTAGATTTGTTTGTGTTGGATCTTATATTTAAACTGCATTATCATTGTTAGAAAATAAGATCATAAGAATGAACATATATTAAATGGCTACATCTACTTGTGCATCATTGATACATTTCCTTAAATACATCTCATTTGGTTATATGCTCAGCCCATACTCATAAAGCATAATGAATATAGAACAATCAATAATAAATGCATGTATATATGTGACTGTATAAAGATTGTCTTCTCCGTGTTTGTTACCCTATTAGGATGGGGGAAACATTCACCAAGTGGTTTGCCTAAAAACCCCACCCTCAGGCCCGTACACCCAAGGCAAGGGTTTGGTCATGAAGGCTGGGGGTCCCACCTTAGATTCTGCTACATAGAGGGGTGGTAGGCCTTAGGCCCTTGGTCCTTAGGGTTTCCCTCCTCTCCTAATAGGGCCAGTGTCTTCTAAGGTACTGCCATGTGTGGAGAATGTAGGGACTAAGCCGTTGGGAAAGGAGGATTGTGGTGAACAACCTCTCGTGCCTAACATGAAGGCTTCAGGGCAGATCCACCTATGGTACTCCTCATATGTCTTCACTATTGCTTTATGATTATGCTTATAATGCTAACAGATATATGTGTATGTGGAAATGTTGTTAATATGGTGAATGTAGATTTCAAACCAAGATTACTTCATTAAAAAGAACATTCATTTGGAAAGAAGAAACCCTAAACCTAATCAACAAGTGAATTCTAGGGAAAACCGGGTAAGGGACATGTTGTGACCTATTTCACACATCGCCCCATTGCAAATGGGGACCCCCAGTTTCTTTTGGTTTCGCCCTCTGCGTTATAGTTTTGTGAGTTCAAAATTTGAGTTTTTTGAGAGTCACTCCGGCCAAGTTGGGATTTTGAACCCGTTTATGTGCCTTAACGTCATGGAAGTGCTCGGAAGGTCCAAAAGACGAGGATCGCCTGTGCTTTCGGTCATTTCTGACACTTCCTATTTTTTAAGGATTCTGCGTTTTTTTATTTTTGGCATTTTTAAGCCATTCTGGAGTTCCTATTTTTTAGGGATGCTTTTTGTTTTTTGTTTTTTTTAGAAAGTTTCTATTTTTGGAAAGTTTCTATTTTGAGGTCCCACTGATCATGAAGTCAACACGTCTCCAAAATGAGAGAAATCAACAAGGCAAATGGTGAAAAGATTGATGAAAAATGGCAGAGTCTGAGAAGCTCGCCCGTGAGAGGAAATGGTAGACATCTTCCCAAGTCCGCCCTTGCCTCTGGCAAGCCAAAGGCAGGCACTGGAAGACCAAGCTCCAAGTCTGCCCTATCACAAGTCTTGGAGAAACTCGCCAATGGAATGGTCAAGTGTGAAGTCCGCCATGTCTTGAGAGAGGTCAAAGTCTGCCCTTGGAAGGAGAAGCATGAAGTCCACCCAAGGAAAAGAAAAATGGCAAGCCCACTTCAAAGTCCGCCCAAGCCAAGTGGATGGCAAGACAAGGCACCGAGTCCGCCCTTGGAAAAGTCAAGTCAAAGTGCGCCCATGGGATGAGCAAGCCCAAGTCTGCCATAGGCAGGAAGAACACCAAGTCCGCCCAACTTTGGAAAAGGAGAAAATTTTCTAAGGCATTGATCAAAATATGCCTAAAATAAGAGATGACCAAGCTAGTATGAAGTCCGCCCCTCAACATGAAATAAATTTCTAAGGCATGGATAAAAATGTGATTGGCAAAGAGACCATCAAGTCCGCCCAACCTAGAGGAAATCAAAATTTTGACTAAGTATGAATGTTTGGAGAAGCCTGAAGTCCACCCAAGAGGTTGAAGTTGGCAAAGAAAATAATGAAGTCACCTTGGCTAGATGGAATAATTGGAAAATTAAATATTTAGCCACAGATAAATAAATCTAGCCAAGTATCAATATTTTAATGGGTTGGAAATAATTAAACGGGTTGGAAATTTAAATACTTTGGATATTTTTAATTATTTTCCGACACTTAAGGAAATTTATCTAAAATATTCAATGTCTGGAGAAAATGAGAAATAACTTGGGGAATAATCAATTTGCCTTAGACGAATTTAAATTTTGCCTTGATTCGGAGATTAAATGAGTTGGAAAATTGGATTTAATATTCTCCAACATTTTAAAGTGTTCAACACTTAGGCAAATTTTAAAAAGAAAGA